>RDPX01000001.1:2092382-2116083 GCA_003991215.1 Morbakka virulenta | reverse complement strand
ATGAAAATAAAACCCAGTATCAAAGAAGAATATAGCTCTGTAAGAAAAACCGAATATTTCAGTAAACTCGTAACAAATTAATTCAAAGTTTAATGCGTTCCTGTCAATGGAGCCCCGTTTATGTACCAAGCGGGACAGTAGGTGGAAGTGAAGGTTAAATTAAGATATACGGGTTAAATTTTCATTTCGAAAAATTACGTTGCTAAAAGGATCAAGCAAACAAATTACCCGCCTTTAGAATCCTCAATAACTTAAACTTGAAATGCTATGTTTGAATGCGGTGACTAACCCCACGATTAACTGTAAACCGTTTCAATTCACGTAGGGTTATCACTCCCGAAAATTGTGTTTCACCATCATAAACGCCGCCGCTACTTATAACCTCGATAAAACGTTGACCGTGTCTGAATGGGTAATATTTGCACGCCCGAAAGCGCGTGTTACGAAAGTGAAAGAGGGAATTTTTTTTCGCGATAAAATCCATCCGGCTTCACAAAGGAGTGTTTGAGGGTAGGGAAAAGCAGTGATAAAGGACAAAAAAAAATTTAATTAAACTTGCAGGATTTTATATGTATGTAATGTATGTATGTATGTATGTATGTAATGTATGTATGTATGTATGTATGTATGTATGTATGTATGTATGTATGTATGTATGTATGTATGTGGTGAGGTGTAGTGATGACAACACCCATCCACCGGGGCCCCAGATTGCAGACAGGGGAAGGGCCTCAAGATATGCGGGTTATCGGTGAATATGGAAATGAGCAGTCCCGGACTAAATCATGGGATACCCTTTGGCAAGGCATAGTACCCAAAAGTCACTCCACCAGGGTCAAATATTAGCACCAGGATATCGGGTGTGCAGCTGGCAATCACCAATAAACCGATTCTCTGTTAACTGTACAACACGTCAAACAGATGAACAAATTATTGTCAATGGTTGGGGTGAATTAGCTTCAATGGAAGTTATTGCGTTCGGGAGTGAGATTTTCCTTTAGCTCCCGTTGCACCATTCCTCTAAGAAAAGGGCATGGTGACATAAAAACATGCGGCTGAAATAGTTATCAGTTATCTTGCACTTGCTTCTCACTGGATCATCTGTGGATGCTCAGGTGATATATGTGTAGTACAAGCATATGTCATTCAGGTCTTTTATGTACAGCTATCTCTTCAAACGTCCTGTGGTGATGAAGCAGTGGCGACGTATACAGACTTAACAAGTTGAAGGTATGCAGTCATGATTCTGTACACAGGCGGATCAAGGCTTATCTCGACATCGTTGTTAGTTCTGCTGAACAGAAACTATCCTGAGTGGAGCTTTTTGCAACTGGGCAGGCCTTTTTAGGGTTAACGCTGTTCCTCCAGATCGTGGGAAGGGTCTAGAAAAGGTGGTCTAAACATCGGATGTTCAAACTTGCAGGGGAAACAAAAAAATTTTAAAAATATAATTACTGAGGATTCTAAAGGTACATGATTTGTTTTGGTTCGATACTTTTTTTTCAAATGTGACTTTTGAAAAGAAAATGAGGCTCTTATGATTCCACCACGACAACGTATTTGTCAGCTAACTTCGAATACCTACTGTTTTAAATAATAATCGTCTAATGTTTTCTACATTACCTAACTGTAAACTCATTTCTAACGTTATATTTATTGTGTGAACCATGGTTGCAGGAATGAAGTCCTTTTATGGACTGTCCAGGTCATCTCGTTACCTGTAACAGCCCATACAAACAGTCGATGTACCTGAAAGGATTTACTTTCATTTTCGTATAAAGTACATATTTTTATGACTTTACCTTTTCGCTCGTTCTTTTTTAGTACATCGTTACGACGTGTACCTTTTTGCATGGGACTTATCATATCGAAGGAGTGTTTCGAATTGGTGTTTATGCCATACAATCTTCTCCTTCTTCTTTCGGCTTTTCCCTTTAGGGGTCGCCACAGTGGACTATCGCTCTCCACCTCTGTCGGTGGTGTCCTCTGCAGAGGCTCCAACCACCTTCATGTCCTCGTTAACCGAGTAGGAGAAACGTCTCTTCGGTCTCCAACGCTTTCTCTTTCCTGGTGATGCCATACAATAACCTCCACTAATCAAGAGAAGAGGTTTCAGATTTTCAGTAGAACTGTGAACCTAATAACTTAGTATTTAACTGTCGTTGGAAGCATGCTTGAACAAATCACCTAAAACAATCGGGCAAGATATTTGTTAGATGACTTTATCCAGAAAACCCCAGTCCACTTTGGTTTAAGCCATCCCAAAAATAACTGCTACCCAACGAGTATGCGAGTGTTTTCTTACCTTAAGTGTTTTTAAAGTAAACTGTGCCTCGCGAGCTGTCTTTTCGGCTGATTCTTTTGCTTTCTTGGCTCTCTCGTACGCGTCTTCAGCTCTGTCGTGAGCTTTTTGAGAAATGTTGTATTCGCCATATCCCTTGGCCATCAACTCTCGTGCTTCTTTGTCATCCATACGTAGTTTGTTTACAGGGCCCTTGTTTTTGTTAAGAAGCATTAATGATGCACTGATAATGCCATCGGCTTCCACACCTAATCTTTCAGAGGTTTCTGGAAATGAAAAACAATGCAAATATCTGTTAAAATTCACAAATGTATGAAGTAATAGTATTAGATATCATACCTCCTTACAAATTCTTTAGGTTTTCACTACCTTCTCTTGCGTTAATCTGAACCCCAAGGTAAATGTTGGTTGTTTATATTTTTAACTCAACTTAGTTATTGACAACTTTCTCTAGCCATACATCAATACTTCCTAGCTTTGCATTAACATAAACTGAGTCTAATTATTAACGAGGTTTAACTCACCAATTGAAAAAAAGCAATAAATTAAATACCATCGTTCAGGAATGAAGAGAAATATATACTGTTATTTGCTGTAAGAATGAGGCATTAGTAGTACCAGTAGTAACGTGTCTTTTATTTAGGCCAACAACATTGTATCTACTTTTTTTATCATTTCCTTGGACTCCTTCACCAGCTGCTGCAAGTTCACAAGAATTAAAACCCAACTTGAAAAAAGAAAGAAGCAAAGAACCAACCAACGAACGTCACAGTGAGTCATAGGAGTTTGCTTTTACAACTGGAATGGTCAATTGCAAATTAGGTCAGTGTTTAGGTCAGTGTATTTTCTCGGTCCTGGCGACAGGAATCCTTTTGTAAATACACCGCTTACTGACATACAGGAAATTCGTCCTTCACATCAAATGTTTTTCAGAAAAGAGTTGTCTAGGAATTCTTATCTCACCGATGAGCGGGAAACAAGTGTAGCTCAGTATGTTGCTCTGCTGAGCTGAACTTTTCTTCTTTTTTTTAGTTTCAACGTCATTTTTCCCCAGCAATTGGGGCTCAGACGGTACCCTTTAGAGGGACTTTGATTTGGCAGAGAGGAATTTCCTGGCCGGATGCCCTTCCTGACGCCAACCAATGGCTTTTTCTTTTGCAAAGTTCCAAATTCTCCTCGACAGCTCGGGGAATCGAAGCCGGAACTCTTGGTTACTGTGCAGTTGCACTAGCCATTAAGCCACGGTTCCACATAAACCCTTTTCATGCACTACTTATCACTTTACCTTTGTTACTATTTATAAGTTAACTTTTGTACAAGTCCCTGAATTTCGAATAAAGATTCAAAATCAACCAGGTATTACATCGAATTTACTTACAATTTGTTGCCCTGCTTGTTGATCGTCACATATTGAAACACTTTTATCCATGACTGAATCCACTTTCTTTGGTGTACACCACACAAACACATCAAATACAATTTAAATGCATAAATATTTCAAAACCCTAAGCAAAAATAAGGTCACTGTTCTTGAACACTTGACATTAAGATGCCAATAATGATCATTGATTGAAGGTGAGAACCTGGGGCAAAGACGCTGCTTTCGGCGACAGCAAATAAACAAAAAAGGAATTAAGACAGGTATCATGCCAAGAAAATTGATTTAGCAAAACCCAAAAGCCAGTTCCACAATTGTTTGCCTTATTACATATTGAGTGCCCTCCTTTTCGGAATTTTAGCACTTTTTAAAGAAATTGCACACTTTCAACTGAAAATAGAAAAAGTTAAATCAATGATGCATTCATTTAATAATGGAAGGCTGGAAAGGAAAAAAGTTATTCCCGAAGGAGCAAATTCAGTGCCTGGAGCATTTTCCACCTGGAAAAATCTGACAAACACAAACACACACACACACACATACATACATATATATATATACACTGCTCATTGGAACCAAATGACTACAGATTAACGTGACTGTAACAATATTTTTAACACATATAATTACTCACCATACTCAATTTAGAAATTATTTATATATTTCTTACCTTTTATTTTCTTCAGGCCAATATCGGGAAGTGGGGCTGACGCTTTTCTGCTAACATTTTCCGCAAATTCGATAGCAGCCTCAGCTTTAGCTTTTGTTTCATTGACAAGATCACGTGCCATTCTAGCAAGTGCCAATGTCTCTTTCAGCAGTTTATTCATATCTTTCAGCTGTTTGTTTTTCTCTTCCTGGTGCTTTCGTGCCTTCTTACCATCTTCATAAGCTTTAGAAGCCTTATCTCTTGCTCTTGTGGAGAGCGTTTTGGTAACAGCAGCATCCAAAACAACTTTATCAGCGAACTGTCTCGCCTGCGTCAAAGAGCATAAAAGTTACAAACAGAATACATTACAGGAAAATTATAGACAAAAGGTAACAATGTGAAACCGTATCTTGTTTACCATCTCATCGAAATCACACGCTGGAGCAATTTGTATATTCAGTTTGAAAAACTAGTATAAAAAGTGGAACACAGCTTAAACAGCCACTGATGTTCGTTCTGCAATGGTCTTCCTTATATTTAGTTTTCGGAATAATTTGTTTTGCCCATCGCGTTTTGTCTCTTGCTTTGTTGCAATCTTACTTGTGACGTATTACTTTCTGCATCGAAGTTTTCCAGCATGGATTTGTGCTGCTTATCATCAAAGAGAAGGGACGTTAATGAGATTTTTCTGGTTTGCCAGCTAGGAGATTCAGAACATAAGAAAATTTATTAATGGAAACGTTTTGCGTGCAAATTCACTGAACAGTGGACTTAATCATACTCATCTCAATGAGTACAGTATAAAGTAGGCTGAAACGTACAACGGTGATGGTATGATTAATTAAGTGGGCTACCAAAAACCAGGTTTCCTGAGGCAACTTTGTGTAACAATGCACAGAATAGCAAATCTGTCCCTTAAGTCAAACCTGGGCCAAATGAAAAGAAGACATTGAAACTACTTGACTAGGCAATTCACAATAAGCAAATCTCAATTTTCAAAGTAAATCCTTGTTTGACAGCTATCATCAACAACAACCTTTTTTACTATGCATGAGCAAGAACAGGAACAACAAAAAAAGAGAAACAAATGCAAGAACTGCAGCTAAAAAACCCCAAAAACAATAACCACTAAAAGAAACAACTACAGAAAAAAAGAACCAGATAACCTCTCCTCCCCGATAACCATAAAAAACCTAAAACCACACCAACAATAACCGTGGGTTTTTTAATCCATACAACGGAGACTTACAATTGTTTAAATTGGTACTGATACACCACGATGCATATCACTTTTAAAACAATTCTAAAAATCCTGCCTTGAAAATACTCTTGCAACTACCAAATGCAAAGTTTCAAGGCATACACAATGGTTAACTTTAAACACCCGAATCTTTCACAATTTACCTGTGCAGCAATGTTTTTCATTCTTTTCGCCAAGTCACTGAGATCCTCAGCCGTCATCTTCGCAGCTTCATACGCGTTCCTTCCTTCCACGTTAAGAATATATTCACCGTCTTTTAACAACGCCTTTATCTTTTCAATCAGGTCCTCTGTCTCAATAAAGTCAGATACTGCTGTCTTGTTTGATTTTTGTGCCTTTGCGAAAACAGATGCATAATCCCTGTATATTGATTTTAACTCAGAAAACTTTATTGTCAACTTGCTGAAAAACTGGAACAGGTCTTGATCTTCAGCAGCCATTAATTGGCTTGCGTTTAACACCTTATCCGCTCGCTCAATTAGTTTATTAAGCGCCTCAGTAAAACCCTTGTCCTTTATTCCGGAGGAAGTTCTGTTAAAGAGCCCAGTTGAGTTTTCCAGTTGCCCAATTTTTTCCCTAAGTTTGTTCACTTCTTTTTGAATAAGATCGTAGCAAGACGGGCATGCTAGCAAAAAAAACACAAAAAAACCCAAAAACATTAGAGTAATATTTCTTCAAAATAGTATCACTACTAAAAAATAGTATCACTAGTAAAAAATAGTATCACTAGTAAAAAATAGTATCATTACAGTTGTCTACTTTTTACGTTGACGGAAATCTAAAATATCTTTTTCTTTCTCTTTAAAAATGACTCAAACAGTTCATGTAAACTCGAAATCTCAAGATATTCATCATCCAATAATACTATCGTAACATTGACTAAAATACAGAGTATCAGTCTGCACAAGCCCACAACTTCATAGCGATATTTTTTCAGGAGCAAAGAACCAAAAGCGTTTGTTAATTGATATATTTTCCTGAGTTATTTTATATTATATTATATTATATTATATTATATTACACTCATTTTTGCTGATTGGTAGTTACTGACCGTCTTCCCCTCATTACTCGACAGATAGTATGCACAATAACCAACAGACTGGCATTCTAAGATCGTGTTTTATGTTTTCCTTAATTTGATTTAGCTCACAATTGAAATAAAACTTGATTNAAATCTAAAATATCTTTTTCTTTCTCTTTAAAAATGACTCAAACAGTTCATGTAAACTCGAAATCTCAAGATATTCATCATCCAATAATACTATCGTAACATTGACTAAAATACAGAGTATCAGTCTGCACAAGCCCACAACTTCATAGCGATATTTTTTCAGGAGCAAAGAACCAAAAGCGTTTGTTAATTGATATATTTTCCTGAGTTATTTTATATTATATTATATTATATTATATTATATTACACTCATTTTTGCTGATTGGTAGTTACTGACCGTCTTCCCCTCATTACTCGACAGATAGTATGCACAATAACCAACAGACTGGCATTCTAAGATCGTGTTTTATGTTTTCCTTAATTTGATTTAGCTCACAAATTGAAATAAAAATTGATCTGAACATTTTTCAGTGGCTTAACAAGCAAGAAGACCAGACCATGGAGTGGCTTTTGGGGCTTATCTGATTGGTGCATTTCAGATACCGTCTGGTGATACCACCAGCCTCACGAATAAAGAATATTTTATTGTGGTGAAAAGTGGCACAGTAAAAGATGGAAAAGGCAGCCACAAAAAATATTATGTGATTTGGGTTCTCTTCCCATTTCACAAAGGGACTTCACTGAAGCAGTTAAAAGACGTCATAGGCGGGTGGTAATCCTGAAGCCAAGCAACACTGTTGATGTCTTTTTAAAGCCTTTCCCTGCTAAGAAAATAGGACATGAAACATATTGGCTGCAGACCAACTGCATTAACGACCACGCCACGGCTCCTCTGGCAAAATAAAAAATTTAACAATAAAATTGACTTTTCTTATATGTCAACTGCATGTATATAAAGTTAGATAGATAGATAGATATACATACATACTTATACATAATATACATTACATAGGTAAATGAGTGCCTCATAATACTTACAAATACATCCAGCTGAAAGATTGAACTTATTTTCTGGGCATTTGTCACACTTTTTCCCCATTACGCCTGGTCTGCAGAAACAAGTTCCTTTTTCCGTGCAATTGACATACAGAGACCCTTCTGGATTACAATGGCATGCTATAAAGAAATAAGAAAATACAAAGAATATTTATTACAGATTAGAAGTCTACAACTAGGAGTGCGAGGCACATCCTGTCTAGAGATGAAGAAAGGGACGGGGTAGTAGGCCTAACCGGGAGGCACATTTCGAACCGAAAATCTCTTGCACGATAAGGCGATGTTGAACAACACGGTTACTGCATCCTAAAGTTTTGCGTTGACTTAAAAAACAACCTGGTATTACATACCTTTACAACCTCGATCTGAAAAGCTATAGTGTCCAGCAGCGCACTCGTCACATCGTTGTCCAGCAACTCCGGTTTTACATTTACATTGCCCACTGGTCAGATCGCACTCACTGCCTGTAGAACCAACAGGATCACAATTGCATCTTTCGCATCCATTTCCCGAAGCTACATTCCAGAAACCTTTGGGGCACTGATTGCAGGTCTTCCCAATAACGTCTTTTCTACAAATACACTGCCCAGCTGAATCACAAGGAAGCAAATTCTTCTTCGGATTGAAGCCAAATGGCCAAGCTGTTCCGTTGATGAAACAGTTACATGCTAAAAAATAAACAAATATGCGATTAAATGACTGAGCAATCAATTTTGATAAAATATCGACCATCTGTTCCCTTAAATTAAAACAAGTTGTTTAAGTAGACTGAAAGCCGTCGCTAGAGTCCGCAAAAAAAGGGGAAAAACCATCGCAAATAAAAAATGCATTTTAAAAAAGGCACCCCTACTTGAAGCAATATTTTTGTGTGTATCAGCTATATATATATAAAACAGCACAAATCTATTATAAGCACAATACCGGTACTTTTACTGGAGTCATTTTATATCATATACGACATATACTTAATTAACTAATTAACTTAAAGCAGACTATTTCATGAAATTTCTAAGGTGAAACTTAGAAGACGCAAGAGTTAATGTAGTCCTCTAAAACACATTCATGGAAGGTCGGCAGCTTTTTCCCGCCCTTCTAATTGAGGGTCGGTTCTTTGGACAAAATTCTGCAGTTCTCACCCTTAAGCAGGTCGGCATTAAGAGACCCATTGCCTAATACCCATCCTAGTTTGAAGAGCTGGGTTTACTAAAGTAACCAGTGAATATTGGTGTATAACAAACAAAATTTGACCAATAATCTTTCTCAAGAATTAAGAAAGATTATTGATATCTTAACCATCTTTGAACAATTTCAAAAAAGGCTAATATTAGGTCGGTTTTCTTACCAAATGGCTTACACAGATGATTGTCAGATATAAAGTTGTTACAAGGTCAAATCAATATTCAAAATTGTGATTTTGGAAAATTTTCTGCACTGGACCTATAGCAGGTCGGCATTAAGATCGGTGTTGCCCAATACCGAACTACCCAATTGAAGAGAAAAGTCTGGATGGTCTGGATTTGTCTACAAAATTGATGGCTTGCAAAAACCAATTCACAATTTTGAAACTTATTCTAACGGAACTTTGTTCGAAAGAAAAAGAAAATTACGATCTAAAATTAAAGGTACACGCCTCACATACTGTAAAGTTGCCATTTTATAAACAAAAAAGGGGCTTGCACCCGAACACTTGTGCTTATTTTCTCTATCGTTTTGGATTTACTGTTTCAAATTGTAGCTTCTGAAAAACAATGTGGCCTCGCGTCACTTTCTTTTTTTCGAATTAGCACTCTGAGTAGCTGATGGAGGAGGTAGGCGTTTATATGGAGATGAATGCTCTCTGATATCTGATAACTTGAAGGCGGGTTAATGCATTGAAGGTGCAAGTTGGTGTAGGCATTACTATGTTTCTTAGTAATAATATAGCTTGTGTGTTGGTGAATGCGTATGCCTCTTTCCGTCTGTGTCTCTGTCTGGGTCTCGTGTCTTTCCATACACATACGTTCAATTACACAACACATTTGCTATTGCGTCACTATAGTAAAATGCAAATATTAAGATTTTTACATTTTACTTTAGTGACGCAATAAAATTAAATTAAGAATGACGGGCAGCTGTGAACCCCTTCCAAACACATACAATACTTTGTTGTGCATTCTTTCAAAGTCGGTTTGAGCATTGCACTGTCTTGCAGTTCAAATAATATTTATTTTTCTGTCAAGCAGACCTTCACAACTAAAAAACAGAATAATTAATCACTACCCACCGGTTTTACTTAAAAAAAACAACAAGCACTCCTATAGGCCAACACAAAAGCATTCAAAGCCATTCTAAAATTTGGGAGTTGTACCACGAATACTCCTTTACCTTTACATTGTCCCTTTGGCAGTCCTAAAGCATCACCATAGTAACCATCTTTGCACAGCTCACACTTGCCATTTGGTCCGTTCTTCGTGTTGTATACACACTTTAGGCATTCGCCAGTTGTCGTGTTACAGTTTCCGATTTCATTAAGGTCAACATTTCCATTACAGTCACATGGTTTACAACTATGTGGAAAAACAAATGGATTAAATGAGCAAATGTTATTTAATACTTGTATTCACAGCAGCAAAAAACACTAAGAAAACATATTACCCATTAGATATAAGAGCTTTATCAGGTCATGAGTCGCAACAAATAATAGCTTCTAACTTCGAAATCGCTAACTAAAGCCAACTTTTGAAAACTACAATTTCAACTATATCACATACACGTGTCAATGCTAGTTGTACAGATCATTTGTATTACGGAGGCCTGATTTACGCATACATCACTGAATAACAATACTGAATAAAAAAATAATGAAAAATATTGAAAAATATTCAACCAGCCTTCCTGTTTGTCCCTAAATTTTGTGCATAAAACACCGGGGAGGGTGGCACTTTTGAAGGCCTTCTTCGTGAGGTTTAAGCGATTAGTATATCTCGTTAGTACTTTTGGCGCTTTTTTACACTTGGTAAAAAAGCGCCGAAAGAAATTACTTGGGTGATCTTCTAACTTTTAGTGTCTTCCTTTTCCTTCTCTCCACTCCTGTTGGCACCATTATACAACTAATACATACTGTTGACACCCACTTTTTCCCATTTCACATGACGTAATCACGGGTAAGTAGTTGTTGATCAAAACCCTTTACGCAAGCTCTGCAGTGCTCTTATTCTTTCTCAGGGTTTTCTTAACTAAATGTTTACTAACACTTCCTCGAAAAAATATAAGAAAGTTCTTTACACTTTTTATTATATCTATACTGTCTAAATAAAAATATCGGAGAGATTTTGAATCATCCACTCCGATGTCAATATAATGAGAGGAAGTAACTGGGAATCTCGGAAGAAAAAATGGCAATAAAATGGATTCAGCTGGTAGAGCGATTAGGTCCTAGCGAAAATAGTGCAGAGCAGAAACGGGCGCATTAAGGGGCCTAAATGTATAACAAAGTGAAACTCCACTTCACTACCAATAGTGGCCAAATGTCACTGAACCAAAATGAGTCTTTTGTGCAAAACCAATACAAACCTTGTCTTCCGTCCAAATTTTCCAAGCGGATCACCAAAATAGCCATCTTGGCAAAGTTCGCAGCGATCTCCTACATGTCCTTTGGGGCAATCTGTACATTTCACTCGACTTCCAATCAGGATACACTGGCTACCATAAACACATGGGCATCGCTTGCAATCATCTGGACTTCCCCTCGTCGGATTGCCATAGTATCCTGGCTGGCATTGATCACAGTTTTTGCCCATGGTAAAGTCCTGGCATTTGCACGCGCCGGTTTCAGGGTCACACTCTTTCGCGTGGTTGTTGCAACTGCAAAGTACGCACCTGAGGGAAATGACAATAATAATGGATAACTTTTTTTAATAAACAAATGAAATATAAATATGAATTTAAGTATAACTTATTGAACAAAAGAACTGAACTGATATCAAAATGTCGTCATCGCAACAAATTTTATCTCAATTATTTTAAAAACTGTACCAACGGAGAAATGATTGAGTCACTCCTTTTGTTTTATTTTCTCTAATCATCTTGTATTCAGTTTGTATATATTTCCCCACAGGGATTAAGCGTTTCACTTTGTATTTAACATAGTTTCCTGTAAATTTCTGTACATTTGACAATCGCGCCAGCGTGAAACTGACAGTTACGTACTTTTAAACATATTTTAATTCCAAATATATATATATATATATATATAATCAACAGCGAAATATGCTAGCCCTGGCCTGTACAGCCAATAATATAAGTTGCGTTTGTTCTAGTCAAGGCAAATTGTTAAGCAAAATATAATTTCTTGCGTGTATTTATTAAATACACCGCCTTTTAACTAAAAATTCGATTCTAAAATGTTAAAATATCATAACAGCGTGAAAGTAAGAGTAAGGACTGGCAGTTTTTTTGTGAATCAAGTTGGGCAGTTCCGTTATAAGCGAAGATCCTTGCTCAGATCTACATCGCCATGAATGATTGGTGGTAAATAAATTACGTTACCAATTTTTTTCTATCTGTAGTTTGCCGTAAAATCGAATTCTAAATTTCAATAGTTGCAACAAATGCTTCGTCCTCTCCGTAACGTTCTTTTACGTATTGAGACAATGGTAAAAATTGAGTTAGTAATAGTATACAATCAAATGGCGAGTAATAATATTTCTTGACAAAGGTAATAGGTGTTAGTTATGTTACCGTCCTCTCCCATTTTTGTGGAAATATAGTAGTTTACCTAAATTGCTTCTGTGTTGCTAATTTCATAACACGCCTTGTGATCCACAAAATGTTGGTTTAACTCAGCTTTTCGTTCCATTTACTCTCGTAAAAATACTTTTTAATTGTTAACTAGTTAGAGTGAGGAAACTAACTTACTTGGAGTAGGGCCCAAGATTCTGTGCTAGTCTTGTAAACCCAAAATCGCACCGCTGACATTGTTGTCCTGTATATCCTTTTTTACACGTGCACTGTTCCATCCACGTGACTTGATCAGGTGAGTTTACAGACACGACTCTTGTCGATTCCAGACTAACAACGTCCATCACGCCAGCTCCTGCTTTGATGTAGGTGGCACGTATCTTGATTGAAGTGAGATTTGACAAAAGACGTTGAAAGTCAAAGGTTGACATGCCAACAGGCTCTTTTAAATTAAGAACATAGCGCTGAAACCTGGGTGCAGGAAGATTACCGGCAGCGGTTATTGGAAATGCGGCTTTTATGCCCGATCCTTCAAAGATGATGTCATTCTTCCCACTTCGAATCCCAGTGTCCTCAGTAACACCAAATAAAAATTCAAGTCGTTTTCCATAACTACTCAGTCTGTCCCCAAGGAAGGAAGAAGGTGCTACAAAATACATGTCACGACCATCTGGTGACTCCACACGGACACGAGGGCCTCGTCCGTACCACTTAGCATTGCTCGAGTGATCGTTTCCTGAAAAAAAGGGGATAGCACCTAAATAAATGGGCTACGTAAATACACTGTCATCTCTCCAATAACAATAACTACTTCGAACTCCCCTAAAGTGAATTTTACGCAAAAAAACCCACCTTGAACGACTGTTCAGTGCTTCGAAGTTAGAAAGTTGAATTTTGGATTCCGATTCTCAGTAAATGCCAAAAGAACTCCTAGACAGCTTTCTCTTTGTATTACATCAAAGGCTGGATATTTCTGTACATACAAATATGTATTCAAAAAAATATAATTGAAAATCAGATGCATTCTTGTTTTTTTCACTTTAAAATATTTTTTTCAAATTAGCTTACCTTCGTAATCTTGAACAGTCCATCCTTCCTTTCCAGTCAAAAACTTTGTTTCGATAAGTTTTTTACCAATGCCTTGCCTAGCTTCGCATGTTACACTGTGGCCATAGCAAAAACAGGCTTTGCACCCCTTGTCACTGCTGCCATCCAGATCAAAGAAACCAGGTTTGCAAGTGTCACACTGTTTTCCGTCAACATTGGCTTTACAGTGGCATTGTCCTGTCGCATCACAGCTTTTGCTTCGACTACCGGCGTTGCTACACTGGCATGGTCTGATTAAAAAAAATGAAAAATAGTTAACCAACTTTTACACAAGACTCAAATTTAGATTTATTTAGGCAAAATAAGAAAATGAAATACAAAAAATTACGGTTTATAGAAAAAAAAGACGGAAAACAAGGATGAAACCACTATGGAAAAGCAAATCTAGAATTAAAAAACCGGGTTCCCCTGAACAGAACGCAATGACGAGTCAAGTCAAAAATAAGAAATTTATGTAAAAAGGTTAGAAGGAAAATGTGGGGAAAAGGGTGTACATGCGATGAGAGAAAACAGAATGAAGACAGAAGATTGGCAGAAAGTTAACATCGGAAGGGGGGGAATCTAGAAGAGGAAGGGAAAAATCTAGAAGAGGAAGGGGGGAAATCTAGAAAAGGGAGGGGGGGTTTAAAAAGGGATGGAGGAAATTTAGAAGAGGGAGGGAAAAAATGCATGGTTGTTAGCAATCAAAGTGGACGGATCCTGTGTCAACTAAGCATTGAAAACCAAGGAGGTTAAGCGAGTAAAGAGTTTTAAAGGCCCAAGCAGCACTATCACAGACGAAGGCTGATGTGAAATCGAGATCAAATCACGAAACGATACTTAAGTGATGTGTCCACTCAATATTTCTTTACGATAAGTGAATTCTGGACAATATCCTCGCAGATGAAGAAGAAACTGAACGCAGCAAAAATGTGGTTTTATCGGCCCATCCTGAAAGTTAGCTGGACAACCCATGCAACCAACGAAGAAGTGCTCACAAGAATGGCAACATCCCAGAAAGTAGTACAAACAATTAGGCAGCAACAGGTAAAGTTCTTTGGTCATGTGATAAGAAAAGATGGAGTAGAAAACCTATCAATCATAGGAAATATTAACGAAAGAAGAAACAGGGGAAGGCAGAGTAAAACATTTTTGAAGTGCATGAGCGAGTTGACGGGGGTGGCACCATGTAAACTCGTACATGCAACAAAGGAAAGAAAGAGATGGCGCATCATGCCAGCCAATGTCCGCCAGGTTACGGCACCTTGACGACGACGACCACAAGCCAAGTGGACTATCATTTATTCTGAAGACAGTTTCTCTACGATTTTCCCCCTCCCTCTTGCTATTACGCGAAAGCCCTTGTCTACCGATGGCCTCCAACAACAACATACCCAGTAGCCTTTGCAAGACCTCGTCAGAGTTACTGATCAACACTGCGTCGTCAGCATATCTCAAATTGCTGATGTTATACCCTCCAATGATGCACCCCCTTCCATCATATAACTCCCCCATAATCATCTCACTGTATATATTAAAGAGATCAGGGGAACACTCATCCCTGCCTCACTACTCACGCGATGGAAACGTAACCACTAACATCATTGGCTACTCTTACCGCAACTGTCTCGTTTCCAGTAGAGATTCGTTCGCATAGCATTCTCAGGATTAAAATGGAGTTCCTCGTCCCAGCGTCTTTTACAAAACCATATTGTACGTTGCTTTTCTTCTCTTCTTGGATTTTGTTCTTTGTTCTGACCATGATGAGCTTATGGATGATCTTGATTGCATGAGTCATTAAACTGATAGTGCGATGAAGTTCACAGTCGACTGCTCCTAATTTTTTTAGTATTGTTATGAAAACAAATAGGCACAGGTCCTTTGGTATATCACCAGTTTCATAGATAGTGTTGGCTACTGTCGCTACTATCAATTCCTAAGTCTTCGAGCGCCTCAATTATTTCAATATCAACACTGTCTGGGTCCCAGGCTTTTTTCTTTTCATCTTCTTTATTGCTGACCTTCCTTCCGCTTCCATGATTTGGGACCCGTCCCTATTCTTCCTCACAATTGGTCTGTCTCTTCTGTGGTCTGCGAACAGTTTCGGAATACACCGACCATCTGTTCATTACTTGTTTATCATCGAAGAGAGTTCTTCCGTTCTTGGCATTTGTGCAACCACTGCAAGTCCGTCTGTTTTTACCCGATAGGGATTTCATTTTGTCTTAGGACTTATGGACTTCATTTTCTCTATCTCCATACACTCCTCGTTCAATCATGCCTTCTTCGCATTTTTACATTTGCGTCGTATTTTCTTAACCTTCTCTCTGTATTAATCACTTCTTCGGCCTTTTATCTTTTGTCTTTCCTTCATGTCCTGCAAGATCTTTTCAGCCATCCGGGGAAATGTTTAGGCTTTTCCTTTCTCGGCACCATCTCCTTCGCGGTTGATACAAAGCCTTGTTTAAAGGCATCCCATATTGGGGTTTGCTCTTGTTCAAGGACTTCGAATCTGTTCTAAACTTTGATAGCAAACTCTTGCCTGGTATTTGGATTTAATCTTAGTGCACCACAGTCAAGTTTTGCTGTTAACCTGGCAACCTTCTTTTTTCTCAGCCTCACTTGGAATTTACACGTGACTGGAATATGGTCACTTTCAGTCGGCTCCTGGGTAACTTTTTGCTTGCTGAACTGCCTTCTTGAACCGATCGTTGATGAGGATGAAATCAATCTGATATTTAGCTTTTCCATCAGGACTCGGCCATGTCCATCTCCTTCTCTTTGGCTGCTGAAATCAAGTGTTGGCGATGATTTGATTATGATTCTTGCGCCATTCCACGAATTTAATCTCCTCTCTCATTCCGTTCTCCTAATCCACAAGGACCAACAACCTTTCCATCTTGCCCTTCACCCACATTACTGTTAAGGTCTCCCACGATTATAAGTGTCTCCTGGGTTTTACACTGTTTGCAGGCTTTTTTAAGGTACGATATACGTATATTAACAACGGCACCAAACCTGCGAAGGCTAGTAGCTTCGAATGTGTTCCAATGTAATCGAGGGTTCCATGGTAACGTACACAAGCAAACATCGTTCCCGTCCCCAACACGACCGGCTGTTAACACAATAACAAACTTCCAAAAATATTTACTTTTCTTTCATTGCCTTTTCTCGCATCCAATTAAACAATGTCCTGAAAAATCCCATGGTGAATAACTGAAAAGCAGAATACCGTTGTCCAACCGTATGCACTCACTAGCTGCTGATGCATACCGGTAAGATACGATTTCCCCTAAAAGTGGGCTGAAGAAGCTTGGAGTAGAAGAAGGTGAAATTCTAACACTTCAACACGATTTGAACTACCAAGTGATAGGTATTCGATGTGACATCAGAACTGTTGATGAAGGCTTTCGAATATGTGGCTTGACGATAGTTTGTTTTATTTTATTGTTTATTTAGACATGTGTGTGTCATCCATTACATAGGTATCGTAACTATTTGATTTACCGTATCCTACTCGAATAAGCGCACCCTCTCTGGCAAATTTCCTTTTCAACAACCGCACCCTTTTTTTAAAGTACAAAATTGAAGGTCAAGGACAAAACCACTAAAAACATATATTTTAGTGAGTATATTCTATTATGTTTTTAACAACATGTGCGTAAATCACAATGTTCATATGTTTACAGATATCTTTGTATTTGTGAATTTCACTTTTGAACTTGATGAATGTCGACGTTGATATTTTAGACATTTACTTCGTACTGTTTGTACTGATCAAAATATTTTTGACATTTTGTGCTTTATAAGTTGACTGACTTTTCCAATAAGCGCACCCTTTAGAATCCCATTGTTTAAGCGCACCATGCGCTTTATCGAATAATTACGGTATGTAACAATGATTTCTTTGTTTTGTAGTGAGAGATATGAGCTACAATTGGGATAAGTAGTCAAAAATAAATATTCATTAGTTAATTACTACAATACTATCGAAGCCTTGTGTGATTACCACTGATTACGAAAATATCACATTTAAGCTTAGGTGATCACGCCAGCACAAAAAACTTTCCGGTCAAGATGTTAAACGAGCTTGTCTCCATGCTATCTATTTAGGTTTGCCCTATTTTCATAATTATAATGGAGCGTATTATGTGTCATACTCCATCACCAAAAATGCATATAAACTCTGTATGTAATTTTGTGAGCCGTAACATGAAATGACCCCTGAATCCTGTAATTTTCTGGTGTTTCAACAGGATTGCAATAGAATTTTAATTATTTTTTTCTGATTCAATGTCTTTGGATATCAGTTCGCGCTAACTTCACTTTTCATTACGTCTACTAAGAAAAGAAAAGTGAACGCCGAATGTCGCGTTTCCAATGAAGAAAGAGGTGCAAAGTGTTTCTTTGTGGAAACAACGGGCCAGAAACCTAGTTGTGTAACGTGCAGTGGAAGTGCTGCTATTTTGAAAGAGTACAATCTTCGGCGTCACTATCTGTGAAGCAATATATCTTGTAACATATTTAAAACTTACCGGAAAGCTACGCTTGGCGAAATTTGAATCTCGAAGAAATTTACTGAAAATAAATGTTACTCGAAGAAGATACAAAATGGTGCAAAAGATGGCAAAAAAGAGGAAAACTAATCACTGATGACAACTTCATTAAAGAGTGTATGAAGGAAGCAGCAAATTACCTGTGTCATACGAAAGCTGTTTTGTTTGAAAGTATCACTGTGTCGGCAAGTTCATTTGAGAACTGAAGAACTTTGAGTGAACATAGTGCGAGAGATATGCGAGAAAGCTGGGAACTTGTTGTGGTATTCCCAGAGCTGGACGAGTATACTAATCCCTCGAGTAAAGTCGCAACTTCTTGTTTTCAATAGTGGTGTTAATGCAAACTTTCACATAACTGGAGTAAACATCCGTTAAACTGAATCATACATCATCAAGCACTCTGTGGGGAAAATTCTTGTGTACTGAAACCAATCGTTTCTCCCATGAATTTCATTCGGGGTCATGCTATCAATCAACGTCAACTCTAGGTTTTTTTGACGAAACTGGACCTAATTTCTGTGACATGCATCATTGCACAGCAGTAAGGTGGCTAAGAAGCGGTCAAGGCCAACCTGGTTCTCAAAGTTACCATTTTTGATCGACATCACTTCCCACATGAATGAATTGAATTTGAAACTTCAAGGAAATGATAACCTGGTACGTAATCTCAAAAGAAGCATCAAAAGATTTCGACGAAAGTCATTGCTGTTTGAAGCACAACTGGAAGAGAAAAACTTTTTTTCATTTTCTTTGGCTTTAAAGAATTCTCCGCTAAAATCGTTAAAGAATCACCCCTGACTATCCGAAAAAGACTACGAGTGAATTAAAGAAGCCTTTCTTGAAGAGATTTTCGAATCTTGACTGGATCGCTAATGATATTCTCTTCCAGAATGCGTTTGACTGTAGCATGATAAGGTGCCTGGTTGAACTACAGTTGTTAGCTTATAGATTTGCAGGCAAATAACTTTCTGGATGAGAACAACAGAGAAAAAACCCCTTGAATTTTATCGTTCCTTACCCGATATTGAGTTTCCAAAACTGAAGTAATTTGCTGCTGGCACCCGTGTTTAGAAAAACTTGTGTATGCGAGAAAAACTTTTCAAAATTGAAGTATGTGAAATCAACTCATCCAACGAAACTGAGGAGCACTTGAAACCAATTCTCTGGACTAGATGCAGCGATTTCAAACGAAACATTGACGATATCTTGAATGGCAAAGGTCAGTTTCACAAATCTCATCAAATATTTTTTTCCTAATGTTGCGCTCCTTGATAACCGTTTGAAAATATGCATGTTGGTTAAATCTGTTTTTGTGCGTCCTATTGATTTTTAAATATACGAGAATGCAAATCTGCAATACATAGGAACATGTAAATTTGTTGTGGACTCGATAATTGTTTTCTGAAATCACTACACCTTCAATGGGTAGGTTAATTAACCTTTTAACATTTCATTGCAAATGACATCGTTGTAAGATGCATGATTTTCCTTAGATGTGCATTTATAAAAGGTAATTTGATTGTAGGTTAAAATTTCAGCTCATATTTTTCACGAGTCGGAAAACGACTCGCACAACAGCGAAAACTAAAAAAATAATTATTCGACCTTTTACGTTTCAACCTGGTCTATTTAATCTTGTCAATGAAAAGGTATTTTTCAAAGCCACCATTTTATGATCGTCTACACTTAGTGGCATTCGACCAAACAAATATTTAAAGGTCCTTACCGGCACCCTCGCTCTGAGAAACCGTAGTAGCCTGGGACACAGCGATCACATTTGTCTCCTGTCACTCCTGGTCTGCAGAAACATTTTCCATTGTTGTCGCACTGCAATGAACGAGACCCAGTTGGATTGCAACTGCATGGCCGACACGCTTCCTTTTTAGTTCTTCGATAATAGTTTTGACGGCATCTTTCACAACTAATACCATCAGTGTTGTTTCGACAATTAATGCATCTTCCCCCTCTTCCAGTGGATCTGTACAAACCTTCATCAAAGACGCATGCATCCGCTAAATCGTTGCATTCACAGCCTGAAAAAGCAAGAAAAACATTAAATGAAAGCTCCAGTTCTGACGAATAAACTGTTTATCTGCTGTTAATTTTACCTACTACAAAATGTATTCCGTACATATTAAGAAACATATACCATGGCCACCAGAATTGGATGGGTGGGTTGATTAATTGGCTGAGGTATTGTCAAGATACTGGTCATTAGCCAAGTGCTGCCATGACGGGCAATGAACAACAGAATAGAAAAAGGAAGCCAGCAACACAATGAATAGCAAAACTCATAAAAGGTTTAACGAAAATATTTGGAATTTACAGTTCGACCAAAATCAAACCGAAAGCAGAAATGCACAGATAACTGTGAAATTATATTTTACAGCTTTTGTAACCAAATCATCATGACCACAGCGAATACAATATATGTTTAATAGTTATATTTTTCCGGGTTTTTTCTCAAAATCTGTTTTTTTAACTTAACTGATCTTCAGAAAGGCTAATGGGTTAACTTGAAGCCATTTTAATTCCTTTAACAAAAAGTGAAATTAAAAATGCAAACTGCTGTTTCTCTGATTTTTGTAAATGGTCCTAATTTGTCAAATGTAAGTTCTTTTCCCGGGGGCCAGTTGGTCCCAGCATGTACGGGGTAATGCCTCTGGCATGCTGTGAATCTTACCCAGTTCTATTCAATCTTTCCAGTTACGTACCCGTCTGGAAACACAGGAGCGAGGATATAAAAATCCTGCACAAGTCAAAATCAACATTTATTTACTCTGCTGAAACGCAATATTGAAGTCTCAAAAAATTCAATCTTTATCAGTTAACACACTTTTATCCATTAGATTAATCCATTTTAACAGAAAGCGAGTTAGCTGATAACATAATAGAACAAAATATCCTGGTCATAGCTTTGAAAAGGTTTACTCTTTTGGGTGCGTTTTTATAGAAACAGGCAACCAACGTTAAGACAAAAAAATTCCTAATATCTTTTCAGCAACACATACCAAAAACAAAAGCACTCAAGTATTCTATCATATGATGGTCTAAACTAAGGCTGAAAGACATTTATGCGATAAGTGCTGGCAGTCATGGAATAGTGTACAATTATCTGACAGGCTTTAAACCTGATAGTAAGTAAAGGGCAATAAGCACGTTCTCGGTAATTAAGTAAAACATTCGTTGCGAATGACGTAAAGATTTCAGATACACCTGCTTTTAGTTCAAAATGTGGAAATTCCTACTTTCCCTTTACCAACCTTTTGCTCTATCGGTCTGGTAATCCCATTCTTAAAAGCCTCAGTAAACCCTTTTTTGATTTTCAATATCAAATTTCGTAAAACAGGGCACTTTCTACGCAAAATTATACTTGTAAGGTCCAGTGAATAGTGAACCAGGTGCTTTCATTGTGCCGACGATATCACCAACTTCCCGAGTTGGTTAAAGCAACCGCGGAATCTAGCTAGGGGTAAAATTTAACCTTGTTAATTTTTAAGATATCTTGAAAACGTTGGTTCGACACCATCTTTATTTCCAAGGCTCTTTTGCAATATTCCAAACGTTCTTTTTTTAATTTGTGGTTGCGACTTTGTTTCTTATCTATCCTATTGTTCAATTTTTCGAGTACAGGCCTGTTTTTTTTTTTTGTTTTTTTGTTTTTTTTTAGTTTTAACGTCATTTTTCCCCAGCAATTGGGGGTCAGACGGTGCCCTTCACAGGGACTTTGATTTGGCAGTGAGGAATTTCTTGGCCGGATGCCCTTCCTGACGCCAACCGATGGCTTTTTCTTTTCGCAAAGTTCCAAATTCTCCTCGACAGCTCGGNTCAGACGGTGCCCTTCACAGTGACTTTGATTGGCAGTGAGGAATTTCTTGGCCGGATGCCCTTCCTGACGCCAACCGATGGCTTTTTCTTTTCGCAAAGTTCCAAATTCTCCTCGACAGCTCGGGGAATCGAACCCGGAACTCTTGGTTACTGTGCAGTGCACTAACCATTAAGCCACGGCTCCTCATACTTAATTATTTTTAATTCTATTTTTATTTTTGACTACAAAAAAACTTGTTCAGGCTACTTTTAGTCAGATGGTTGTACTTGTTACTTAAATCACAGGTCATTCCCGTAAAGCCAAATGCGTTGAAATTTACGCAGGCTTCATTTCTATGGTATGGGTACAGCTTGAATCCATTTAATATCTCAATGTCTTAAATGTAAACTAAGCTTTGTTTGAAATATTCGTTAGCTAGACTCGACCCAAAACCGTTTTTGGGGGTGGTTAATACTTCTTACGATTTTATCTTGGTAAAGTCACAATTAGCTCCTGATATTAAATTATCTCTCAAATGTCATAAATAGTGACTGTGAAAGACTCTTGGAGCAGTAGTTCTGTTCGAGACAAAACAAGACCGACATTGTACATGGAGTTCGTCTGCAAGATGCAGAATCTCTGCCATTAAAACAATGAAAATTCACTGCAAGATATAGTCAAGATATTCGTCTATTTGAAAGATGCTCGTCACATAATTAATATAAATTTACTTTTTATTGCTGAGTCTTTTACGGTCGGAAAAGGTGATGTTCCTTTGGGACTAATAAATAAGCTGTCAACAGTATGTAATTTACATAGCCAACAGACCGATTTATTCTTTCCTTATATTCCCATGTCGATTTACCAAATTTCAAAATTAGCACTCCACAGATACATTGTTCGGTGTAAAACTGAACAAATACATTCTCTCCATATCTTAAGTAGTGAAGTTTGTAACTTGTTATCTCGAAAAATGTCAATTAAACGCAGTTAAAATTGTCCCGTGTCGACGTTGGTGGCGTCACGTCATACCACTTGGTTGTTACGACGACGAAATGATGATACCAATAACAAAATATTTAGACGAATATTCAGAATACCGTGGAAAGAAGAACAAATAAAGATACTGTCAAAAAAGCAGGAACAGAAATAAGCCTGTTAAAGGTGATCAAAAAGAGACTGCTCACATTCCTGGGGCACATGAGAACGTGAGGGCTTGAAATTCTGGCTCTTGGTGGATGCACTAAAGGAAAAGGAACCAAGGGATGACAACGATTAACCTACTTGAGAAGTGAGGGTAAAAGGATGAGGGAAAAAAGATTTGAAGATTTAAGATACGTCAACATTAAAATTATTTACAGTTTAGTAATGCCTAAAATCCAAAGGTGATTCTGGATTTATAACTTCACCTTGACAACATAGATAACTTGGAACACCACATTCATACTTTTTAGACCACTTGGTAATCTGAACTATTGATAACTATTGATCTTACTACCTTGGCTTGACAACTCTGGGGGGTGCAGAGCCTTGTTCTAAAACGAAGAAATTTAACGTTTCTTTGACTTAAAAAAAAACCTAGTTAACTTCCACTTTGACTCAAGTGCATGGCGTTCAAAACTTGATTGTCAATCAAATACGAAATCATGATTATTAATCAATTCAATGTAACAAGCAAACATTGCTGTTCAACAAAATAACATAAAACGATACACACACACATACACACATATACACACATACACACATATACACACACACACACATATACACACACACATATATATATAATATATATATATATATATATACGTACGTACACATATTTATACACA
>RDPX01000001.1:2037697-2091692 GCA_003991215.1 Morbakka virulenta | reverse complement strand
ACAGTTTAGTAATGCCTAAAATCCAAAGGTGATTCTGGATTTATAACTTCACCTTGACAACATAGATAACTTGGAACACCACATTCATACTTTTTAGACCACTTGGTAATCTGAACTATTGATAACTATTGATCTTACTACCTTGGCTTGACAACTCTGGGGGGTGCAGAGCCTTGTTCTAAAACGAAGAAATTTAACGTTTCTTTGACTTAAAAAAAAACCTAGTTAACTTCCACTTTGACTCAAGTGCATGGCGTTCAAAACTTGATTGTCAATCAAATACGAAATCATGATTATTAATCAATTCAATGTAACAAGCAAACATTGCTGTTCAACAAAATAACATAAAACGATACACACACACATACACACATATACACACACATACACATATACACACACACATATATATATATATAATATATATATATATACGTACGTACACATATTTATACACAGCTGTGATAATCCATTGGTTTCAGGGTTCGAAATAAGATTTGATTACGAATTGCGAAATTTCTAGTGCCATTGGCCACAAATCGCATGTGCCTTTAGCATTCCCTCGATAAAATATGAGATCGTGCAGGGAACTCCGGTGGGGTTTAGGGCAAAGCTTTTGAGAGTCGACAGAATTTTGAAGCTAAAATATGATAAAACTTCTTAAAAATTATCATACATCAACAGATTTTGCAAAAGATGAAAACTGTTTAGCTTAAAAATATACTGCTTCAAAAAATTCTTTCTTCAAATCTTCAAATATATAGGATGCAAAATCAATGGTTACTCTCCTCGAAATTTGCGGGGGGGGGGATGCCCAAGGGTATTCCATTCCGAGGTACCGAATGACCGGTCAGTTTTTCGTTAACTTACTAGGAATATACAACCCTCCTGGTAATATTGGTCTCCCAGTGCTTGTCAGACATTAGCAGGAGGGTAGTTGTCCTGCTGGCTCCTCACAGGGCCTGCACTGTACGTATCATTCAATTTATTTAGCCAATAGCTACTACCGGCATTGCTTGCAACAAAAAGTCACTTTGTTAGTAAATTTTCAGACTTTTACTCCATAAGCAAGCATTACTGACATAATTATTCATTATGGGTATTTAAGGCATTATCACAACCCATATCATTCAAATTTTTTGGGTAATACCTATCGGTTTTACTTCAACAAAAAAACTCACTTTGTCAGTAAATTTTCAGAGTTTTACTTCACAAGCAAAATTTAAATACTAAATTTTTCTTTAATTAGGTCAGTCACCCATATCATTATGTTATTAATACGACCTTAAAGAATTTATGCCAGTTATCATCATGCACAGTTTTATCGCGATATCTTCAAAAACCAGGCCTTGCTTCAATTTGTTTTAGGCTGAATGAACATCCACCACCTGGCACAGGATAGAACATAGATTTTGCCGGGAAAAGTGCGCCCCAATATAGGCCTGGTGGCGAACGAAGCAAGTTAGAGAGTTTCCCGAATTAAGAACTTTTTTTTTTAGTTTAAACGTCATTTTCCCCCAGCAATTGGGGCTCAGACGGTGCCATTCAGAGGGACTTTGATTTGGCAGTGAGGAATTTCTTAATTTCTTAGCCGGATGCCCTTCCTGGCGCCAAACAATGGGTTTTTTTTCTTTGCAAAGTTCCAAATTCTGCTCGACAGCTCGGGGAATCGAACCCGGAACTCTTGGTTACTGTGCAGTTGCACTGACCACGGCTCCTCTTAAACTTAAACTTAAAAATGGCATGTTTCCAGGGGCATTCACCCTTTGATTAACACTTCAATTAGTTGCTGACTTCAGTTATGATTGACGACAAAATGCACTTAATTCTTCATACAACACTTCCTTTTTCCTTTGTTCAAATTTCAGAAACGTTTAAACCATTAGGGTAAGTACACTATCGAACCTAACAATGAGTTCAAACCAACACCCATGTATCAGCCTTGCTATAATCTGCTGGATATGCCTTCCAAAATGACTTTTTACTGAAACACATTTTACAGAGCATTTTGAACGGGTCTTTTAAACAGCCTACGTCATGGCTACTTTTTGTGCTACTGCAAAGCATAGTATTACATAAAGCAGACTGTGGTTAAAGTGTGTGTGCGTGAGTGTGTGTATGGTGGCTTAAAGGCGCTCTTCTTTGACATTAAGGACTCCTACCGGCTCATTTTCTTACAAGTAAATGTTGTTTTGTAGCTGATAATACATAAACATGTAAATATTCTTTTATAGTTATTAATTACTTTAAACATGAATAAATGTTTAATATTTATATTTTCATGGTAAAGATCATCCTGACTATATTTACTTTAAGTCACTGTTACCAAGCAGTAGTTTTGGACGTTAAGCGAAATCTACTACGCTTCTAGTCTTGACTACAGTCACGCCAAAACCGTCTTCTACTTCCAGGGAACGGTTGAACGGATTGAAAGTGCCATTCTTTCATTAGAAAAGTCGGGAGAAAACCGTGTTCTGAAACATGTAACCTTTCATGAACAAAACAAAAGAAAACTCGAGGGTGTTTTTAACCTCACAGAAGGTCAAGATCGTAAGGATTAATGAAAGGATTTAATAACATTAATAAAATATTTAATCAAAACTTTAAATGTTTAAAAAGTGTGAAAATATTTTAATTAACTGTTATCTCAAATCTTTTTAATGCAAAAAAAACCCATTATGAATTCTAACATTTTTTAATTTCACGGGGTTTTTTCCCTTATTTTGTAATTTTTTCCAGAGAAAGTTCTTTGACTATTTCCAAATTTTAGAAACCGAAGAAGGTGAGAGGCCAGGCGGCTGATCAACACGCCGGTAACATAAGTCCTTCCATGGAATTACTTTTTTGTGGGTGCAAGGATCACGCACAATCTGAAATAGAATTCAATTTAATGCACATTTTGGGGTGCTTTGTTTCTACTTTTTCTTCTTTTTTTCTTCTTGTCTTCTTGATCTACCTAATGTCGATTCCAATATGTATCGACTTCAACAACTTTGGCTTCCTCATTCAATAAATAATGTATTAAACTGAGAATCCTAGACTTCGACGGCAAACCCTGAATTTGGTAATGCACTAATACATACCTTAACAAAACAGCATCAATAGTTTGAAAAGTCGATTTTGGTGGGAACTACAAAGAATTCCTTTGGTGATGTTGATATTAATACAAATACCGGTACATTTTTCAAATACACCATATATTTTCCGACGGCATTGACGTTGTGCTCTGAGGGCGCTCAATATTCAAACTGGTCGGCCACAGCGGGAAAATTCACAAAATGTAACATTTCAAATGTCGACCTCTGTCGCTTATCAAGCCCCAAACAATGAATGAGCACAGGTGATGTCAACTTGATCATGCTTTTGGACCAGGTTCAAGTATCAAAACATGTAATCTAATGCCATGGAAAATTGCGTTATGGTGATAACTGATAATGGCTACCGCTTGTCACCACCCTGTTGCTATGTTACACGATTGCCCCAAGGTGGTGAAAAGTCTGAAGAGGCATTTCCAATGCGAGTAATTAATTAACAATCTCATATTGTCAATAACACTTTGAAATTCTTTGTCAACAACCAGGATCGCAACTTGCTCTTTTGAAAATAATTTTAAGCAGAAATTGTAGTCTAGATTTGATATAGTGATGGTCTTGTAATGATCCAAACCAGACACTCGGGAAAAAGAGGTCGTGGAAAAAAAAGTAACAAAATCAGGAATTTCCACAACAAGGCGTCACCTTCAGTCTTGCAGCCCCGGGGCGAAAATAAAGTGATCGGAAGTTACTCAAGCCTTTGCAAGTCTTTACTGCCTCTCACCTCGACACACTCGAGCTTCATCAACAGGGGGCTTTCCTTCATTTCAAAACTCCCGACTGTTTTGGGTGAGTTGAAAATCAACAAATAAAAGGCAACGACAGCCGAACATCCAACTTCCCAACTTTACATAATACAAAAGGTAAAATTACAATTTAAAACTTAGTCAATGTGCATAGTTATAAGTTTGGTTGAACGCCTTGAAGCAGGTAATTCATGGAGGTCGACGCTTTTTCTTCATGCTTACCCGCACAAACCACAAAACAATTCCGATTTAAAATATTGCCATCAACACATTTCAAGCATTTCATATCAGTGAGAAAACCATAAGGTTAAATAGGTTTTTGTTCCAGCTGCAAATAAATGTTTACTGAAGATAAATTATATTTCAAAATGAAAATAAGTTAAAATGACTTACGTGCACAAGGGTACGCGTCATCACCTCTGGCCCTAGCCCAAGGTTTGTCATTATACAAAGGCCTGCATTTTTCACAGTCATCGCCGTCAGTGTTGTGCTTACAATTACAGACAAGACGCGATTCTCTACCAACTTCATGTTTGTAGTAACAATCCGAAGCATGACCATTGCATTTACAACGCCCTCCTATAGCCAAGTCAGAGATAGCAAAATAATAACTACGTAGAACTTCGGGATCTCGAAAGACTTCATCTCCGAAAGTGTTAACTTTATCTAAATCTATACGAATAGCTGCAGCAGTTACCCAATCCTGTAATTCGGGGCTACTGTCAAATTTGTATGCATCCGGTCTATCTTCAAGTGTAGAAAAGGCAACATTTCCACCACTAAGAGGAGTAATTCCACTAAATTTGTCCGTGCACAGTGCTACTTTCTGATTTATTCTGCTAACACGACCATTATTGGGTCGATTGTAAGTTTTTCTGCACGACCCAGAATAAAACTGATAAGGTATCCAAGTGGCATTTGGACTTGTCGAGGTTTTCTTGTATATGGAGAACGATTGTGGATTTGAGCGCTGAAATCGTATTCTAATATATGTCACATCGAATGTTTTTCCTAGATCTAGTATAAGCCTTACTTGATTTTCGTTTTCTAATAAAGTTTCCGACTGCCACCAAGTCCTATTTGTATCGTCTTTTATATCAGTCATAAGCCTGGCTGGGTGAGCCAGCTTGGGATCTGAAGCATCGCAAATTTCACAACGGGCCTTGACAAGTGGAACACCTGTCTGCACACAATATAACTGTGGTCCTGATATCCCACAAGTATTATTAGCTACTATGTCCTTGTTGAAGGCAGCGTTTACAAATTCAGGCATGCATCGCTGAGGTTGTCCGTCGTCTCTAAAACATCTCACACTCCGTGATTGTGATGTTACCTTTCGCAAGATAATAAAAGCAATGCAAAATCGAAGTAATCTACTCACAATCATGATTTCTACATACGCTGTGGAAATACTACTCCTGCGTAGAAATAATATCTTTTAGATTGTGTCCATAGGATTTGATCACTCCTGTACCAAAAAAATTGTACGGCAACGTTGCATTACCTCATAGTGCCAGTTCGATCACAAGCTGGGTTCCTGTGCCGACTTTGCCGTGTTGAGAAAGACAAATATTCAATTTGTAAATGAATTGCCAGTAGCCCAAAAGAACACACTGACCTTTTGTAAATTAATCTCAATTTACACGCCACAACAATACGACAATCACATTGTAATCCTTTATATTGCTGAAGTTTTTAAACTTTTCTCTCAAAGCAGCTGACAAACTTTTAAAATACCTATCTTTTAGAACATGAGTGCCTTTTCCTTGTAAAATTTAAGGACACATAAGAAATCGGCAACACAAAAGAAATGTCAGTTCCTCTTGAGACAAAGGCAATGCTTGACTGAATTGATTTTGGACAACAATTGCTGTAGAAGGGATCATGGCTGTTTCCGCTAGTTCACACCAATACAGGAAAAGACCTGAGACTCCCAATATTTCCCCACCTTTACACGTACCAATGAAGAGATGTTCCGGAGAAAAAATATTTCCGACCATTGATCGAGCCAACAACCATCCCACTTTAATTTGAAAAGACCCACAAATTCAATGGGGAAATTTCAGGATGTGACCAAATGTGACAATTCTTATTGTCATCAACTTGTTATTGCGTGTGCGTTATTAATGTTTTCTGTGGCCACTGGAAAACGAGCTTTGTGAAGTGAGGACACGGATATTGAGTAAAAGAGAGGTGAAGGTTTTGTTTTTGTGAAAGAATCATGTCGTGATAAGAGAAAATTTTAAGACTTCCAGAATTTCGTGACAGATCGTCCAGCAGATAAAATTGTGGCAACCTGCCCTCTCTCTCTCTCTCTCTCTCTCTCTCTCACACACACACACACACACTCTCTCTCTCTCTCTTCCTCTCTGTGCACAAAAAAAAGAAGAAAAACTAATTTTACGCCAGCGGGTGTATGTCAAGATATTTAAACACAGATACTTAAATTGTTGTTTTACATACAGAATTTTTTTATTTTCTAAAAATTCCATAAATTTTTACCCTTTAAATGGCGGTTTGAATCATCGTTTTGAAGCTGTCCAACTAATCGAAACATCAAATCAATCTCTGAAGTCACTCTTAATATTGAATGACAGGAGATACTTCACCTCCTTTGCATTCTCTCCGAAAAGCGTGCTGGTGCACGCGATACCAATATATTTTCTGTATTCATATTTTCGGTACTCTTTTGGTAGGTATTTCACCAAAAAAATGCCGGGTCACAGCACTCCTGTCGCAAACAGATCAGAATGTACTTCTTGTATAAAAACTAGTGATCACTGTTTTCCACCGTATTCCTTCCAATTGTGGAACAGGACGAGTTTTCGAAGAAAAACCAAAAGGGCAAGAGGGCTTCTCAATCAATTAGCTTCATTGATGTTCCAGCAAATAAGGGAACTTGTACAAGAAAGAAAACAATTTTCAGAAGTTTCCAATTTTCTAAAAATAATCTGAGTCGACCTCAGCAAGGACCTCTGACCCTCATTTAGGCTAAATCCTACATAAAACAATTCCCATACATACTTTTTTTTGCGCAAGTTGACAATAATTGTGTGTTGTTACTGTGTTACAGTAATTCAAATGTCTAGCTTACGCCATCCACTAGCATTACTACTGCTTCTCAACGTAAAGTTAATTTTTTAGCTTTGTATTCAGGGGATCTTGTTACCGAGAAGGGTTTTTTTTGTTTCGAAATAAGCTAATAAACAAAACATTTTTTCACACTACATTTTGGGGGGGAACAACGGGATTCGTTGCTTTTTTTTTTTAGGGAAAGGGGGCTGCATTTGAGCTGTGTTTTTTGAAAAGCAAGTCTTTAAAAGGCTTAAAGCAGTGAAAGATTTAGTGTTTCAACCTTGATGAGATAAAAAAACTGGAAGAATCATACTCGTGGAGCTTGAAACGAGAATTCTACTGAACGCTGTTTAGGGTTTTCAAAACTTGACTAAGGCAACTGTTATTTCCAAAAGAAAATTCTACACCTCTTTAAAGTATCACCCAAGCAAGGAAATGTATTTATTGTTGCAAAACATTATCTAAAATGTGCCAGGTATATTTAACAGAATATTCATCACCTACACATATATTCATAAACGTTGAAAGAGTCTTACGAATATAAGGAGGGTCAAGAACTGAAATTAACGCATTGGTAGTCAAACTCCTTGAAGGATCGCCTCATTACAAATCTTATGTTATTTAGGGAGATTGTTCTCTCTTCCACACCAATAACTTGTCAGCAACTCCTGAAAAGAAAGCAATTCTGAATGTAAATTTTCAGCTGCTTTGCCAAAATATTAAAATGGAGCGCTGAAAAGAGGAAAATGAGATCAAATAATAAACAGCCATTACAACAGCAGGATTTCATCCTTATTTCGCCAAGATTTATTTGCGTTTTGATGGGATCCCTGAACGTTTCCTGTTTAAATGTAATTAGCCAGCCTGTGGTGGAGCTCAGTGTCCTTTGATTGGGTCGTTTTTGACTCAGAGAAAAAAGGTATTAATTTTAATAAGTGTTAATCCATGTAACGATAACTTTGGTCATCCAAATATTTCTTACACCCACTTTGGCAAAATTTGGTTGAAAGAAAAGGTGAACCAGGGGCACTTTAATTTTATCTGCTCTTTGATAAGGTACACACAGTAAACAAAAAGCTGACATATTTATGTATTGCTATATAGCTTGAGGCGACAGAAATGTGGTTCTGGAGAAAGATGATGAGGATATCATGGACAGAAAAACTGATGAATGAAGTAGTTTTGGAAAAGGTGAGAGCAGAAAGACAACTTTTGATTACTATCAAGAGACAGTGGAGATTTATTGGGCATGAGTTGAGAAGAGAAAGAGGGATGGAGAGGAATATCTTGGGAGGCTGAAATGGCAGGGGAAAGGGCAAGAGGAAGACAAAGATTGAAGATGCTGAATTGGATGATGAAGAGATTGAGAGTTAAAGATGGAAAACAGTTGGGCAATTTTTTTGTATAATTTTCAATCCGTTATATTCATTAAGGTTATGATTAAAGCAATAAAAAAAATAATAATAATCATCATCATCATCATCATCTTGCAGCCCCAGCCGAGATAGAATTCACTACACCTTTCCAGTACACCCTATCGGTCATAACTTTCAGAAGGAAAAATAATATTCCTCATTACAGCCGTTCAACATACGAAGAAAAATAATTTTCAAAATATCTGGCGAATTCGGAGAACGTTCGAGCAAAGTAATGATTTTGTTTCTCGAATCACAAATCGGAAAGAAAAGGTCCTTCACACACACACAAAAATTTCGCAAAACCTGAACTTTGTTTGAGAAAACACTCATCACGAGAAATGGTGATGATGTTCATGCAGGATTCCGGTGAGCGGCACACAACAGGAAATCTGTAATTTATTTTCAGAGGCAAAGGGACGAGAAATAAAGTACGGTAACAATTTTCAATTATTTTTGTCACTCACAGTAGAAGAGTGGATTATTTTCTGTAGAATATCTGTTCAATATTACCAGCTGTTGGGAAACACTAACACGTCTACCCATAGAAGGGGTGCTGTGTTGCTAGATTTGGCAGGCCAGTGACTTGCAAAAAATTTACTGGCGATTGGTGCCCACGAAGCTGCACAGAAAATAAGGGATAACTTGTGCAGCCTGAACCACCTGGACCGAAACAAAAAATAATTGGATTTTTTCAAGGTTTATGTGACAATCCTCTGATCTATGAAGACCTAAGATTCTTGGATGCATTTCAAGTTATTTGAAAGAGCCAAGACAAGTGATCTTTTAAAATGACGAAGGCACCATTCTCTGAAGCAAAAAGACATACCACCCCACCCCACCCAGCCTCCCAAAATATTAACAGTTGTTGATATTAACAATTGAGGTATTATAAGGAGCGAAGAAGAGGAAAAGTATGTAAAAAAATATGTAATTGTTTTCCTACTTTTTGGGTTATGTTCTACAAAACGTCCGTATTTGTTATTTCACAAAGCATCTTAATTGGTTTGTGTGTTAAAACGTTTTACATTTAGTTTCAGTTGTCATCCCCCCAAAACTAAATATTTTTTTGCATTCCTCAACACAGCCAATTCTCCACTTATACCCGCTTTTCAACCTCCCTAATATTGCATCACAATTTTTATTTCGGTCTTGAAAGAAACAAGATTGCTAACATGGCATTGATGGATCTCCAGACAGTGAAAAATGTTCTCTTCCAATTTTGCGACTTGATGGTTTTCGGTAACAATACCTTTGTATTTGCTTCGTCCTTTGAAAAACCGAAACTCACAAAGAACATCTGTTGTTTACTAATTAGTGCACAATAATGTGACCAGCAGCACGTGTTAGAAAATTTGGTGAAATCAGTAATGTTGTTAACACTTGCTAAATAATGAAATTAATTTGAAAAGGATAAACAATGGCCCTTAGATTCTGGATTGCAATAAAGAAAAGAAAAGAAACAAAAGAAAAATCTTAGAGCTTCGTATTTTTTGAGACTGTGTGAAAAAAAAAGCCTTTTCGTTTGAGTGGTTGACGATATTTTATTAAAATCGTAGGTGCCAAGCAAGCCATGGGACGCTTATCAATTGACAATTATCAACTTGCTTGACAATTGGGTACAACAGCTTCTTTAGGTCCCAGGTGTCAAGGGGTCCAGCACAAGGGTGTGACACAAATCTGTCAGAGAATGTTAGGTTTATGCAAAGTGAATGAAACAGTCTCTTTTTTATCATCTTTGTTCACATGTCGACCCTAAAATTAAATATTTATATACTATGTTCTCTTGTTTGTTGGAAAATTGAGCTTTTTCCTTTGAATAGTCTGTATCACATTGGTGGGGACTTTATGAATTTTACCTCAACCAACCTTTACCAACAATTTTGCATCTTCAACTACCAGCAAATGGTCCTCTGTGAAATTTCGTGGTTTAACAAGCAGGAAGAATTAAGCCTGGGACGTTTTGAGATGTGTAGCTACCTACGCTCTTCACGAGATAAATTTCTATCCAACTCACCCTTACATTTGACTGTGTTACCATCGAAACATCTAATCAGAACGAAAAGAAGGACGGTAAATAAAACATGTTAACAGTAAGGTACTTCAATTATGTTGAAGAAGTTAAAACAGAACCCTAAAATTCCCTGCATTACTAATTTACCAATCACTACTATTAAAATTTAATTTCATTTACACATTGTTCCTGATCCATCTGATAAAGTTTATATCATTATCATTATGCAATTTTGATATAGTTAGCTATTTGATACAATTCTTCACCGGATCACTCCCAGTGACCTTGGGCAAACAACGGTTTCAGGAGACGTCTTAGGAATATCTTATAATAACAATGACAATAATAGTTATTAGAATTATTATTATGTCTAACATATTTTTATCTCAGAATAAGATTATATTATTCTGGTCTTCATTATACTTATGGAAGCAGGTGACAGCAAGTCACCAAAGGTCCCAAACGTCCTCTTTCCAGGTCTATAAAGACAACACTTTCCTCAAAATTCTTGCCGTTCCTAACAAAGCCGTTTTTTGCATTACCTCTATCCTGATTTTAAGACCTAATTTCTGTATATAGTCGTCAAACTTCTTTCCTACTGCACCTAGAGCACCTATGACAACAGGTATGATTAGAACCTTCTTTAAGTCCCATAAACGGGCAACCTCATCTCTCAACAGCTGGTACTTTTCAATCTTTTCAAGTTCTTTTTCACAGACCCGAGAATCACTTGGTATTGCAACATCTATAATGATGGCCTCCTTCTTTCTTTTGTCCATAACAACTATGTCAGGCCTTCTTGCTTGCACCGCTTGATCACACTGGATGTTGAAATCCCAAAGGACTTTGTGTGATTCTGTTTCAACGACACCTTCTGGCTGTTGTTGGTACCAGTTCTCAGCTCTTTCGGCTCCGGCAGCCCCACATGCTGTCCAATGGATATACCTTGCTACATTGTCATGCCAGAATTATTATTATTATTATTATTTTTATTATTATTATTATTATTATTATTATTATTGTTATTATTATTATTATTATTATTATTATTTGATTGAGGTTAAATCACAGCTTATGCTGCTATTGTTGGATAAATCTGCAATACACTAAACCATATTCCACGGATTTAGGTATCCAGAACCTTCCTAATGACTCTTGCTGATCCCAACAAACAAGCTTTCTGTAATGTGCTCAAATTCACCATGATCTCTAACTTTCGTAACCAATGTTTGAAGATTTTACGTACTGTGCCTAACGCTCGAATGATGATTATTTCTTGACATTGCCTAATTCCCTCCAATTCCCGTTTCGAATCTTGGTATATGTTAACCTTATCCCTCTTTATCTCTCGAGTCGAATGGGTAGGCGACGCCCACAATGTAACATTTTCTGCTGTTGTTACATCAGGTGACTATGTTAGGTCAACATTGTTCAATCTCTTTATCCGTCGGGATTTTCATATTCTACATGATTGTGACTTCTTCATTTTCCATAAGTAGTTTAATGCGGGCATCATACCATCTCTCACTTGCTGATAACCAATTCTCTTTACAAATTTCCCAATGTACAAGCTGTACCACATTATCGTGCCTCCAGTTCCTATACTGACACTGCGTCAACATCTTGCACTCTGCTAAAGCATCGGTGGAGTTTCATCCCCTCGCCACACATCCTGTGCATTGAATCAATCTCCTCCTTGTCTATGACTTTCCTGTTGTACTACTCTCTGATTGGCTGTTCTTGCGCTGCCGACAACAACCTTTCGGTCTCTTTCGTTTTGCCGCATTTCCTCTACCATTCCCACATTTTTTCGTCTCTAACGTCGGCTGTAGCAACAAAAAAATATTTCCATGAAAGCTTTTACTTCTATTTCTTTCCTGTCTTTTCAACTGAATTGTTGTCTTTTCTTTACCTTTTCCTGATAATTGTTTATCCTTCACCGCAACCAGCAGATTACTATTATTATTATTATTATTATTATTATTATTTTTGATTTGCATTTTACGATAAAACACCGGGTTACTACCAGTGACCTAGGGTAAGTGAAATTTAAGTTATGTAGCTTTTTAATAAGACTAAATGATGGAAAAGGTATCTATAAAAATTCGTAAAAATATATAAATATTATAATATATATATTATTACTATTATTATTATTATTATTATTATTATTATTATTATTATTATTATAAAACACGCTTTACAACGTTTGTGTATTTCCGTCTTTTGAATATGCCGGGATGAAGCTATGATCCTGAAGCGAAGTCATGGACAGAGTTTTTCATGGGAAATGTGCAGTTCCAAGAAGCACAATTTTTTGCAGCTTCTTGATTCTTATATTACCAGGTATTTGCTCAATATACCGATTAATTCCTTTTCTAATGACCACAAGAGCTCCTATTACATCTGTAATGACAGGCGTTTTAGTGTTCCATATCTTGCTGATCTCTACTTCACAATTTTTGTATTTTGTAATCTCCTCGATCTCTTCGTTGCGAAATTTCTTTCTAATGGTATAGCCATAATAATTAAAGAAAATAAACTCTTTGATTTACCATTATTATTGTTATTATTATTATTATTATTATTACTGTAGTTGTTCTTTTTTTGTTCTTCTTCTTGTTGTTTACTGTTCACTTGGGGTTGATGTTGACTGCCGGTCAACTGCTATACAGCAGACCAAGTCCCTTGGGTATACAGTACTTTCCTTAGTGTCTTTGCGGTAAGTAACAGACAAGCTTTTTGTAAAAGTTCTGTGTTCCATTCTACTTCAATTATCTCCAGCCAGTCTCCAAAGTTCTTTCCAATCACATTTAGAGCACCAATTTATCTATTCACCCATTATTATGCTGTTCGTTATTCTGTGGTCTCTATACTTTTAGTTTCTGATTTCATTTGATCTCAATATTCCTTCCTTTTCAATTGATCTCATTATTTCGTGGTCATTCTTCATTGCATACCAGCCAAGACTGTTCTCCTCACTTTGTATAGTCTCTTCAGCTCCAGTCAAACCTCTCTCCCTTACTACCCTGTTAAATACAGTCTGTACACATTGCTTTTAAGGAGGAACGTTAATTACGTGATCAGTTTCTTTCTGTTTTACTATCAAATTGTTGTACTTTATTTGTTGTCAAATTTATCAAACCAGCTTCATACCCTCAGCAATGGCATAGCCAACGTATCCATTGCAATGATTATATTCTTTCCATTCAATCTTGATTTAAGAATCTTTTTCAATTTTCGCAATTGTTCTTTTTATACAAGGTTATTTCAAAGCTTGGTTTATAATCTCATCTATACCCAGTATACCAAAATATTCATTTCCTTCTTCACCAACACTTAATCAATTCAGCATTTTGCAGTTGTGCACCATCACTGTTCACAACTTTTCCTCTTTTCTTCACAACCATATCACAGTTCTGAACTCCAAAAATCATACCTAGGTTCTCACTGAAAACACTCACTGTTCTTACTAGCGACCCAATTTCATTTTCATCCTATGCAAATAACTTCAAATCGTCCACGAAAAGAAGGTGGTTTACTTTCCATTTTCACTTCCAAATCGATATCTAGCCTCACACTTTCTCAGTGCCATCGACATTGGTAAAAGACAAACCAAAGAGAATAGCGGAGACAGGAAGTCACCTTGGAGAATTCCTTTCCGCATGGTTACTTTTCCTAATCCTTTTTTTCACTGCTGTTTATACCGTTTTCCAGCTGGGCATGGTTCTTACTACTAACTCTGAGGTTTTCTCAAACTCCAATCATGTTAAGACGTTCTATCATCTACGAATGTGTCACCATATCGTAACCTTTATAATAATCAATCGACGCTATTGAGATATTTTAATGCTATCCTTTAACAATCTTCTATACCGGTAATGGTCTTGTCAATAAGTAGCTGATCTTTAGTACCCCCTGCCTTTCTTGTACACCCTTTTTGCTTATCTGGAAATAACTCTATTTTCCATATATGTGCAAATCTGATCAGCAGCTACACCTGTTAACAATTATCACATAAATGGTAGATATAATATCGCCCTATAGCTGTTCGAAGCATCACATTTGATAAGGTCTTTCACACATAATACTGCCCTCCTGTTGTCAGCCATGTCAGGACAACACTAGTTTTCACTATTTCATTGCATTACTCAGGGATTCTGTTGTGGAGTCCCTCTACGTTTTTAGTCCAAAAACCCTGCACTCCATCCGGTCCTGAGAGTTTCCAGTTTGGAATCTTCTTTAACTGTTCATTCACCTTTCCTTCTTCAATTTGTGTCTTCTTGTTTATGGTTTATTTTTGCCATCTCCTCTTTTATTTCCTTTAGCCATTCAGCCTGAATGTTGTGCTTTACTGGATTTTCCCATATTGCGCTCCAGAGTTTCGTGCCTTATCTCCATCCGGGATCATAATTTCATTTCTATCTTTTTCATCTAATTCCTGAAATAACCGTCTTTGACCTACTTCAAATGATCTGTTTTAATGCTGCTGTTCATTTCTGGCTTCGTATCTCTTACCCTTCATAACTTCCACCACTACCCTATTCTTCAATTCCTCTATTACTACACTTGCACCTTCTTCCTGTATTTATTATCGATTTATTCCATTTCTCTATTGCTGCGGATCTCATTATTCTGTCTCTTCTTAAGCTTACAAATAACTGCTCTCAATTCTTTGATCTTGTTGTTAATAAGCCTCTTTGACCAAGAAGTATTGTTGTCTTTGGTCCCTTTTTTCATGTCCATTCTCTGGCCCATATACCATCAACGCAATAATAATTCTGTTTGTTTCGGTTATGGTGGGGCTAATGGCCCTTTCAATAATAATTTCCAGCTTTTAAATTTCATTTTGTGTCTTCTTATTATTCACCACTTTGAACCTTACATTTGGTGTTTGCTTCTTATCCCTTTCATCATCGTAGTGCTTTGCGCCACTTCTCGGGCCATCGCCTTGCATTTTTTTCTTATCCCTGTAATAATAACAAAAAGAAGTCAGCTCTTCCATCTCTTCCTCGCTCATCCCAACATTCTCCCTAAGATCAAATCTTCCAATGCTATCATTTCCAATCCTATCTTCTCACTAGGTGCTTCTGTTTGTGTTTCTTGTTTACCTTCGAATTGTGTCCTTTATTCCCGGTCATTCATATCCACCTTTACGTCAGTAATCTTCCTTTCGATCTCCCTTCTAGTTTCTTTAAGCTCTACATTTGTTAACCATTGTTGAACTACAATTACTCTTGCCCGGTCCATGAATCACTGTTTGCTAGTCTTAACCTCCCCTTTGTCTCTCTGTATTTCCATCATTCTCTTTCGATATCCTCTTCTGTTAGGTTCACTTTTTAATTTTTAATACATTGCCAATCTATTGCTGTTAGTACTTCATTTCTGTCTGGCAGTTGCTTGGCGATAGGGCCTGTGCTGCTCATTCACAGGACACCTGCCGAACGAGGTACTTTCATTATTATTGATTCCAGTGCTGTTCACATTGTTGTTTAATGGATTATCATTAGACAATTAAACTCAAAATGAGAATGGTTTTATCCAGGTTTTCGTTACCTCGGGTCTTCTTTTTTTTAACGTGACACCGTCACTAGAGGATTGCCAAATAAGGCTAAAGACCCATCCTCTCTATGAGACGAACTTAACCCAGATAGATGCTAACCTTGTATTTTAAGATCTCGGGGTAGGCTGACAGGTACTACATCTTCCCCAAAGGTGATCGGAAGGTAGTTAAGCCAAACGGTAACCTTATTCGCCTACGTCGAAACTTCACAATCAGGTGCATGTTAAGGTCGTACCCAGGACGTAATTATTATTATCATCATCATCATCAATTTTTTTTATTTGGAAGTAGTGAAAACTGTTAGGAATGTCTTGTGTAATATGTCCCTACTCGGAGAGTAGGAGAAGATAAAATTATGTAAATGTGCTGTTTAAAGATTAAAAACATGTGATGTTAAATTATCATTATTAATAAGTCTAACAAAAATTACAGAGACAGCTATCAGATGTTTCTATTACATTGATAATCGATTATTCAAGGATTGAACTTCTCCAGATCTATCTCATTCTGTATAAATATTAAACTCATTTAATTCACCCGTCCAGTAATTAAGACAATATGGTGGGAAAATGTAGTGAATGAAAATAGATTATTATAAATTATTATTAAATTCCAGTGACATGTTTGGATGAAAACAGATGAAGTAAGTTATACGAGATTGTACATCAGTAGTAAATATATTTAATAACTAACTCTTTGTAGTCCTGTGAATAAAAAACTGTACTGGATTAAACAAGTAATATAGTAAAAAGAAGATTAAGCTATAATTTGAAAGCTTTAACATAACAAATAATGGCTTAACTATGTCAGACAAGTTCCAACAAACAGTGGTGTTGGCATGACATTTAAGTCGAACTAGCAGGTGGTTGAAGGCCTGGATAGATTTTACCACGATAGAAAAAGGAGGAGAGAATCACTGGCTAATATACACTGATAGACACCGTACATGCATTTAGAAAACAACACCACATAGTCAAACTGCCAAATGACAAAGGAAAAAAGATCTGAATTGAATCTCTACAAACTATTTGAAACACTGTCCAAAATTGGGGCTTGGGCTGGATAATTAGGGTGGAGAGAAATGGATGGTAACCTCAATCAAAATGAAATAAATTGAAACTTAATTAGACCAACCATGAAAACGAATTTTGAACAATTTCCTGAAACTAAATAATAGTTAAAAAAAGGTTCAGTATTTTATACAATATAATCAGAGTTTATAAATTCTTGTATACTATGCATTTCAAGTTCCAAGACACATATCCTTCTATGTGTACGATATGACGAAATAAACAATTCGTGCTACAACAGTTGAATTCTGTATTTTCTCTAACAAATGCCAAGCGTTTATGAAATGTTTGAGGACATATTTGTGGCGTTTAATCGAGGGCGGCGTTTATTTCAAACCAAACACTGTGGCGTGAAAAAGTAGATGCAATGAAGTCAATCCATTATAATTTTACATCTATGTTTTCAGCGCTGTCTTAATCTAAAAGATGAAATTCCTCAGCTATATCTTCTATATAAGAAAGAGTATGTTGTTTGAAAGACATCCTCTGTTGGTGTCATCTCTTCTGCAATTTGAAGCTGAAATTTTAACAAAGAAAGCCATGTGATTTTGAATGTCACAGAGAACAAAATTCATTACGAAATAAAAAAAATCAAAAATGAAATAATTAGTTTTGAATTAATAAATAAAATTTGAAGGGAAGCTATTAACAAATATCCTTTTATGGTATTGGTAGAGAGTAAAGAATAGAATGAGCAGTTATGCGTTATTTCGTACCTTCTCTATTCTTTCTAATAAACACCGCTTTTTATTAGGAGGCGGCAACTACTACAGAGCGGCATTTATTAGAAGGCGGCAATTATTACAGAGCGGCATTTATTAGAAGGCGGCAATTATTAGAGACCGGAGTTTATTTGAGGCTGGTCAATTATTAGAGAAATATGGTATCCCAATTAAATGATCACAATTAATACTGAAATTAATTAAAATATTAAAGTAATTAAATGCCTACTAGTTATCAAAATCCTGATTTCAGGTCCATTTGCATATCAGTTCATAGTATTAGTACAAGTTGTATTTGCCTTCAACTGCATAGGCCTTTGAATAAAGAAAATACCATGAATTTTGCTGAGATTTAGTATTGTTAAGATTTTTTTTAAGTCATAATATATTCTTAAAATTTTTATATATGATATTTTCTTCGTGATAAATTTGATGTAACTGTCACAAAGAAGAAAAATTATGGAGAAAGTTCAGCATATGTAGAAAAACTGATCGTGCTTCTGTGTAAAAAAGAGAAAAAAATATCAGCATGCTTGCACATGAGTTTAGATTGAAAACAGGCAACTTGAAACTTATTATGAGCCTATCTTTTTTATAGTTAAGAACCATACAAAGTATAAAGACATCAAGGGTATGGACCTGTGAATGAAAAACAGAAAAATAGAAGGCCGGGAAAGGAGATACGAGTTGAAACATTTAAATTATATGGCAGAGAAAATCACTCAGAAAGCAAAAAGTTCCACAGTCTAGCTGTCCGAGGAAAGAAGCCATATTCAGGTTAAGATTTATTACAACGAGAAGCAACAAGTGCGTAATAATGAAGACATTGAAAGAAACTAGTCTCACGAGAGCCAATAAAATAAGCTGGAACCTTGCATATTGACGCTGATCTAGAACCTTCTTTAATTTTTAAATTTGAGGACATTTAACCCATGATTTTCTTATAAACTAGATGCTTATATAAATAAAATACTGTGCAGTATTTCCTTGATTAAGCTATTTTATGGAATAAGCTTTCCCTTCATTTATCCTCTCCCTATCCGTTTCCATTTGAGAACAAGGGTTTATGACACTTATTGGAGTAATTACAAGATCTGTGAAGAAGGATGATGTTAATAAAATAGAAGTTATATTTTTATGTTATTTCCAAATTTTAAGTTATCTGAGTCCTGATTTTCTTATAAATTAGCTTTTTGTTAGGGAAAGGTTGTATTCGGTGAATCGTAATCTCTTCTCTGATTACAAAAGCACCAGATTTTTTAATATTCCAATGTTTCTCTTAGACTTTTCCCCAATTTTAGAGTTCTTATTAAAACAGTATATCTAGCAAGAAATTAGGGTGATGTTGAAAGAAAATAGTAGATCAAGATAAGATAGTTCTAAAATAATCTAATAATTTAAGAGACAGAAAATACTGCTATTCCCTGCTCCAAGAAATTGCCACATTCTTATCTGCAGCATCATTGTTAACTCGGGCTACTTTGATGACTTCAACTCCTCTTCTTTAAATTCCATCTGCTCCACTTAAAGTTAATCTAAATTTGCTTTATCCTCAAGCTAATTACGTGAGATTTGTGACACATAAAACCTCTACAACGTCTAACCTTTTTATTCTCACTCTCCAGCTTTGTCAATTACTTTATTGGTGATTAATACACTATTGCCAGTGAATATAGAAAATTCTATTAAGGCATACATTGTGGAAAACACTTATCATCCTGTTGTCTCATTTGTTCATTTTTCATGTTTCACTACCATGCAATACAACTGAACCCACCAGTGTCTTGCACACCTCCAATTTAGTTCTCTTTGAAATGATATAGATTTCCACATGTAAAATAACTTTAGAATGCACCAGCAAGCATAGGAAATAACGTTTTATTTAGGTATGAACCCTTATTTCATAGTTTATTTAGCCTCTTGACCGTTTTAACCTTTCGTCAAAAGAATATGTCTCAAAACCCAAAGCCAATGAAAAGAACCCTTTAAATCTTATGTCGAAATGGTGCAAGAAAAACTTCTCGAAACGAAACTGCAACATAATACCGACAGTTCTTCAGTATCTGGTTGCGAGAAAGTAACTGGAGCATGCCAACCCAATGCCCCTAACAAAAGCCCGTTTAATCCGGAAAAGAGTTATTTTTCCTTTCACTTTTCCTGGAAATTAGAAACAAAGTTGGGCCCAAAAGTAGTTTAAAATATTCTTTGTTTGATTACGATACTAAAAAAGACATGTTCATATGTTATGTCTGCAGATATTAAGATTGTCTAAAAGACAATCTAAAAGCAAAGTTCTGCAAGGAGGAAGTTAAAGAGACAAGAGAATAAATGCCACCCTTTTGCAAGAACACAAGATGTCAGATCTTCTCAACGTGCTGATCTGCGTAAAATGGTAGATCCAAAAAAGGAAGAGAATATGATACGAAATCATTGCTGTACAGCCGTTCTTGAGTCTTTGCAGTACACAGGACGTCAAGGTATACCTCTGCCATGTCATAACAACGACGTGGATTAAAGTTTCTTCAACTTTCAAAGATACGATTTAGCAAACTAAAGGATTGGATCGAAAAAAACAAGACAAGTTCGTTTCACACAAAATTAAAATGAAAATATGAAACTTATTGTTTCATGGCGTCCTGAAGATTCTACTAGACGCAGTTAAAGAAACGGATATTTCTTCATGGTTGATGAAAAAGCCGAATGCACAAATACTTCCAAGCTCGCCCATTGTCTCCTTTCGGTAAACGAAAATAAAAGTCTTTGAAAACTTGATTGGTTTCTGAGAGATTCCAGATATCAAAGCGGGACCATAGTGCTAGTTATTAACTATATTCTTACAAGGTATCAATTACATCTCAACTTTTGTCATGGTCAGTGTTATGGTGGGGTAAACAACATTTTTGGGAAGACCTGAGAAGTTGCGGTGAAAACACAGTATCTCAAATCACGAGGACATTGCTATGCACACTCACTCTCATAATTAGAAAAAGATATCACAAAAACAACACTACACTTCCTTTAGACACCATAGATAGTGCATGAGGGTTTAGTCTGTAAATGTTGTAAATGATATACCCCAAATAGTTAACTCAGACTAACATTCAATAATATAATTTTAGTGGCTTTTCTTCACCAGCCAAACTTCGTCGAAGACGGGTTTTTCGCTTCTTTTGAGCTCAGGAGGAATGTTTGGATAATGTTAACAAAATTTAAGTAATTCAGCGAGGCGGTGTCTGTAAGACCTGTGCTTTTAAAAATTATTGTGATGTATGTGATCGCATTTCCTTTTCGTTTTTTTAGCAAAACTAAATTTTGTTTCTTTTTACAAACTCCTCGATCAATAACAAGTTTATGAAGATTAATTTACGAGTACCTTACAGTGCTTTAATAATTTTAAATTAATTTTTAAAATAAAATATATTGCAGTGTTTTTTCGAGTTGGTATTCCAATGAAATTGTTGTTGTTGTTGTTTTTAAATTTTTGTTGTGGTCTGTGGTTAATTTTTACATAGTGACTATGGTCATTTAAAAAAAACAATTAAGTCATTGATATAAAATTGCTCTCTTTTATTTGAAAGAATCCAAAAAGGGTAATCTTCTATATCTATTCCTGTGTTGGGGAAAAGGTCACCAAATCATTTCTTTTTTGAGATATTATTATTAATTTTATACTTGTAATTATTTTTATTCTTTCCATAATTTTCAGTTTATGCACTTCATGCCCTACACTTTTTCTATTATCGTCACCATCTCTTTCTGACTAAATTAATTTTTACCTTCTGGGAGCTACAATCTTTCACCTGTTGTCCAATGAGTTTCACCAGGACTTTGTAACACAGTGTGTATTGCGAGACCTTGGTTCTCCTTACAACTGTCCTTAAAGACTAAAGGTGTAACTTCAGATAGCACAGATACAAAATGTTCACGCATTTCCTTGAGCCACCTCAACTGATCTGATACCCAAATCTATTTTTACATACATATATACTATCTGGCAAGATAATTACAGAAATATAATAACATGACTAGGTTTTGCTAACAGCATAAAATACGTACAAGTGCGACGTGAATTATTATTATTGAGTGGTGGAGCAATACGAGCCCAGGGGGGGACTCAGGGGTAAAAACCCCAGCAAACCCATTCGACTCCCAGCCCGATAAGGGTAAGCTGGGTGCATTATTATTATTATTATTATTATTATTATTATTATTATTTGATAATATTTCAACAGGTGAATTATGTCAGTTTACTTAACTGTTTTTCATATAAGTTCTGTGTATAAAAATAAATAAGTATAATACAATTAAAATAATGAAGAAAGGCAATTTATTTACAAATAAATACAAGTTTTGAAATCAGTGGTTAAAAGTTAAGCGAGTGAAAATTCGTCAAAAACATGGGAAAGGAAGGGAAGGGCTGAATAGGTATGCCAAAACAAGCCAAATGACGTTAAACTAATCAATACAGACACGTAAATGTTAAGAGATACAAAATAAACAACGATGACTAAACCATGATGATGACAAAAGAATGATGGGAAAATCCTGCACTTTTTAACAAAACAAAGAAAGGGGATGTTACGGGTGTGGTGCATGCCTCCGGCGCAGACTTGCTTTTGTCCATAGAAAGGGAAAGTCAACGGTAATAATATCCAAAACAGACGATCCTTAAATGAATGAACCTACGGGAAAATGTAAACAAGCTGTGGAGAGTGGCTGAAGGGGTGAAAGTTCTTACTTACAAAAGGGGGTCCTAGAAGGTTCGTGACAACTCATTAAGTAACAGTTTCCATTGTTCGCACGTTCTAGTTACTAATCTTTACTCTAACTAAATTTGGGCTGCTGATTGCGAATATGAACTCAGTTTTTGTCTATCACATCAGGATTTCGAGCAATGCAATTTTCCAATTTTTGATGAAAATTACTCTTTAACCTATAGCTATATCGAAGGTTTCATAATAAAAACGTTATTTTCTTGTACTACATTTTGTAAATTAATAATCAAGGAATAACGAATATTACTAAGTCGATGTACAACAATCCAAATATAATGACAGAAAAAAACATAAAATATGAAAATAAATACAAAATATATATATGTATATTTATATAAGGAACACAGATCAATATCAAATAGCAGTAATCTGAACTTTCTTTTCTTGGCGGATCTCTAATGTACAGCTTCTGGGTTGTCTTTCATCAAGCTCCAGCAATAATCCCCCACCGTGTGTGAGTCCCACCGGGCTTGATACCGCTCTTCCATTGTTTTAATGTCCTGCTAAAAACGCTCCCCTTGCTCTTCACTCACCCCCCCAAGATTCTCCGGAAAATAGTCCAAATGGCTGTGTAAATAGTAGATCTTATACTTATTCTACATCAGAGATCTCGCAGGCTCATTAGTAGTTTTTCCACAATCTCTTCATAGTTGTCTGCTTTCTTATTCCCTAGAAAATTCTGCACCACGTTACAAAATGCGTCCCAAGCTCTTCCTTTTCTCTCATTCATGGATGTGATAAAGTTTGGATCTGTCATAAGTGTTCTAATTTGGGGTCCATCAAATATGCCAGCCTTTTTTTCTCTTCGCTAAGACCTGGAAAAGTTGAACATATATAGCTGAAACATTCACCACTGTGACCAAGAGCTTTGACGAACTGTTTCATCGATCCAAGTTTTATGTGCAAGGGAGGAAAGACAATGTTCTTCCTATCAACTAGAGGATCATTGATGACATTCGTATCGCCAGGTTCCAAACTCTGTCGCTAAGGCCATTCATTCTTCAACCAATGCTCTGCTGTAGCTCTACTGTCCCAGTAACACAGGAAACAGGGCTATTTTGTGTACCCTCCTTGCTGAGCTAAAAGATATTTAACCATTTTCAAATCCACACAAATTACCCACCCATGAACATGATATTGCAACCTTTCTAGAACAATCTTGATGTTGTTATATTCTTCCTTAAGTTTTACAGAATTACCTATTCGTACCGATCCATACTTATTTCCATTGTGTAACAGAACACATTTCAAACGTCTTTTCGAACTGTCTATAAAAAGCCTCCAATCCCTTGAATCATAAGCTGGAAGTCCCATAAAGAGAAGTAGCCCTTGTACATCAGTACAATAGACAAGCTGGCCATCTGAATAGAAGTACTTCTGCAGTTATGCTTCCTTGTTGCGATATAATGAGACACTTGTGCCGGGTTTCAACATTCGATTCTCTTGCAGTCTTGAAGCCAACAGTTCAGCAGATTCTTTTAGTAGATAAAGATCTCTAACCAAATCATTCAAAGACTGCTAAGTAAACAGAATTGGTTTGTCACTATCTCCACCACAGGGCTGAAAAATATCTGTAGTGTCTTCTTCATCACTAGAAGAAGGTAAGCAGAGATCTGTGTCATCAATTTTTGGAAGCTCAGTAAATATTGGTACTGGCATTTCTTCACTATGGCAACTGATCGAATAGCTGAAGGGATACTTGGGTACTACAAATATTGCTTGTTTTTCTTATTGAAACCTTTTACATTGACAAGGCAGAAATAGCAATCATCTAGATGACTGCTTGGTTCCCTCCAAATAACAGGCACTCCAAACTTGAGTTTTGCATTCTTTCCTTGAGACCATGTTCTTTAGATCTCAACACAGGTTTTGCACACTTTGTGAGGAGCCCAATGCTTGTCTTGGTCTCCAAGTGGTACTTTGAAGTAAGCCTTGGTTCTCTCCAAATCATAGGCACTCCAAACTTGAGTTTTGCATTCTGTCCTTGAGACCATGAGACCACACACTCTTAACAAAATCAGTAATGTTGTTCCTCTGATTCTTTAAAGTAAAGCTCCCAGAGATGTAGCAAAATATTTTTGGATCACTTGAGCACTGTCTTCTGTGAGATGTAGAGGCCATTGTTAGGTCAGTAACACATCCTGCAAACAAGAAAAAATTTGTTAGCTACCTGAGTTGTTCCTTGAATTTCTACCCAACCTCCCACACTTTAGGCATTGTTTCACCAAAAAAACCAGCAGAATAATAAAAATAAATAACTAAATTTAGTGATAAAATCAATAAAAAAACACTACCTGCAAACGAGTGTTGTGTAAGTTGAAATCTGTTTACTTTCGTATCATAAAAAATGGTTACGCTATGCATGTTCTAAGAAAACAAATATTTTCTTCAGTTTATTGGGAGACTAAATGAAAAGTAAATTTACCAAAATGAACCATATAATACGGCCTTTTTCCTACACTATTTGATAGGATATTATTTTCTTAAATATTCATGACAAAATTTAAATATGTACAGCACAAAAACTTGATGTGATGGAGAAACTCTAAGATCAGATATGAATCCAGTACCCTCAAATTAGTCTAAAACTTTTCTTAAATTCCATGCCAAAGAAGAACAAAAATTCTTTGTTTACCAGTGTAATTTATGGGTGCTCCCTGTGACTGGTCGGGGTAACTCGATATCGTCAAAGCACCACGCAAATTACCACGTGAAAAATGACATCCTTTACGTCCATAATGAGAACATAATAATAACTATGTTCATAATTATAAGTCATAATAATGGTGTTCAACACAACGATGAAATTGCATTACTTTTCTGATGATGTCACTGTCTACTGTATATTGTTGGGGTGGATTAACATAAATGTAAAAATAACATCCTTTACGTCCATAATTAGAACATAATAATAACTATGTTCATAATTATAAGTCATAATAATGGTGTTCAACACAACGATAAAATTGCATTACTTTTCTGATGATGTCACTGTCTACTGTATAATGTTGGGATGAATTAACATAAATGTAAAGTAGTTTTGGCAATATTTGCACCCCTGTTGTGTTTTCGCCATGTACCTACAATCACGATCAGTGATCATCAATTATCTAGACTTCATATTTGTCGCAAATATTATGGCACAGATGCTAAGAACACATGTATTTTGGCTCAATGGGATAATCCCGTCAAGACAAAATGCATACATAAGGCACAAGGCTCGGTTGCTTTTATATTTCCGGTCTTCATTGGGGGACTCAGGTACTTGTTTACTAAGTATTTGAAATTTTTTCTTCAACAGCCTTTGGATATAAAAAATTCACCTTTTTCCCACTCCAGAATTAGTAAATACTAGGACTTCAAGGATATAACACCAAAATAAATTTTTGCTTTCAGTTATTAGAATCAAAGAACATATTTTGTTAAAATTCGTCTAAGCTTTTGAAATGTAGCTCCATGTCTGAATATTTTTTTTCTTCTCTGGTATACTTCTCGTTGTGTGATTGCTCGTTACAAGATGCCAGACAATTACCAAATTCATATTCAACGTTGGTTTGATTTAGCTTTGTTCCATGCATAACCTGAGGGTCTTTTGGCGTTATGTTGCTATATTTGTCATTTGATTAACCCTAGATGTTTCTTGCTATACACAAGGATATTTCTCAAGTGTCTTTCCTTTTTGCTTGTAACATTATACATAACTTTATTTACTTCGTTTAAATTAAAATTTTAGACAGCCTTTCTGGTAATGTTATCAGGATTTCGTCATGCTTCTATCATGCTTTTAAATTTATCAGTTCAATCCTTATTACCAATAATATCTTCAGAAATGTGTACGTTTTTATCAGCCTACTGTTTTTAGCAGGAAACACTTGAACGCTGTAGATCCGGATTCGCAGAGTATTTAGGAAAATTTCCGAGGTCAAGGCCCTAAGCAGGATCCTCCCGCATGGAAAGCTGGTGATATACCCTTTGGGCACTCTTTTTATTTACTATAGGATAAGATTGAAAAAGGCTGTCAAATAAGATCACAGATGGTAGAAATATACAAGATGTCTAAACAATATTACTATTCAGTTGTTCATTGCACTGTGGAATTAATCAACTCTGAGCATCCTTAAAAAGCTTAACTCAATCTATGTTGATGTAGATGAGAATAATATAAGATTGGTGGTAGTGAACTAGAAAACTGCAATTAATTGGATCGCTATTTTGATCTTACATAACAATCCCGATGAACAGTGAGAGACTGGTTAGAAAAGGGGTAGGAGAAAAGGATTAAGGCAAGTTGAGTGCAATGTTTGGATTTATTTTGAGATATTTTAGAGAGCTTTAATGTTGATTTTTTTTACCATTGCACTCAACTGGACAAAGACACCAGAAAAGGAAAAGAATTCGTTTTCTCTACCAGCCTGAGGCGATGAAAACCAAATATGGAAAGGATCAAATGCCCCTTATTATATGTAAAGCGGTTTCAGCACAGCATCTATTGTTGAATTTTGAATGCTTTAAACAACCAATCAGAAAAGGTAGCAGCCTATCTTCGATCTCCTCTGTGTCTCCCTTATTGATAAAGCACTGCATAATTTATGCTCTTATTCTTGTGCTCTGATCCATTCTCAGATAAAAATCTTTAGACTAAAATGAGCATGATTATAATTGCAATATACAGAAGCATATCATACTGCTTGTGCACTTTGAGTAACAGGGTTTAAGAAACAGAAAATCTGAATGAATCAAATAAACATCTTAATGATTTTTGCCATGTGCGGCTCTTTGATCACCCTCTCACTGTTTATAAGGAGGGATAAGAACGATTAGGAACAATGAAAAAGTGCTGTTAAAATCAAATTTTCAAGCTTATTTTTAGGGCACAGCGAAAACAACATATAGGAGGAAGACAGCACACACGAGATACGATACAAAATGCTTATTGCGTCAACTAATATCATCTACCTCATTGAATAGTCAAGCTAAAGTAATAATGTGACTTTTACTATACGATCTTTAATATATATTGTTCTTATCATTTGAAGTCTTAATCAAAACAGCCTGGGTATGGGCCGGAGTAAGGATGAGTTGGTGGTCACAGTACTGCATTTTGGTTACTGTTTTTCAAAATTATCGAAATGGCTTGAGTCTTTAACTAAAAAAAAATTCTGTTGTACAATACTCAATTTTGTTTTGCAAATATTTTCTAATTCATATAAGAGATTAATGCGTAGCCAGACCAAATTGTTTTGATTCATCAAAAAATATTCAATGTAATATTCAAAATAATACACAAAAAGTATGTAAATGTATAAAAATATATACACAAAATTTTGTGACAAAAAAGAGAATTTGTATCTTTTCACATAAAAATTTCTTTCTAAAACTTGAAAATGCGACAGATTTCTTGCTTTTCCCGGAATGCAGGCATAACTGCTGTATCAAATGTCGTATTCCTATGTATGACTATCAGGCTGCTACAGAGTTTACTTAATAGGAAGGGGTGCTTTTTCGTCATCAAGGTGGCTTGTGACCAATGCAGCATCCTCAGTTTTGCAGTAAATATGGCATTTAATGACTGCCATAACGTTTAACCGTACGTACGTTGCCCGAAAATTGTTAAAATAATTTCGGCGTAGACAGCTTTCCAGAAGGCGATACGGTAAAATCATTACGTATGTAACGACATTGATTCTTCACATTATGTCGTGCTGTTTATATCAAATCGTTAAAATCGTCTTAACTAAATTAAACTTGACAGTAATATAGCTTTGAATTTTTTTCTTACAAACCAAGCCAAAAATAAGTTGTTAATTTTGAATTCCAAATGGTAAATGTAGGCAGAGTTATAGTCAAACGCAATGTAATTACTAAATTGAGGCTTTTTAGTTTGGTTTCAGGAATATGTTCTGATTATTATTAAAATTTTAATATTCTATTGTTGATAACAGTTATGATCTACTATTTAAACGATAAAAAAATAAAATTTGAAAATCACTTGGAAAGATGAGGGGAAAATATACCCAACGTATAATTTAATTTTTAAAAATATTTATTAAAATTGGATTTTCTTGGATTGGAAAATTTTATTTTGTTTGCAAATAGATCTTGCAGGGATATCATTAGGTAAGTAAGCACAATTAATAACAGCTTATACACATCTTGGGTTCTGACATATTTCCACGTTGAAAAATTAATCTGTGTGTCTGATGAACCCATTGTAAAACTCTCTAAATCATTCCATTCCTTACTGAATCTATCAATCAACACCTATCTATGTATCTATCTATCTATCATATATATATATATATATATATATTTATTTGATTTGTGATTTGTGAATTTTTTGGTGCGTTGAATCCAAAAATTCCATCCATTTTCTTTGGTCATCCATTTCTAAGTGCACGTTTTGTCCCTTAAATAGTACTCAGTTCAAGAAAAAACAGGGCCACAGCTGGCCCAATCTTTGTTTTTATACAGAAAACGAAACTTGAGCAGCCTCAATCTAGAACTGAAACTGAAACTTTTTCTGTTTACACCTGGATGGTGATTTTTTGTTTAGCAGAGCTGAACTCTGGTCAGTGTGACTTGGAATCGCAAGGAGCAGGTATAGTGTTTCTATGTAATATTTTATATCAAGAGAGAATGGATCGCAAATGTATAAATCATGCTGACAGGTTCTGCTACATATCTGGTAATGTGATTCTTTCTGGTCTCTTTGCAAAAATATCTGATTTTGTGAAGAAGGGATATCATGCTTAGTTTAGAGTTAAGCTTGGAGACTAGGACAAGCCATTTTCACCCCATGTTAGCTGCAAAACATATGTTGATAACTTGTGTGACCAGAGAAATAACAAGAGAAAAAGTATGCCATTCGCTGTTCCTGTGGTGTGAAGCGAGGGTAAAGATAATGTGAAAGATTGCTATTTTTGGATGATTAATCTTCAAGGAATCAATCACAAGAACAAACATGTTCAGTATCCCGATGGACCGTCTGCCATAAGACCAGTCACTCGTGGTCCAGAACTACCTGTTCTCGAGCCAGATGTTTTTCAATGGAATCTAGCTCTGAATCGGAATATGATACCACACATGAAGGAACAAAAGGGGCAGAAGGTGAAAAATACATACCAGAAGAGAATAACCGGCCAGTAGCTCTAACACAAGCAGAGCTCTGTGACCTGACACGAAACCTAAACCTTTCAAAGGAATTAGCACAGCTTCTGAGTTCTCGTCTTTGTGAGAACAATTTGCTGGCACCTGGAACAACATTCTACTGGTATCGAGAGCGCAAAAGAGAATTTAGACAGTTCTTCACAACCCAGAGGGACCTGTCATTTATTTACTTGCTGATTTGATGAAATCAATGGGTATGGACTATGCTACTGAATGAAGACTTTCCATCGACTCGTCTGGCAGAAGTCTCAAGGAAGTTCTCCTTCATAATGGAAGTACTCTTTGATTCCAATTGGTCATTCTGTGCATATGAGGAAACCCCGGACAACACGGATCAGCTGCTGTCTGCAAATCCGTGTTGATTTGTGGAGAGCTTAAGGTTTTTGTAGGACTACAGGGTGGGTACACAAAATTTCCTTCCTTTCTGTGTTTGTGGGACAGCCGGCTGATGATCAACATTATATCAGACAAGAATGGACAACAAGACAAGGGTTGGAATCTGGTTCGTACAATGTTCAGTCTCACCCTCTTGACGAACCAAACAAGATTTTACTTCCATCCTTAAATATAAAACTAAGACTTATGAAGAAGTTGTAAAGACAATGGACTTGGAAAGCAGGCGGTTTACATTCCTTTTGCAGACGTTTCCTCAGATAAGCTCTGAAAAGCTTAAGGCTCAGATACTTGAACTCCTGAAGGAGTCAATGTTTGATGATGCGCTTAGTGCAGCTGACCTGTCTGCTTGGCTGTCGCTTACGTCAGTAATTGCAACTTTCCTTGGGAAAAACGGAGTGCAGAATACGAGAAGGAAGTCGACGAACTCCTCAAAAACTTTCAAAAAGTAGGGGTTCCCATGTCAGTCAAAATGCACTTTCTACGGCACCACCTGCACTGTTTCCCTTAGAATTGATTTTGCATAGCAAACTACCTTAGAATCAGATATTCCAAGGCTTACCTTTAAAACTTCGCAGGCCAGTGTAACACAAAACAAATAAAATATTTCCTGAAAGGTGGCTATGAAAGTTATACTACAAATTTGAAAATGCCAACAACAACAACACCAAAAAGGCTGCGAAAAGAAAAACCATTTCAAAATAAAAAACAACAACCAGCATTGATAATGATATATTTAAAAGATAATTAAAAAGATATCACTAGTGACCACCTAAGCAATATATGTACAATTATAATTGCTAGCTAAAATTATCATAAAAATAATGATGATAATAACCTTTAAAAAATTGAAAATAAAACAATAACTAAAAGACTACATAATATGGGGGGGGGGAATGAAAATGATTATAATAATAATAAATAAATCAGCTGAAACTTATAGTTATTTAAATGAACTGTAATAAGTTTGATCCAATGCATTTAAACTACATTTCATACCATCAGGAATAACTGTCTGAAGACGGAAGATATCCACCTAACCACTTCTTACATTGGCACAAGCATACCAGCTAAAGGTCGATGTATATTGAATATTTTGCACAAACTAATGTTACTGACAAACCAATATTTTGGAAAAATTTTGTTTGCAGCGTGGATCTTAAAATTGTTTTAAAAGTCCCAACGATTTTCACAAAAATTACGGACCTCTATTACTATGATTTCGTATTTCGGAGCAATGAATCGGTGGCTTCGGAGGAGGAGTCAAGAGAACCCGATAAAACAAGCGTGGCAGGCGACAGTCCAAGGGAAAAGGAGCAGAGACAGGCAGAGGCTCAGATGGAGAGATGTTATAAGGGAGGACATGAGGCAAGTTGGAGCAATCCGGAGGACTACAAGGAGCGCGGAAAGTGACGCAGAATGTGTCGAGCGGTCGACCCGTCTTAGTGATGGAACAAGACCGCATGAAGAAGAAGAATCGGTGGCTCCGTCTCCTTTCCCACAGCATCATTCTTTTTGGATAAAGTTTAGCTATGGAACTCACACGAAACAAAAAGTACTAAATAAAATTGATTTTTTAAAAGATGTAATGGTCTGAAAAACAAAATCTCTACAAGCGTAAGAAAATACGAAAGAAATAAAAAATATTATCAGAATCTGCAGAAGGAAACTTTGTTACTATTTACAAAAATGCGTTTTGCGGATTTTTATATGAATTTATATCAATTTGGAACAATTTTGAGAGTTTGCTGAAGGCAAACCGATTATCGGCAAAAACAATTGGATTTGCTTATTTTCCACAGGAAAGGTAAGTGATTATATTTCAAGAGGTCATAATTTAACACAAAACATGATTAACACCTGCTTGTGATCTCTTCCATGAAGTGTTTTCTCCTACGTGACCGCTTTTGTGATTAATTTCCTTTGGGCTTGCTTTTCTGATGAGAGAAGAATTACAATTTCCGACTAAGAAGTGAGCGGAAAAGTGTAGGCACCTGGTGCTAATTTGGCATGTTAGAGAAAATCTTTGAACAGGAAAAAAGTGATTAATCCCTCACGAGTTGCAGATGAGAAAGACACGATGCACTTGATTCTTTGTTGTTGTGTTCCATGTTTCAACCGAGGTTGGAAATTGGCCCAAGTAGCGACAGCGAGGGGGAACATCATAAGGAAACAAGCAGCAGAAAATACTATCTATCTTTTCATGGAGCTTGGTGAACTAATCCAGTGTTTATATAATCCTTCAACAACACGCCGTCTTCCCTGCGAATGTAACTCGCTATTTTATTTTTAATCGCCTTGACTGACAAACCACTTCTCGAAACCGACCTGTTGTGCATCTCACAGGTCCATGTCAATTTGTCAAGAAAAAATTCATGTGCTCGAGTTTTAGATTTGCTCCAGATATTATTTACACTTTTTATCCCTCGTTTCCAAAATGTAATAATTAATGACTGAATGATCTATTGATTTCCTTCTTAATTTACTTCTCTTTTTTGTACGACCTTAATACTCACTTTGAAGTAGAGTCAGCCGGTTGAGTCATCTTTTGTCATCTACTCCCATCTGTTGCATCCTCTTCTCGACATCCTAACCTATTTCAATTCTTGGTGTTGTATCCCACTAGCTTCTTTAGTTGGCGCCGTGGGTTCTACGATACGCTTTGTCCATATTTTCAGTGCAACCAGGAGACATTGCAGCGCGTCGTTTACAGGGATGCCCTGGGGTTATTGCTTTCCACAGATTCTTCGAGGTTCATTGTTTAAAAATGGTACTGCTTTTTGGTCCTCGGTTGACCAGATCTGCCAGTAACACTCCTCAAATTACTGCAAAAACGCAAGCAATATTGCAGCCTCGATCAATGGTTTCTCTGCCCACTCTGAAAGCCTCGTTATGATATTCCAAGGCAATCCCCTTCTTTTCCAGGCTGGGGTACAACATTCTGCACTAAAGTATAACGTCTAGCGTCACCTTCATTTTTTCTATTTGCCTGAATTGCACGTATCGTTCAATTTGGGGAAGCAAAGAGTCGATGTCCTTCACTGAGTACAAAGTCATAAAAGATTAACATGAACCAATCAGAGTTTAGAGTTTTAAGTTGTCGCAATCTTTACGCTTCTCTGCACCAAAAATACTAAAAGAACGTTAAAAAAAGTGAAAACCAATCCTAACGAAGAATGGCACATAGGAAGTGAGGCCATGCGAGATGTCGAATTTGTCAGCAAATTACGGCCTTGCACTGGTGGTAAAATTGTAATCGTGGATGGCGGATAGGTCATCTTGCAATTTTAATTACTGACGTACATCACCATTTTTTGTAAACATTTTCCCATGCATTCAATTAAGATCTATAGTTCATTTAACAGTTGAACTTGACTTTAATTTTGGGAGACAAAATTTACTGTCGTACTGGATGAACCCCTATTAATATGGAATTTTTAGTGACCTCTACGGAGCTGTGAAAGTTTGAAGGATTATTTTCAAAATTGCAATATTTTGTTTTGCTTTTGTGTACTGTGACTAAAGCTATGAGGAAAGGTGATCTGAAAATGACTTTATCCTCCAGATTTAGGTGTTTTAAGTGTGCAGTGAACATTATTTATGAAACAATTCTTAAACCCAACCTTCAGTTTTCCTCTGAAAATTTTCTTTCTAAGGTTGTCAGCGATTAATTTTAATTCACCTCACACGGCGCAAATCGTAAGAAAGGTATATTTCTTGTTAGTCTTTACTTACTGATGGAGCTTAATTTTAAGTTTCCAGTCAAAACGTCTTGCTGCAAGATTAACTTTGAACACTTTGAGACCTGCGGCTGTATCCGGCACCCCGAATCCAGTAAATAACATGCTCTTGAAAGGTAATCGATCAGTATATCTAAACCGCTCCTGTCAATTAATTAGGAGTTTCTTCCTTATTGTCAACGCATTTAGACAACAAATATGTGCCAGTATTAACATTTTTGTCAAACTTTTTCGATTTCAAAATGTATCGCTATTTAGGACTGCTCCATCCTCATTATATTAGTTGTCAAGGGGAGAATGACAGTTATTCGATATTTTGCCGCTACCTAGAAGGAGGCGGGAATCCAAACCAATTACGTTACTTCAGCGACCGTCATAATTTCTACTTAATTTGATGACAAATTAGTTCAAAATACTGCATGTTTTTTGTTTCATGGAATGGTTAGTCATAATTTTTTCAAATTATTTTTTATCCTAAGGAGGTTTTTAATCCTCGAGCGAATAATTAATTATCTACTCGTGTATGTATTTTCAATATACATCTACCGTTAGCTGGTATGCTTGTACCATTGTAAGGAGTCGTTTTACGTTATTCTTATTCATTTCAATGCCCATACTTTTTTTGCACTGATGACAGAGCAGTGTCTTAATCTGAGTACCACTGTCGATTTTGTACTCTACTTCAGATAAATCTTTTTTCAAAAAATCCTGTTCAGTTATCATGAGTAGCACTGTTGCAAATGTATTCTATTGTTGATTTAGAGGTTGGGTTACTCTCTGGCTCAAACGAAATTGTACTAACAGAAAAATCGGTAGTACTATTGTCAGAGTCTGATGGAAGATAAAGATCCAGCTTAAAAGTAGTTTCCTGGTTTAAGCTATACACATTCTTATGATTGAAACATGTAATATAATAACCTTTGTTACAGGTTTTTTACATATTTTGGCATATGCTGAAGTTGAACCTCTCCTATGCCCTCCAGCACAGAAATAACAAAACCAAATGATATCTGATTAAGGTTTAGTACTAGACATGGCTGATGGATTGAATTTTCGGTATGTATTTCAGTAGGTGATGTGGAGGAGTGATTCTTTAATGCCTTTATGTGTTTCTTGTATACTTCATTAGCTTGACAGCTCTTGATGACTGTTTCTAAGGGGATTTGTAACTCTTTCAACATGTGTTTTTGTAACCTCCAATTACATGTCTAATTATCATGATAATTGTCTAATTATCATCTTTAATCAAGGAAGAAAAGACCTTTCAAAACTTACAACCGTTATTTAAGTTTCTTATTTCAGTTACAAAGTCATCAAACAGCTTGGCATCTTCTTGCTAAAAATGTTTAAAAAAATTCCAATGCAGGAGAATACCAAACCTGATAATGGCAGACGAGACAAGAGGACTGAATACTAGTAACAAATGCGACTGAAATAAGAGTTTCCAAAAATAGAAACAACATAGTAGGCACAGGTGTGATACAGACAAACACAAAAACATAATAGGTGCCATGCGGTTTTTACAAATATACAAATGTTTTTATCAGAGAACTGTGATTGCTTTTATAAAACATTAGTAAAAGAATTATTAGATGAAGCCCAATGTTTGAACCAAGGTTAAGGTGGCGAGTGTGCCCGACTTAATTTGGGTGAAAGAAATACTTTATTTTACTAACGAACAGAAATGTTTGAACCAGATCACAAAAGATAGACTACTCTTACATTGACAACCAATGAAAAAACTGCATGGCATTTTTTCAGCAAATAAGGTAATGCTCAGATTAAGAGGAAATGTGGAAATGAAAACACAAATACCGTCTGAAATAAACTGAAGCCCCTAAAATTGCCGTCTGCAAGCAAATAAACAAATATATCAAAATGTTTAGGAATATGGTTTCAGGAGCATGGAATGAGTTCAACATTCAGGTAAATGTAATAAATAAAATGCTTATCTCCCTCCTGATTGGGAATAACCTCTTTGGGATGATATTGTCATACTTTTGCGTGTTTCTTTGAGACACTATAGAAAATACAAGTGGAATTCTGCCCATAACGAACAGTGGAATTGCCTTTTCTTGAACATCTTGTACATTGTCTCACTCGATAAAGCCAATTCAGAGCATTTTATCAGCTTCGTCTTGCTCCTGAGGTAAAAATATCACATCAGTTACTTATTAAAATAAGCAAATCGATTTAAAATAATGTACCTTATTTAAGAATTTAGTAATTGTCTAAGGGAAGCGTTACTCATTCGGAGTTCTTTCCATTAATGTACAGATACAGATATGGACACACGGTAAGGGTTCCTGAACTTATTTATTGGTTCTGTCATCGGGAGCAGATTTAATTATTTACTTCCAATTGGATTTGATTTAGCTCAAGTCTGAGTTTTCATGACTAAGAGCAAGGTAAATAAGACTCCAGTGAAGCCCGACAGAGCGTCAAAACACAGTCAATGATGAAGTTTCTCATTTACCTTGACCGTAACATAAACCATAATTTTCTTTCAGTGGTCTTAATGTGACTTTGAATACTGCGGGAAAATAATTACCACTGTTTGAATAGGTACAATTCAAATCAAGATAACACGATTAATGTACATGTAGATATCACTGTTCCAGTTGAGCGGTACAATTTTGAGGTCTTCCAAATATTATTATTTTGAAATGAACCACGACCAAATGTTCCTGCAATGTTTAGAAAGGAACAAATGGACGATCCTGTGGTCAGCTGTGACTGCTTCAATAGCAACTAATTTAAGAAAGGTCGAGCAGTGAGATCTCAATTTTTTATGTATCAAACATGTAACAAAAACATGTTGGATGTCTGGGAGGAAAAACAACAGACAATTTCGATTCCAAAGTGAGGGAGACAAAGGTGTGGCTGAGCACTCCCAAAAGGTACAAGAGATCACCATTGCAAGAATTTTCACATCCTTTTGAAGGTTTAAAGGATATAGCAGCTTGCTTGTATGAAGTCAACAATATTGACAATGTTAAGCTGGTACCATTTCCTGGTTTCCAGGAAAATTCAGTGGGATCATTATCAAAAAGCCACAGGAGCAGGAAAAATATCAGTGATACTCAGTGATGGCCCAAAGACGTAACTGAGGATCAACAGGGAAAATAAAATACTTCAAACATTACCGGTGTCCGCACGGAAACATGTCTGATTCAGAAATCGTTAAATGCAAGCTTACATTGTTATACGTACTCTTAAAACAAGCCTAAGTTAAAAAACGTCCTCACAGTTGCAAAACAAATCTTTGGCTCTTGAAACAATAGTATATTCTTTAGTAAGGGCCTTCTTTATAAAAACGTTGGGGCTTTTTGTAAGACGAATACGACCGTTGCATCTTTAATTTTTCTTGATCAAAGTCCTGGCCTTTACTCGTCGATCGAGAGCTCACTATTAAACTTGGGAATTGCTGCTGCAGGATAACTCAGTGTTTTTCTGGCTATTTGATTAAGGGTCCTGGAATCTTTTGAAAGTATGCTACATCCTATTTGCCTAACATAAAAGTGCAACATTAGGATATTTTGAGAATTTATTTGCGGGATTTGGTGAAGGACGGACCGAAAGAGGAGAGAAAAGGGCTTAGCATTACGAGGGTAACGAGTTAAGTAAAAACTACAAAAGGGTTCTTGGAGGTTTATATCAGCTTCACAATTGAGGATTTGGAAGGAAGGCTTCAAAAATGTTTGACCTCACAGCAGATTCAAATAATTGGTATTATATGTATATGGACAAGGAATACATTGGATGAAGATGGGGGAGGGAATATAAAGCTCTTAGTAGAAAGAGCTGTAGCTTAAGCAAAACTAAAACTAAAAACAAAAAGTCTAAGTTTAGGTGATGTCAATATGATGCCTACCGATTTTCATCAGTAATAGAAAAATTTACTACAGAAATAAGTTTAAGTTTGCCATTTTTTCTTATAAAAACAACAGAAAATTAAATTAACCAATAACGAAGTGTTTCGTCAGTAAAAGTATCCCTTGCAGTTGTATCAGTATTAGCTAGGTTGGCACCCAAGAGCTTACATGTATTTAACTTACAAAGATTGAAAATGATGAAACAAATAGTTTTATTTAAACTATTTTAAATTATTTTATTTTAAACTATTTTATTTAAACTACTTTAATGTGTTATTCCCTCTCTAAATAAATAAATAAATAAATAAATAAGTAAGTAAATACCCTCATAAATAAATAAATGAATAAATAAATAAATACAATTACAGATAATAATTAAATACCATCTTGGAGATCTGTGAGTAGTCTAAAGGCATAATTTTACATTATGCAGTTAATGTATTCTACTTGTGTCCTGTACTTAAGAGATCAAAGTATTAATGGCTTCAATATTTATTTCAAAATAATGGATGTATAATGGATGAGTTTTACGTACAGCTTCAAATGTATTTTAAGATCCTGTCAATTGAGAGGGCATCATTTTTTAGGTAAGCGTGGCTCTTCGATAAAAAGGCAATTTAACTTTTTATCTGCATAATTGTAATGTCAAGAAACCTTATGAGAGATCATTTAGAAAAACTACGATCTCCTTCAACAGGCGTAAATTCACTGAGCGCTCTCACAAAAAACAAAATCAGATCTTTTCAAAGTTCAACATAAAAGATACGACGCCTTTTGACAAATAATAAATGTAAACACAAGACTAAAAGACAGCTTCAAATGCTGTGTGACGGGCAGCGTCTAAATACTAATGAAAAGACACTACATACATTCATCTGGTGTAGTCAGGCATGCCTCTTCAGCGTCAACGTCTTCGTCGTCGTTTGAGCTTTCATACGTCACATAATCCTCGCGGAACCATTGAGGAGTTGTGCGATTCTGTGTAGATCGTTTAGGTTCGTAGTTAGCTAAGACAGTATCAAAATGGTGCTGGTTTTGCATTGGTTGCCGATCAGCAAGACATCGAATGCTAGGCTATAGATGAGCTGGAGGGTTTTCGTTGTTAAGCGGTTGTGTGGTTCTTGGAAACTAAAATCGTCACAGTCACTGTCATCAGATGAAACTGCTGTCTCACTTGCGGATTCTTTTGTTTCTGTTATTGGAGTGACTTGGAAAACGTCAGTAAACTGGAGACGATACGTTTCGTAAGTTTGATTTTAGTAGTTTGTATATAACGCAATCGTCACCTTCAATAAAAACTACGATGCGTCTGTCTCGACCTTTAGCTTTATAGCTTTATCAGCTTTGATGTAAAGAAGCGGGCCTACTTTTACAGCAGGTCTGCTTACTGTTGGACCACACTTGGCTTTGCATTTTGCACCGAATACATGGTTTCGTTGAAGAGAAACTGTCTTTGTGTCGTTAATTAATTCATCGGAATTTGATAATGGCTGTCCGGAAAACTGGTCTTTTTAGTAAAGTTTTTCCCACGCGGAGAGGCTGTTGTCTTATCCTTTAAATTATTTGGGAAATTATAGTTGCCAGCGAAGCTTTTGTCGATGAACCNTTTAGCTTTATAGCTTTATCAGCTTTGATGTAAAGAAGCGGGCCTACTTTTACAGCAGGTCTGCTTACTGTTGGACCACACTTGGCTTTGCATTTTGCACCGAATACATGGTTTCGTTGAAGAGAAACTGTCTTTGTGTCGTTAATTAATTCATCGGAATTCGATACTGGCTGTCCGGAAAACTGGTCTTTTTAGTAAAGTTTTTCCCACGCGGAGAGGCTGTTGTCTTATCCTTTAAATTATTTGGGAAATTATAGTTGCCAGCGAAGCTTTTGTCGATGAACCCCCGTCTGATGAACTCTTTGTGGAACTCAGAAATGGCCTTCTTGGCTACAGGATTGTTATTCGAGTTGTGAATTCTTCCAAAGGCAAGAGTTATGTTATGATCTTTTAAGGTCATGGAGGGCGAACAATCCCGGAGCAATGTCGATTCGGATGGTAAGAGCTGTTTCTGGCCTTGGGCGGAAGTGTGACGTAGAAGTGATTAGGGATTAAAAAATAGTGTCTTTGTTTTTGTTTGAGATTAGAGAAGCAAATGTGTACGATGGTCAAGTGTCGCAGACGAGAATGATGAACTGCTCTTCACATCGACAGACAAGTGACGTTAAGTCTATACCTGGTGTTGAAGGTAATTGTGAAGTAGACAGATAGTGAAGCTCCTTCAGAACACATTTCAGCAACAAACATTGTGAACATGTTGATGTAACACGGTCAAACGTGTTGTCGGTTTTAAGGGCATAGTTATATTGATGAAAAACACGTTATATTTGATGAATTGTCGGGTGATTTAATTGGAAATAGATAGCTGTGACAATACCAGATAGAATTGTGGTGTCGGCATTGTTTAAAGCATGTTGAGGAAATACAATGAATTGCTGTTCGGGTAGAAATGACTCCTCCTGGCAAATTAGTAGAACACTGTCCCAACTAACAGTTACTTTTTGAAGGTAACGTTTTACGGATGTCATCTTTCTCTTGGTAGTTGGTCGGGTGCCTTGGGACAAATGCGAATGAACACGGCAAAAGTCAGGACATTCCATGTTCATTTTTTAAAGTGAAAAACAATGAAAGAACGGGATTGGCTAATTCCTCGATAGCACTGATTTACCGTTGACCCTTTGAACAAACACAATGTTGCTCTCTGAAACGAATTTGCAAAGTTGAAGTGTGAGAGAGAGGTGCTCTTGACTGTCGAAAGTGAAAGTCGCTTGGTAGATTGGTTGAACCACTGATGTGTTGAAGGTCTACTCTATATACGGAAAGGGTAGATCAAAACGTTGTAACTCTTGAGTTGAGGGAGTATTCTCTTTTAAACATTTACGACCAAGCTTGGACACAGGGCTTGTTATCAATGAACAAGGATTTTCAATTTGGTACTGATGAAGGCAGCTAAAGGACTGAACCAATTAGTACCTCTAACCAATATTAATAAATTGCTCAGTTAGCCGTGGACATGTGATATTTTCAGCAGATGACAAACTATCTTGGGGACCTCTGAAAGATGCAAGTGGGCTATCTGTCCAAGCAATCTTGTAGGATTTGGTTTTATCGCTAACTGATCTGCAAAATCTGATCCTCAAGATCTGCCAGCAATTTACAGCATCCTCGGACCAGGCGATTGAAGACATTGTATGAAACGATAAATGGTCGGAGTGATGTAACAGTTGGTGGTGGTTTTGTGTGGTGTTGACATGATGAAGTGGTATAATAGTGCCAGTCCCATCCTAATACGTAAATTCATTGGACCGATTTTATTACCGTTTATAGCACCGTTTATGGTAGATTACTGGAACGAATTCTCTCGAGCATTCTCTTCCAATTGTTGTAAAGAAAAGAAAAGTCTTCTATATCGATGTACAAATCATCTGCTATCTTTGCGAACACTCCTTCTTGGATTGACGGTTCAAGAACAGTGCAGATCATTTCTTCTAACGGACGAGCTAGGCATATCTAGAGCTGGCACTTTATACAGACGTAGTCCTTTGAAAGGTGTTGGTGTGGCACACCACTTCATGGATCCTTCTTCAAGTGGGAGTTTATAAAATGCATCAAGGAGATCAGTTGCAATAATGTATTTCCATTTTGAAATCGTTTGAAGTACCCCCTCGACGGTTGGCATGACTGTTTGAAGTGTTTTGCTATATTATCTAAAGATGGTAAATTCTATTACTATATGATGATCGTGGCTAGATTTTCGGATCAGGAATGAGGGACTGGCAAGTTCAACAGTGACACAGATATCCTCGGGTATTAAAAATACGCCTTGTTGTTTTAACTCATCAAATTTTGATTAAAGGATTTTCTGATTCTCAGGAGAGTACAATGGAACTCCATACTTTCAATTTAGAGGTGAAACTGCACCAATGCTAACTTGTGCTCTTACTTTGCCAAAATAATCAATGTAAGGACCAACTGATGGGTTAAAAAACGGATGCATAAGTTTCGTGCAAACTACAAAAAACTGCAACCAATGCTAACTTGTGCTCTTACTTTGCCAAAATAGTCACTGTAAAGACCAACTGATGGGTTAAAAACGGATGCATAAGTTTCGTGGAGAGTTAAGAAACATTTTCCTTTTTTTAGGAGGTTGGTCATCGATATTGATATATCCTGTGCAAAAATGAAACTAAGCTGAAGATTTGGGTTCAGGAGATGATTAGCTGAAACACCTTGACCCGTTAATTTGATTTGGAAAAATCTCGCTTGTGCTGCAAATCTGACAAACGTGGTCATGGCCTTTCAATTTAATCGAAGCATCTGTATTATTGGTAATGGTTACTTTTCCGTCCGTGATCGTAGATAATTGTGGTTCTGACCAAGTGAAGGAATTGTATGTCTTGGAGTTGGTACAGGGCTCAACTGCTACAACTATCTAATCTAGGCACGATGGACCGTCAAAGACTGCAGTTTTATCAGAAAAGAGGTTTCCGAATGTTGTGGCCTATAGACATGTTTACATTCTATGAATTGTGGGGTGTTCTAAAGCAGCTGCTGAAGTAAAGGAAACGACATCTTTACCCTTGATGATATTGTGTTTCTTATCCGAGGAAACAGCAATGTTATTTAATTCCAAGAACTGTTCACCTGCGACAATCTCAGAACTGATATCATCTTTGACGCCTAAAGCGTCCAGATTAAACCTGTGTAAACAACTTTTTATAACTATTAGTTTTGACATCTGCCTGGAGAGCAGCATGAGAAGCTGGTTGATATGATTTGCCAACGAAACTGGCAAATCTTAGGTTAATTAAGCTGGACTCAGCCCCAGTATCGATGCAAATGGTAGCAGAAAATTGGTTAAAAATCCACTGCATGCGAGTAGAGGCTCTAGTACTGGTGGGGCGATGGATAACTTGTTGGATTTGTAAAGTTTTGTCAGTGTCGAAATCATATTATGGTTCTTCGCAGGAAAAGTCAATCATAAAGTCAAGGTCCTACGTAGATTAACGAATATTATCAACAATTACATTCTTAATAATGCTAAAGCTACAATTCTTATTCTAATTTCAAAATAATCCAATTACAGCCCCCAGTTTTTATAAGCACTCTACTTCCAGTGAAAAAAGACTGTGTCGAACACACACATTTACATTTGTCATTTAAAACAAGGTTTGCAGCTTTAAACACTTTTGAAGAAGGCATGTTTCTCGGGCTAAAAAGGGTAAAGAAACAGGAGCTATCTCATACCTCAGTCCCTCGACATGTGAACTAGCCACTAAGAATTAAAAGGAAATGCACTTAACCCCAGTCTCCACAATGGTCTTCCATTACTCTGCATGAATCCATTTCTATTTGTTATTGGCTTTTACGTTGTCATTCTCAAGTGCGTCCAGCCCGACAGTTTCTTGCATAATGGTCTTGTAGTGATTTTTTGTAGCTTAACGTGGTCAAAAGACGCCTGTTTCTGGCGTTTGATTCTGGAGAAAACAGATTTATTGAAAAGAATCAAAGTATTGACATTGCTTTACACATAGTTGCTGGCCTTGTCTTTCAAGTAGGAACTTTGGAACAGTTTTCTCAAAGATTAATGTAGGATATTTATTATGTCGTGAGTAGTAAGCTTTTTCTGAGCTACGTTTCGAGAGATACTTCTACCATCCACAGTCTGACAATGACAGAAGTATCTCTCGAAACGTTTCTCAAAAATGTTTGTTGCGAATGTCCAATTTCTTCTTATTGTCTCACACACCAGTGTCCATAGCTTACATTTTAAAAGCAAAACGAAAACAAAATGTCCCGGAGCGTCTACAGTTAGAACTTGATCTCTAAAGTAATGTTTATCTTTCTTATTCTGTTTAGTCTGACTGTCACTGTTGTGGGTGTGGGAATTTTAATTCATAAAAAAAAACTCATACCAAAAGTAGAGGGTGCTGCATAGTTAGTTAACTAAAGCCAGGGGTGCGACTCAAGAGGGTGAAGAAAGAGATGGTCAAAAAGTAAATAAATATTTAGCACTGAACTGTGCTATGCTGGGAAAGTTACAAAATGAAGAGTATGTTTATAGACAGGATAAGCATTAGTACTTTGTCTATGAAGTAACTTCACATTGAATATTAAAACGGAGTCTGGTGCGAGTATCGTCCAGTGAAAAATATATAGAAAAATCACATGACATCATCATCCCAATTCTTTTGTCACTGTCATCAATATTGTGCTGAAACGCATGTCGCAAATCTATTTCCTTAAAGTTTTGTCCCATGGCAGTGTCACAAACCCTCTGAATAGAAAATGTTTGTATATGAACGATAGTTCCGTGTCATCGTTAATCAGGATAACTTAAAGGCGTCTATAGTTACAAAAAAAGTATCTAATAATCTAGCCTGACGATAGCAGAAGTATTTCTCGAAACGTAGCTAAGAAAAAGCTGGCGACTCAAAAAATGATAAAGTCCTTACATCTATGGCTTCCTCTGAGTCCATAAAATTCAGAATTTTCAAGATTATTAGAAAAATTCCCTGCTATTTATGGAGTGTTTAAAATACAATCGTACATTCTGGAATCTTCTTTGTAAACAAAATTTGTTTAACTACGCTCGAAAAATGTTGTGAAAAATCATTTCAACCTTGAAGCTATATATTGGTGATTTTTCGTGGTCATATTAATATTCTTAGGAGTATTTTCGAGATACTTTTCTGAATTGTAAGTCAAATCTTCCAAGTAGAAAATATATGAAGGATTACTGTATTGGCTATGTTACTACCAACCTATAAGATATCTGCAATAGAACACAATTCCAGTTACTCAAAATGATTTTATTACTACCTTGTCTCGTTTTGAATTAATTTTGTAATACATCCATTTTTTTCAGGAAAGTTTTAAAACTTCTTTGCTACTGAAAAAATTAATTTTGCTCAGAGTCTTTTCGTAATAGAGCTTTATCTTCTTCTTTCCAACAAATTTCAAGTATTGAAATTCTTATTTGCATACCGTAATGCCTCGAATAAGGGCCCGGGCGCTTATTTAAATTTTTAGGATCTAGGATGAGCGCTTATTCGAGGGGCGCTTATTTAATAAAATAGGTTTGGAAGCAAGTCAAAAATTCAAAATAAAGGAAATGTGTCTTTATAATTAAAATGCTCAATACAACATTCAAATATCTATTTCAAAATATTCATCACCCTCACTTTCTTCTTCAACAACTGACATTTCTGGATTAGCGTAAGCGATATCATTATCATCAACATTAACTTGATGAGCAGTTCGCATACATAAATACCTCCGTATTTATGTATGCGAACTGCTCCTAAAACATTTTACGGCCTTTGTGACAAGACTTCCCCTCCTTGAAACAAGTAATGTCGTCATCTTGGCTTCCATCGGTAACACAAGTCACTCCACAAGAAACAAAGAAATCTCGAATCATTTCCTTGGTCAACTTTTCCCAGGATTTTGGAATCCACTGAACCATATCTTTTTTCGGGGGTGCTTTCAAATTGCCACTATCTGTCTCCTCGTTTAATCCTTTGGTAGAGAGTTATTCGTGGTAGAATTCGGTACAATACTGCTTGAAAGTTTTATTCCAGCACATATCTGGTGCTTGGATATAACGTGTTCACCCTCTTGGCACCAAAATCGCGTCAATATTTTTGCGCTTTAACGAATCGGATACAGATTCTTGAATTTGACAGTAATATGTTTCCCAAGCCAATAAACGTCTCCCAAGGGAGGAAGTTCCAAGAACATCATTTATTCACTTGCTTGTCAATTCGGTGTTCATCGATCCGTTAGATGAAGACGCGACTACACATTTTCCATTGAACATTTCTACATTTTTTTGGCTCCTTTGAAAACGATAAACGGCTTCATTTTTTCGCCATTCGCTTTGGCTGTTAAACAAACTGAGACATGACTTTTTTCATGCCCCGTTGACTTCAAATGGACCTCTTTGGATCCTTTTGGTCGACTGTGAAAGTTGAAACCACGTCGCACCAAACAGGAATTGTTGTTGTGTTGCAATTGTGTTGCAGCCTTAACCTCTGAATTCGTAAAACGTACGCACAAGCTTGGCTATGACCATGTCTGGGTCGTTTTGACAAACAGATGTTTTTCTGCTTAAGGACAGCCCATTCCTTATCATGAACTTTTCGTACCATCCTTTGCTTGCAGAAAAATCTAATTCTGATGTATTTCTCATCTCTCTAAACAAAATCAGGGCCTTTCTTCTGATAAGAGTTCGAGATACTCGCAGTCCTTTTTGTCGTCGATCTAAAAGCCACTCCAAAACCAAGTTTTCTAGTTTTTCGCTCAACGGTTTTCCCCCCTCCAGAGAGTCTTTTCTTTTCCTTTTCGTGATTTTTTGTTGTTTGCGCCTGGATTTGATTGCGATTGTTGACCCATCGAGCTACCTTTCTCCTATCAATGTTGAAATGGTGAACAGCAGAACTTTTTGAGGAATGCTCTGCATGCAGAATCACTTTCAATTTGAATGATGCAGTGTAACTTCGAAGAGTTTCCCCTTTGTGTGAAGTACTAAACACATCGTTAAGATCTTCCTCGCTCGCCATCTTAATTCAATATACATAAGGTTGAGCTTTTGTTTTGCATGTGTTCATTCGAACGTCCTGTTTGAAAATCACATTCGAATTCTTGTGATAATTTTGTTTTGCATTGCAATGCCTTCATTTTTCTCGATATTTTCTGGTGGCTTGAATGATAAGATGGCGCGATCAAGTGCAACGCTTCCAAAATATGAAATGATGTACAAAATTGAATTTACTTGCACTATTCGAGGTCACTACATTTACAAAGACTGTTGGTCACCAATCATTGGAGAGTAACTACTTTGCAAACCCGATCCAAGGGATGAAGCACGAACATATAATAAACATGCGCTGGGCGTTTATCAACTTGAAGATGGTGAACGTGTTTTAGTAAGACATGTTCCTATAGAGTTATCGCGACTCTTGTCTTTTTTTCTCATCACCGATAGTGAGAAAAGAGTAGAACCAAAAGCAGTTGTGGTTGGCAAAAGAAAAAGAGAAATCGGTTTGGTGGTTCCAGCCAAATACACGGCAGTGTCAAACGATCAGAAATGTACCAAAGTTTTGTTTGATAGACTCAAAAAAAAGAACAAAGGGATTGATATTACAATACATGAACCTATTTTTAAAAAGTTTCCATGGTATGATGATGATAAATTGTAGAAAATAAAAATGGTAATGAAAATGTGTTGTTTATTCAATCCGCTTATATTTTTTTGAAAATTCGAATAAGCGCCCGTTTCTGAAGGTTGAAGGGTGGGCGCTTATTCAAGGATGGGCGCTTATTTAATAATTTGACCTCTAGGATGGGCGCTTATTCGAGGCATTACGGTAACGGTCCTGAAATCTGTTGGCCTTGATCATCATTTAATCTGGAGCTTCTTGGAGACAGGAGGTTTCTTATTGAAACTAACTACAACAAATACCATTGGTTTGTATGAACATATTTTCATTGTAAGGAAGAGCAAAGATTATCGTTAAAAAGAATAACTAAAACATGCTATCAAGATCAGAAATCAATAATTTGCCGAGCTTTTACCTGACATTAATGGGACTATTTGACATGATCGTATGCAGACATAGACTTCACATTTCACAAGCTGTCTCTTAACGAAGACCAATTCACGAAAAGGAGTGAAAACAGGACTTGAGAACAAAAATAAGAAGGTACGAAAGGTTTTTTCACCCCCTCAGACACATCAACGAAGCATTTTAACTCACATTAATTCTTATTTGAGCATTAAGGTAAGAAAGGTGTCCGAGGAGTGTGTTTCATTTATTATCAGCTCGTACAACTTTAACCAATGGTTTATGCTAATTGACCTCAAGATGCAACAGAGTATATTATTTAATTTCATAACAGGCCGCTATCATGAATTTTGTCGTGTTAAATTTTTTTGATACCGAGCTCAACACATTGTTTCGTGATCTCACTATCTAAACAAAGAGCGAGACGCCATTCATCAGGGGAACCCAACAATGTAATTTCAAGTGTCAGTTAATCAAGTTTGAATAAAGAATAATGTTGTGGAAAAAAATCACATTGTGAGTAAAGACATGGGATCTCATCATCATTTTACCGCATCTTCCGGCAATGAAAAAAGAATTCATTTGAAAAGAAGTTTTAAACTTTATGACAACTGAAATATGCAGAAATGGGTTTAATGAAATCCGAAGGAACCAAGCGGGAAAGAAAGTAATTTCAGTAGATTGTTCAAAGCAAAGGTCACGGAAAGCGATTCATATGTCTTGCTGTTCATGTCGTGCTGCGAATTTTCTGCCCATCTTTACTTGTTCTATCCCTGCTGTTTTGGTCTTTCACAGACGGATATTTGTGAAAGGCAATATATGACCCGACTTGCCACTCACCGTGCCATGAATAAAGGACCCCACACAAATAAGAATAAGAATTTCATTTTGTAATTTTATTCATATGGGAAAGTTTTTGATTTTCTGTATTGGGGTTACACCTGATTCATTCCAATTAAGAGTAAGTCCCCGTGAGGCCAAATGTGGTGAATTACCGTGAATATCAATAAAAAATATCAAATACCGTGTAAGCCTTTCGCGAGCCGGAGTTTTTGCTCCAGTTTCTGAACAGATCACACAAGGCCAAAATCTATGTTCTATTCTGTATCAGAAGGTGTTCTATCCTGTACCAGAAGGTGCAGGGGCTCTTTTTTAAGCCATCATTAAGATATTTTGTACGAACATGTGTTACAAAACGTGTACTTATTTTTAATTGCTAATTAACCAGTAATTAACGACTTAACGTTTGGGTATGATATAAAAGTTGAAGTTCTTACTAAGAAACATCAAACAAAAATTGAATATGGCTAAGAGTATTTAAACCTTGCAGCAAAATCGTGTACATATGACATACGTGCTAATTACTGTTAATGAGTGACTAATTAACTATGATAAAAAGCCAGAAATGTTCAGAGAAGAACAGCCAGCAAACGAACCAGTAGAACAATTACCCTTCTGATACTTAGTTCATCTGTTGAAAAAATGTTAGTAGGAGGATCGTCTATTCTTAACACAAATCGGGTTTAAAGAACGATAGTAAATGATTTATGTGCTTGTTCTATTCTTGTAGTTTTTTTATAACGAAAAGAAAGCAAGCACTACTCACTGGTCATTTAAGATTGTTAGGTACGGTTTTGGTATGAAACTGCTTATACATATATGTATATGATGGGGCAGAGGTTTGCTAAGTGGTATGGATTACTCGTTGTTAACTCTGCAAACAAAGTAGGTCTTCAAATCAACGAATCTAAAACCAAGTTCATGTGTTATAACATGGAAGACCACCCAAGATATGTAGTAAATCAACAAGAGATTGGAAAAGTAGATGACGTCCAATATCTAGGGTCGTGGATAGACAATTCAACAAAAGACCTAAAAATTGGGGAAACAAATGACTGGGCAGGAGTACGAAAACTAGACATCGTCTGGAGATCATTGCTACCATTCAAGCAAAAAATCAATTTCTTTCTCGCAACAGTTGAAAGTATACTTTTCTATGGATCAGAAACATGGACCCTGACAAGAAAATTAGAGAAGGAAGTCAATGGCTGCTACACTCGGATGCTTCGACACATTAAGAACATCAATTGGAAGCAACATATTACAAACAAAGAATTATACGAAAGCCTACCAAAGGTAGACTACGCCTCGCAGGACACTGCTTCAGAAGTGCAGAACTTGCAGCGCTCACTGTGCTGCGGAAACCGCGCCATGGTTAAGTAATGTCGGCCGACCTACACTGGACCATGCTACCCTGCTCCAGAAAGACACAGGTGCTCCAATACCCGATCTCCAGATGAAGAACAGAGACTCGTGGAGAATGCTGTTCAAGAATTCGGGTGCGCTCGATTGATGACGATGATGGTGATGACGATGGATTATGCGGCACTTTACAAGGACGAAGGCAGAAACCCGAAAGCCTTAAAAACTGATATCATGAGAAAGAACATCACAGATTTTCAAATCCTTAAGAACTCAGACCAAGATTTTTACAGGACTCTATTCTGTCAACTTCCTTGGTGTAACCCTCAACCTGAAAAACAACTCCATCCAGCCCTACTAAAAACTAAACCGTTTGATTATGTGTGTCAACACATTTTCCCAAAGAAAGTCCAACAACAATTACCACTAGCGATAGCTGACTCCTCAAACCACAACGTTTTCGAATATGCAAAAAGAGACTATGAAGAAGCACTGAAGATGAGAGGATACAAAAGTAACTGTTGTTGAATGCATTAAAAGAAAATTCAATAAAATAACTGCGGTGACCTCCAACTTCCCTTTGTCACCACCAACGCCACCTACGAACTGTATCAGACAGTCCCGTAGCGGTAGTAATAACAGATTAATACTACTAACTACTGGTACATCGGTAATGTACAATAAACTAACTGAACGAACCCTGTTCGTTCACAGTAAACGCTAGTTATCATACACAGTTGTACAAATAATCAAGTGGAACAAACTACTTCCCTCAACTCCACTGGAAAGCACGTCTTCCCAACACCAGGGCGTGTAGACATCTGCTTGATTCCCGCCACAGCGATACGCGCCTGCGCATATACCATCAAGATGGTGGCAATGGCAAAGGTTGTGAGCGGAGAATCTCACAACCTCTCCCCCAGCTTTACAAAGCTACATACGTGGCACCTAGCACTCATACTGGTCCAAGTACTGAGGACGTCGTCTTACACGCTGCACCCTCCTGAGCAGGACCTGTTCCTCAACACCTTGTTCAGCCTCATAATCCGACTGAACCTCGTCAGGCTCTTCCCCAGCGGGACGCTGACTTGAGTCCTCCAGAACCTCATCCTCATCAGGGGACAGTTCAGGTGCCTCCTGGTCATTCATCTGGTCAGCTATGCCAGTCTCCACCACATCCTCACGAGGATAGACAACAAACGGGACTCCATCTGGCTCTATAGCTGCAGACCGGCCCCTCAAATCATCTACTTGGAGACGACAACGAGAGCCTCTTCTGACACTAGAATGCTGTTTTCTGATGTGCCTCACATGCCTCGGCATCCCGTCTACGCACACTGTGTGCTTAGACACGATCCTGGTCACCTTACCAGCCATCCACTGCTTTGTGCACGAAGGTTGTGAAGGTTTCACCCAGACTTCGTCACCAACTGAGAACGAACTCTCAACATCTCCGTCTTCAGTACGGAGATTGATGTCAAACGGCACTTTCCAACAGTACCGAAACAACAGATTTGAAGGAACAGAGCTCTCCTCTGTTTCCTTTCAAGGTGTCACATTGTACCAAAATGTGGTCTCCTCAGGAGTAATTCCTCCCCTCTCCGCAATCCTCTTGATTGTCCGGTGATTCCTCTCAACAACTCCACTGCCACTCGGGGCGTAAGCAGCCCGGAATTGCAGAGCAATCCCCCACTCATCGGCAAACTGGGCAACTATTGCCGATCTGAACGCCATCGAGTTATCCAGCAATAACTCATCACACGGCTACTGGTAGTGACCAACCAAACGGCCACACAACGAGAACAACCCTCGCTTAGTCAACCTCTTCATATCAAGGTTGATGTCAGTAAGAGGCGTTCCCCTCGACATATGCAGATGTCCGCTGGAGCCCTTGTGCAGAGCAATACCCAGCAATCGACCTCCATCAAGGTCCTCCGGCTCCTTCGTCTCAAGCCCATATTCGGTGAGGTGAGCACGGACCTCATCCACACTGACTACAGACTCCTGCACCACTATATCATCAATATAGTGATCAGTTCCATTACGAACCCTGTCGTCCAACGACAACACGTTGCGTAGAATGGATGTCATAATCCTTGGTGCACAAGACAATCCAAACCCCAGGTGTGTCAAGGCATAGTGCACCCCTTTATACCTTACGATCTGGAACTTTCACAGGTTCTTGGATATATGGATCTGCAGATACGCGGACTTCAGATCAACTACCTTCAGTTCGCCCTGTAACTGCCTCCATTTCCTGACCTTCTCGCCGCACACAGCGACCACGTCATCACCAGTATGACACTCGACAAAGTTATTCAGCTCACGGTAATCCATGACTGGTCGCACTTTGTCTTTGGTTGGCTGAAACACAGCCAGCAAAGGAATGACACCCTTAACAGGGCCATCCCACCGCTTCAGCCAGCCCTTGGAAGTCCAGCCTTCCAACTCAGCGCAGTAGCGAACTGGCACATGTGGTGCTTGAGTACACTTGCACTCTGACACCCGAGTCTGGAGTCCTTCTGTGGACTTGTCCGACCACTGCCAACTGACAGTCCACCGACCGTCAATGAATTCAGCAGTAAAATCAGGGTCCTCAACCCGAAGTGACCTGGAGTCACTTCCTGACCACTTTTGGCCCACCTTGCTTACCCCAGTGGCAGCAATAGAACGAGCCCTCTCAGTTTGATGCACCCAAAACAGTCTTTAGGGTAAGGCTTACCCCATCGAACTGAATATTTGTAATCTGACCCTCTCCTAACAGTAACACCACCCATGTGGTCAATGGCATGGCCACCAAGGAGACAGTCAACACCAAGGTTACTCAGCTCACTCATCACCGGTTCAGTCACTCAAAAGCAGTGCACCTGCGACCCAATGGTGACTCGGCATTGGCCTTTCACATGAAAGGCCTTGCCATCTGCAGTCAGTACTGCTCTTCCCGACCGTAATTTACGGCTCTCCACCACCCGCGGACTCACCAGGGTCCACTCACTTCCAGTGTCAACAAGACACAAGGAAGAATGACCATTTAAGATCGCACGGATGACTGGCATACGACTACAGCTAGTCCTACCAGCCGCCCCGGACAGAACCGGACAGTCCCGTGATGCAGAGGAACCACTGAAGATCCCAGTGGATTTTAAAGTTCCATTGGAGAGGACGGGCCACCCCGGTCTCCGTCCTCCTAATGAAAATCCTGCCTATCTAAGGCGCCAGCACTTAGTGGGGGCTCAGGACAGTCCTTCATCAAGTGCTTCGTGCTTCCACAGCGGAAGCACGCGACCTTCTTCTTTGAAGGGGCCTTGCTAGGGCCTGTCCCCTTAGCAGTGGATTTCATGGGGCACTGCTTGACATGGTGACCCCCACCACAGTGATAACAGCCTGAGCTGCTACCCTGCTGCTTACCAAGAGCAGCAGTTGCAACAGCAGAGAAGGCACGCCCCTCTACTGCCCTCCGCGAGACTATACGGCCTCGCACTTGGGTCAACCCTGACCCAAAATCAGCAGTATATGCCTGCTCGTGATTTACTGCCCACTCATAAATGGAGGTGGGTAGTCCCTCGTAGAACTTGACCCTGAAGGCCAAGTCATTGAGGGTCAGGCCATCCTACCCCCCAGTCGCTCTACGCGACCCAGGTAGACATCAACTGTCTCACCGGCTTCCAGCCTACAGTTGAAATACCTGCCCCATGCCTCCTGCCGAGGCATAGCATACTCAGCTGTGAGCACAGCCTTAATGACCCTCCAGTCGGCGGCCTCCCCTACCCTCATGCTATTATAAACTCTTGCAGCATTGCCAGCGAGCATATAGGTAAGGAGATCTGTGGGCTCTACAAGCTCCACCTCACACAGCCTCTCGTAGGCTGCAAGCCACTAAGCAATCTCCACAACACCGTCACCGGCGAAGGGAGAAAGCTGGCGGCGAAATCGGTCCAGAATCGGACCGTGGGCCTGGTTAAGAATGCTAGCCAACAGACTAGCATCAACCACGATGCCCTGCCCCACCACTTGGGGTGCCGCAGCTGCAGCTGCCCGCCCCTCGGCAGAAGTGCTAGCATCGGACTGGCCGGCCCCAAATGGGCCAGGATTTCCACCCTTAGAATCCCCCAGGGGCATAAGCCCCCCTCACCCTCCTTTGACATAGAATTATGTTAAAACAGAAACAAGGCCGAGATAGCTTGTTGTGATATGCATTAAAATAAAATTCAATAAAATAACTGCGGTGACCTCCAACCTCCCCTTGTCACCACCAACGCCACCTACGAACTGTATCAGACAGTCCCGTAGCGGTAGTAATAACAGATTAATACTACTAACTACTGGTACATCGGTAATGTGCAATAAACTAACTGAACGAACCCTGTTCGTTCACAGTAAGACAACTAGTTATCATACACAGTTGTACAAATAATCATGTAGAACAAAATACTTTCCTCGACTCCACTGGAAAGCACGTCTTCCCAATACCAGGGCCTGTGGACATCTGTATGATTCCCGCCACAGCGATACGCGCCTGCGCATGTACCAT
>RDPX01000001.1:2012762-2031026 GCA_003991215.1 Morbakka virulenta | reverse complement strand
ATAGTAATAATAATAATAATAATAATAGTAAAGATAACAATACTACTACTACTACTACTACTACTAATAATAATAATAATAATAATATTAATAATAATAGCAAAGCGCAATCCTTGGGCAACTCTAACTCAAAGAATTAAAACAAATTGTAGTCACTACTGCTCCTCGTATGTTACGCATACTATTGTCAGTGTAAACAAATAAATCTAAGTTATAACGGTTAAATAACTACTAACTCATGAACATTTTACCCACCTTATTCTCCCCGCTTACTAATCCATTTATTTATAAATAAAAAATGTTGTATCTATTTAATTTTAAAAGTTTTGTAAATATCCATGCACAGTACATTCGCATTCAACATTGACGGCACCCAAAAATATGTAGCTCCTAATCAGCCACACAAGTACTCAGAAGACCATATCCCAGAATCACTAGCTAATCAAGGCAAATTAGAAATGGTAAATCGGAATTCCTTAAACTGAGTAAATAGAAAAATACGGAATGACGTATACAAACAGACAAAATAATTAACAACATGAAATAATAACAATAAAAGCTAGAAAAGCACTCAGCGAGTCTAAACAGCCGAGTCTTGTATTTAGTCCAATAAAATATTCGAATTTATTGGAGGCTAGTGTTTCTTCTGATAGCATTTTTGGATATACAGAAACATCTTGCGAAAAGGCAAGGTACTGCTAAATTCGGACCAGGGATCTCCTGTTTACCAGACAGGTGGTGTGAACAATCGGCGGATCCAAAGTTCGACGAAGTAACGTTTCGCTGGGCATTGATATGGGGCCTGTAAGAGACGAGAATCACGGCACGAGGAAAAGTAACGTGAACACTGTGGGAAAACAGTGCACATTTTGAACTGTTCATATTGTTTTTTATTTTTCTTTGTAAGTAAGAGTCACAAACAAGGCAGATGCTTGAAATAAATTTTAATATTAAATAGGAGGTGCTGTTTTTATCTTTAAACATATTTCAAAGAACGTAAACAACAGATCAGGGACGATGCTGAACGATCCCGTTTTAAAACAAGGAAATATATATATATATATATATATATATTTATATATATATATATATATTTATATATATATATATCACTCTGATGTATTACTTGAGTTGTTCTCCAGATACAATCTCTACAACAACTCAAGAAGTTTGAATACTTCCTACTGTGAAAGTCAAAGACCAAGTATTGGTCAACGAGTACTATTGCATTCCGACACGTAAAAATGCACAGTAAAACCGTGAAGGTGGTGAAGAAGAAAACACTTGTATTGCCTTTCTCATCCGTTTTCCAAAAAGTCCCTCAAAACAGAAACTGTGGAATTCAAGTGTATCACTCTTTAGACCGAAAGGAGAAAAAGTCAGTTTTAGTGTAAACTCGGCTCTTGTATGTGAATTTCACTTTCCACTAGAGAAGATCAAGGTATCTATAAGTCATGGTAAAAAATCCTTTAAAACGTAGTTTTAGCTTCAGTAGTTCCACATAAAGAAAAAGTAACAGAGGAAAAAAGAAAAACCTGCTCCCAGAATTCAAATTCAAGAAGATTTTGAGGAAAGTACGAGTGATGATAATTACCATATTACCATCATTAAGAGGTCCCCTAAACCTACCCAACAATGTAACACGTGTAATAAACTTAACAAACAGCTTGCAAAATTATCGCAGTAAGTCCAAAAGTTAAACAAACGTTTGCAAGAGGAAACCGCAACAACGTACTCTACAAAATGAATTACTAAGAAAAAAATCTGAACAGACTTGAGAAAATATATGAAATAAATACTCCCTCTTTACTCCCAGGACAGGAACAACTTAGAGAAAATGAAGTTGAAAAAAGCCAGACGACAGCATCAACTAGTGTTCCTGTCTGAAGAGCAATTTTACAAATTAAATACTAATATATATATATTAAATTAAACACTATATATATTAAATTAAACTCTAACCCTAATACTAACCCTATATATATATATATATATATATATATACATACCAGAATCAAAGTAATTAATAGCTATCAACAGTGCTCAATAATATAAGAATATTAGAACTATCATATGGTGAACCACAAAAATATCGACAAAATTTAGTTTTGAACTGCCAGTTTTATGTTTTCACGATCGTCAGCTGAACAAAAGCTGAACAAAAGGTTACCTGAAGAAAACATAAAACTGGCATTTCAAAACTAAATTTTGTTGATATTTTTGTAGTTCACTATATATATATACATATATACATCGTCATCGTCCGTGTCATGCCCGAAGCGGGCCCAGACGAATCCATGAAGATCAGTCTCGTGCATTGTCCCATATCTTGCACAAGTTATTACTATTGGCATCGAGATAATATTTGAAGTTATTCAGGTAGGGCTTTTATGTCACCTCTTGCTCTCTTCCTGACCATCCTTCCAGCAAGACAAAGATCTTCCAACTCTGCCTTTCAGATGCAGTGGCCCATAAACATATGTTGATGATGCAGAATAGCCGACCTTCTGTCTTTCCTGATGGACTCGTCTTAGAACTTCCATGTTTGTGACCCTGTTCATATATGAGATTCATAACATCCGTCTATAAAACCACATTTCAACAGCGTCTATGTTACGTTTTATTTCGGCAGTAATGGTCCATGACTCACATCCGTACAACAAGGTTGACTACACGTACCATTTCAAAAGGCGAACTTTAAGATCATTGGAAAGTTTGCGATCTCTTAAAACTGGTTTCAATTCCTCAAATACGTGTTAAGCCAGAATTATGCGTCGGCGTATTTCAGGCTTACAACGGCCATCGTGTATAAGAAGAGAAACAAGGTAGATGAATGGCGAGAACTGTTCTATTGCCGTTGTCTTTTGTTTAAGATGACATCTCAGCTCAGGGTTAACTTTTGAGATAACAATACACTTTGCTTTTTGCTATTGACTGTAAGACCATAGTGTTCACTTTCAGTGATGATCACGTCAAGAAGCCTTTGTAGCCCCTCCTCTGATGTTGCTAAGAGGACCGTATAATCTGCGTAACGAAGGTTATTAATGCTTACGCCATTCACTACAATGCCTTCTTCGATGTCTTGTTATGCACGTGTATTATTTCACTATACAGGTTGAATAAGTCCGGAGATCCAACACATCCTTGTCGAACACCACGTTTAATGGAAAATGACTTGATGATTCCATCTTGAAGTCTGATAACTACTCGTTGTTGATGGTAAAGATTGCGTAGCAGGCGTAGATCCTTGTCACCTGTGTTGATCTGCTCCAATATTTCGAAAGGCTTGGCCATGTCTCACGCGATCGAATGCTTTTTGATAATCGATGAAACCCATGTAAACGTTCTGCTGGAATTCTATTGATCGATCAGCTATCATTCTCAACGTAAAGATCACATTTCTTGTTCCACGATCTTTCATGAAACCGTATTGGTAGGGTGGGAATTCAGGAAGTACTTGTTCGACGAAATACAATCTTCAGGAGAACGTGGCACATGAGACTAATTGTATTGTGGTTAGCGCAATCCAATGTACTCGGAATTTTAGGAAGGGCGATAAAGATTGAAAGGATCATTTCGTCTGGGAAGACCCCTTCCTCGTATGCCTGTCAACATAGTTCCCAAACAAGCTGGATTCCTTCTTCATCAAGGATAAGAAGCATTTCGACAAAAATCTCGTCTGGCCCGGGTGCTTTTCCAGTTTTCATGTTACTGAGAGCCCATTCTACTTCTTCTTTCAAGATTAGTGGCCCTGTCACCACGTCACCAGTGACGACGTCAGGGTGTTCGTCATCATGAAAAAGATCTTGAACATACTCCATCCATCTCGTTGTTTTCTTGTCAAAAAGAACAGTTCCATCATTGGCTTTGATGCACTTGTTTAAAGGCATTATCTTTTTCCTGCTATCTGCTTGATCTTTTTATACATCTTTTTGGGGTTGGGACAATGATGACGTTCTTCAATCTCCTTACATTTACCTTTCAGCCAGCTTTCTTTTGCTTTAATGCATTTTTTGCGAATTTCTCTATGAATTGTATCATATCGCATCGGGTTGTGTTTCACAAGTCTTCGTTTGTTCATAAGGTCCTTTATCTCTTCGGTAATCCACTGGGACGATCGAGCCTTAGCTGCTTCTTTGGGTACGCATTTGTTGGCAGCTTTTTTAATGGCCTTGGTAAAAGTTTCCCAGTGAGATTCAATTTGTGCTGGCATTGTTGGGATGTTATTAATTACCTCTTGCTTAAACTTTCTCTTGAGCTCTGTCTCTCCTTGGATCACCTTCAATGCGAGTTTTTTCCTTTGTATCTGCTTGGACACATGTTTTAAAGACAACTTGAAGTCTGCGATAACTGGATTGTTATCAGAATAAATGTCCGCACCTGGGTAGGCACGTGAGGTTTTTACTGCGTTTCGACATCTGTTTTGGATTAAGATGAAGTCAATCTGATTTCTGGCCTTGTCACTAAGCTGCACCCAAGTGTATCGCCACCGTTTATGGTGCTTGAACCAAGTATTTGTAATGATCATTCCATTTTCGATGCACCAGTCAATCAGTCGGTCTCCTCTTTCGTTCCTCTCACCAAGACCAAATAGCCCCACTACTTTCCCTTCTCGTTGGGATCCTATTTTGACATTCCAATCTCCCAATATAAATGTGATTTCTTGTGACTTGCAACACTTCATGGTCTCGTCAAGGGTATCGTAGAATTCTTCAATCACGCCGTCATCTGCCTCCGCTGTTGGTGCGTATTTCACGATCAAATTAACGTTGAAAGGGCTACTTCTTAGCTTGACAAGCAGAATGCGGTCTGATTTTGGCCAAAAAGAAAGTACCGATTTGCCAAGATCCCGGTCCAACACCAGTCCAACGCCATGCTGATGTTCGGTGCCACCAAAGTCTAAAATACGCTTGCTTTGTCTTGTGAATTCGCCTGCATTAGGCCACCTGACTTCACAAAGACCTAATCCCTAAAATCTCATCCTTCCCTTTTCAACTCAAACGTTGACAAGCTTCCAGGCTTGTTAAAGAGTTCTTACGTTCCATGTACCAATTCTGGATATCTTTCCTCCAAGCCTTTTGGCTAATGTGGTTCCTTGATAGTATCGCATTGCTGTTAATGTTGTTGTTGTTCCCGCAGTCCTTGGATGACTAACTGGGGTGTCTACGAGGGCGGCATCCCCTATCGGGCGCGGAACAGGAGCTGCAAAGGCTACTACAAGTCCCGTTTATGCCGTTCATCTTCTTCTTCTTTGATTGAATTTTGATACGTTTACTGGGCGGATTAGTGGAGTAGAGGCGCCCAAATTCTTTTCTCCAGACTATTTGACCCATAGTTGGGTTCAAAACAGTATTTGCCGCCAAATGCTGGCAGAGGCAAAGGTGCTGTTACTAAGGTACCGCTGGATGCCACACCAGACGCAAACTTAGATTTAAGAGACTAAGGGAGTACTCGACGCTAGTCTCTCATGATGTTTCTCCCAGACTGTGGTGGGGAGGAGTCGTCTTACTTCTCCTCAGTCTGTTACGAGAAGGTGCTGTGCCATTACCCAAATATATTTACATATTTAACAAGTGTCAATGTGTCACTTAAGCTTTGGTATGGACTATTTGTGTCTCTAAATTCTTACAAGCCAATAAAAAACCTACCTGTTTTGGAATTTCTCTGTAAATATAATAGACTTGTTTTTATATTTACTGACTTATTTTTTTGTCATTTCGTAAACTCAGAATTAAAGTTTTGATTACAAGAATTAACGAAGGTTACAAAAACTGAAGGTCGTGATAATAAATAATCGAAAACAAACCACTTTTAACTGATTTCAAAGACAACAATTATTTGGGGATCATGCACAAAATTTTTGAAACCTACGCTTGTGGTGGGCTGGTTCTTTTTTGTGGTTGTGCATAATGTGGTGCACAGGTTATTGTTTGTTAAAGTTTTTGTACCACAAATCGTTTATTTGTATTTTTATTTTATTTCTTTATTTTATTTTTTTTGGTATTTTTATTTTCAATCTGTGAGTTTGATATCTTATAGAAGACAACGTTATAGAAAAAGGAATTGATATGAACAGGCTCAGACCATTTCTAAATCGTAAACAGCAGAATGTGAAATGTTCTTCATTGTTAGATAGTAAAAATAATTAAAATATCGCTAGGAAATAATTAAAATATCGCATAACATACATCCATTGCTTGTGTTGTTATTGCCAATGAAAAGCCTTTTTTGCTAAACAGCAACGCATCATCAAATGTCGAATGCTAATTCTGAATATTAATTTATCCAGCTGTAAAGGCGTTTGGGGTTTTGAAGAAAATTTTTCCTTTATTTCCTTTTGTTTAGCAATACCAGTTGCAGAAGGCCATGATATTTCTCTTTCTTCCTTTTTGAAGATCAACATAGGTACTTCAATATTATTGATCGCGCTTTGTTATGTCAAATAAAAAAAGTTAAACTGATCCCTCCAAGAGAAATTTGATTCTCTATGAAAAATATACAGGTCACCGGAGAAAAGATGGTGACCTTTGGTCTTGCCTACATTGTCTACTGGAAATGTATGATCAGGTTGTTCAGATCCGACTCGAAAAAAGCCTGTCGTTGGATATGTATTAAGTTTTTAAAAGAAGGTAAAGAGCTGTTGTTTTGTGAATATATCGTACATTGTATTCAACAGAAGGAAATATTTTTTTTTAATTGGGTAGGCCCTATGTTTCGAAGAATGACCCTCATGGGTTGGTTCATGGGCATACCAGTTTCAGATGATTTTGACAAACGCAAATTAGACAAGTCTTTATTTGCAGAACTAATCTCACTGCTTGTCAAAGAAGTCGTTTCAACTCTTTCTTCTGGACTTCCTTCCTCTTTATGTTCTTCTTGCATATTGTATTCATGTATATATAAGGAACGTGCAAATGCTTCATCAAATTCTTTGGCACACTGTATGACGGAAACATTGTTCAGGCTACTACATGAACGTATGTTCTTACTTTCCAGGTTTACTGGAAGAAGACGCTTCTGAACTTTGGGAATATCATGTTTCCCGAAGATTCAATAGTGGACAGGAAATGCAATTTATGTACTCGCTGCAAAACTACCTTAATTGAAAATTACAATATTGTTGAAAACGTATATTTCATTGAACACAATACCTGATGTCCTTACAACCTTCAGAACCTGAAAGCCAAATACACAGTCTTTCAGGAGGTAATTCTCCGATTTTAATTTTGCAAATTATGTTAACGAGTAGATGGCAGTTGGTCTTAAAGCATACATACGCATTACTTGTCATAAAACTGTTTTTCTCTCTGTAGAAGTTTTTGCAGCTATGAACGTTAAATGAGCACAAAATACAGCCTGTGTCATGTTTCAAAAAGCCTCTCCTAAAGAAAAAGTTCTTCATTCAAAAATCGATCCTGACTATCTTTCATGATCTTCATAAACAGCACTGTTACTTTTCTTCATAACGTCTTAATCAACTTCTCCTGATAATCAAGCACATAAGGTTTGAGCATTACTTCAATGCTGCTATAATTTTGTTTGTTTTGAACATCAAGACACCAAGCAGCTACTCCATGCGCGTCTTTGTCAAAACTCGTAAGAGCTCTTGTCAGGTGCATGCTACATGTAGCTTCGTCCTTAAGAACGAGTAAATTAGAGGGAATCAGAAGTCTTGTCCATAATTTGGCAAAAATGTAAAGATGATCTTGTGGAAACAAACCAAAACCTGGCCATGAAATAAAATGGCCAATGTTTAGGTATATTTCCATTTTCAATCCTCACGAACAACTGGTTTCACTTAAGCTCGCCGTTAAAGAGTCTTGCACCATCAGCACCAAACGATGCAACATGGATATTTTGCATTTAAAGATCTTCTTTTTTATGTGATTTGATCGGTTTATTATGAATTGATGGTTTTATCTTGCATCAGTACTCAATGAAAAAAGGACATATGCTTGCGTAGCTATATATGGTCAGTCAACAATGCAAAGGGCATGCTTGGTAGCTGTTACTTTTGAGTTGAACTCCTTGAAACCCTCAAACGTATTGATAAGGTAAGCATCGCAGATTGGTAGCTCGTCTTCTAGAGGAAGGTAGTAGCTAACAAATTTGTCTTATACTGGGTCATATCAAATTTGTCCTTGTATCATTCTGTCGTTAAGATGATCATGCAAATATGGTGGACAATTTCATTTATTCAAGTGCTCTTACACTGGATCAAAACAGAATTTTCCTTCCAGCATTGGTATCCTTCTTGATAGGATTGTACTAAGAGTTGCAATTGATGGTAGAACATTGTTTAAATTTGCATATAGAACTCATAACCTGCCGTTCCAATGAAACAAAGGAGTGATGATGTAATTCTTTCTCAATATGCTCAGGGGATAACTAACGGGCAGGTGCAACGTTTTTGAAATGTCAATGCCTGTATCAAACACATTCAACGGATCAGTTGGGTTGATTTCCAAGTCACTGTGACCAGCTGCACTGGACTCTGCAAATTTACATAAATTAGATGATGCTGCTGTTGCGCATGGAACAGTGTCGACAATTTTAAAGTCTCGATCACTATCAGCGATGCTGTTAGGAGAAATTTATTCTATATTCATTGACGATGGTATGCTTTTCTCTGTGGAGGAGATTAGATATTGCTTAGAGGCATATGTTGTTGTTTGGGTGTGAATTCAGATCTTATTGTTTCTTTTCTTTTATTCAGCAAAACTTTATCAAATGGCGTTAAGCATTTGACAACAAAACAGAGCTTTCTTTGCGGGGTATGACCGACTTTGTTTAACATTCGGCACACTAAAAAATCATTGGATTTTTTTATCCTTTGCGACAGGAAAAACGCGCTTTTTCTTCAGATGTGCTTTTATGGTGTTTTCTTCACTTCTGTCACTTTTGGATTTTGCATTTGACTTCCTTTTACAGCAGCAAGAAAATTTTGAAAAGGTGGTTCACGACTAGACAACATAGTTGAGGTGTTTTTGCAAGTATTTCAAACGTTCACTTTCTGTCCACAATTAAATCTTACATTTTCACACCAAAAGAAAACATGATCTCTAAGCCTTGCTTATGAGTCAAAGAGTAGATTTTTTGGTTTAATTACCCGAACACAACATGATCTTATTGATATACCTTCCATCACTTCAAATTATGCCCCACAAATTTAAATAAACCATGTTATCATCACAAGTTTGTGCTAAAAGAGCTAAAAAATAACAAAAATTGTTCAAGCTCGGTAATTTGTAAAAGGGAGAACGGACGAACAGTCTAGGGGGAATTGAGGAACAGTCTAGGGGGAATTGAGAACAGTCTAGGGGGAATTGAGGAACAGTCTAGGGGGAATTGAGGAACAGTCTAGGGGGAATTGAGGAAATGGAAGAAACTAAAACAGAGAACAACAAAAATAAAAGTTCCACCAGAATTATTTTAACACCATTGTAAAGGGTTACATTCTGGACATTGATTAAACCAAAACAAGACTTTATTGTTATGTTTGGGAATCACATAGGTTCAAAAAACGATATTCTTAAATCTCCAAAGCAAGGGGAAGCATGAGAATAATTTTTTGTAGGAGCATTGGAAAGAGCTTCTCTTGATTAGTAATAATTTGCTCGAAAATTATAGGAAATATTTAAGTTTTTTTTAGTCAAATCGAAAAAAACCCCAATCCTCTAAAAGCAGGGAATCAAAACCTTTTTTTCTTATTGCACGCAGTTATCTCTGAAATTCATGAAATTAATTCTGAAAATAATGTTCCACATTAAAAATTTTTTTTCTATATTTATGTGCTGCAGTTTCATCTGAGAACTGAAATTTGTACAGTGCAAACCTTTCCTCAGAGTTCAGTGACAACACTTTACAAAAGGGTTTCTTCGAAAAACCTTCCGGGAAAAGGGTCTTTTAAACACTCAGAAGAGTGGGTATTCTATGAAACGATGTGGACCATCGTGGCCTACCTTTTTCTATTCCATTGCATTGACCAAGAATCGGAGACGAAAATCTCATAAGATATGTCTATCACAATAAGTACTATGCTTCCGAAAACCCTTCCTCAATGGAGACTGTAGATCAAAGTTCAAAAATTTTAACAAGTGGTGTTGACCGCCCCCATGACAACCCTGTGAAATTGAAAAAGCTTACGTTTCTTTACTTTCCGTATTAATTTTTATGGCCGAATTTCAANTAGTGCAACACTTTACAAAAGGGTTTCTTCGAAAAACCTTCCGGGAAAAGGGTCTTTTAAACACTCAGAAGAGTGGGTATTCTATGAAACGATGTGGACCATCGTGGCCTACCTTTTTCTATTCCATTGCATTGACCAAGAATCGGAGACGAAAATCTCATAAGATATGTCTATCACAATAAGTACTATGCTTCCGAAAACCCTTCCTCAATGGAGACTGTAAATCAAAGTTCAAAAATTTTAACAAGTGGTGTTGAACGCCCCCATGACAACCCTGTGAAATTGAAAAAGCTTACGTTTCTTTACTTTCCGTATTAATTTTTATGGCCGAATTTCAACTTTCGCTGACAAATTCGGAATAAAATATGAGTTTCGAAGATTAAACTCAAAATTCAGCTGTGAACTCACTGCAATGTCTGGAAGTGAGCATCTGTAACGGAAGTATTCCGGATAAATTAGTATTTGTAGGGTAAAAGTAACAAAATATACTTGAATTTAATACAGACTTTTTAATCATGTCATCAGAACAGCGAAAGCAGTCAACAATGGATGGGAACAATTTTCTCGATTTGTCATCTGTTGCGTTCAGTTTCAAAGAGAATGATTCTTGTGATTTGTTGAAACATTACTGTGATTTCGAGTAGTTTTTGAGATTTTGGTGATTTATATTGTGAATTTAATGATTATTTTATCGATTTTTTTGTGATTTTTGGTGATTGTTTCATAAAGCGTACAGGATTTTTTCGAGTAATATATCCTTCGGTTGCCCGGTCTTGCATTCGACAGATCAGAGGACATAAAATACTGTCTACCAAAAAACATGACTTGATATTTAGTGCTAGACCATAAACTACAATCAACAAGTGCTAGATGTTTGGTACAGCATTTTCTAATCGTTTTTTTTTACAGTGTGATCCGGTTCCTTTTGTTTTAATTTATTTCAAGTTTAGACTGTAATATCTGATCAAACAACAACATAGAAAGATTATGTGATATGAGCTACCAAAATGTCGACTTTGTTGTTTCTGTGACATTCCTGTTCAATTTCTCGAATAAATTTCCGTCTGTTTAAGTGATCGTATTTCATTTACTTGAAGAACAGTGAAGACATAAATGCTTTTAAAAATTCATTGAAAAAATCCTCCTAAACATCATGTAACATTGTTGCAATAACAACAAAATGGATCTGTTGGAATATACCGTAATTTCTCTAATTTAGCACGGCCTAAAAAATAAATATTTCGGGCATGCTCCACTAATAATTAGAAGGAATAAATTACTATCTTTAGACCACTTCTAGCCCGCACTAATATTTAGAGGAAAATTTAATCCTTCCCGCACTAAGTTAGACGTGAGAAAGAAAAACGAAAAATTTCTTTTTGGTATTCATTTTTTTATTTCATTTTATTTATTTATTCTTTGTGTTTCCCGTTTTTTGGACTCTTTTCTTTTCTTCTTCGATTTCTCTTCTCTGCTTTTCAAATGTTTCTATCTCAGGTAATACCTTTTTTTTCATTTGACAAAACAATTTCTCGAAGATTTGAAGTAAAACTGAGCTGGAATCTCCAACCCCCCCTTTTTAAGGTCAGCAGAATATCTTCTTGGCCCATTAACTTTTACCTGACGTTTTCCGCCGTATTTCAAACAGAAAGAATCTTAATTTGGATAAAAATTCTGGTATGTTTTCAACTGTTTGCCCATTATTTTCCACTGCGATTGCATATTTATCTTTGACAAGAGCACCAGGTCTGTTCTCAGGGGCAGTTGTCATATTACTCCTTCTGCATTCCATTGAGATTGATAGATATGATAGCCCCCAATGCAGCATTGCACCACAAATTCCCTTTCTATAATGATAGGAATTTCAACAATAACTAAACAACGAATCAACCAATTTTTTGTCTAATATATAGATGTCTGTCGCTGAAAGGTATTATTATTGTTGTCATATATCCCATAGAATGTTTTGGTGTTCGAAGCTAATTTGATCGAACGATTACACTCCAATCGAACTTCCCGCACTAAATAAGAGGAAAATAGAAAATTCTATGGAATACACCCCCACTATTAATAAGAGGAAAAGAAATTGTCCAATTTTCCAATTTTTAATTGCCGCCCTAAATAAGAGGCCGTACTAAATTAGAGAAAATTCGGTAATTTGTTTGGCAGTAGTAAACGAGAGATGCAGGACACATAGTTATTGTAATCACCACTTATTTATTTTATGAAAGAAATTTAATGATCTAAAACTGGGATATCTAATTTTTATTTTAAAAACAATAAATCATAATAAAATCTCTGAAAAGTTAATCTTTGTGTTTTTCTGAAAAATGTAATTGCGGTAAAAAGTTAAGATAGTTTATGTGGTATCTATCTGTTAAAATAGCCATGGGCAGTCCATCCACTGTCAACCCTGTTCCAATATATCTCTGCACAAAATACCTAATGATCCTGCTTCTAGTTTGTTTTTATGACCATCATGCGTGATCAAAACGAGTCGTACACAATTACACATCGGCTTGACTCGTATTTCACCTTTCTTCTAATTCCGTTGTTGACCACACAACCAGAGGAGAGCTGGAAGAAAAAAATTTATCTGCACGAAAAGAAATATGATTTTCTCGTGGCCAACAAGAAGAACAAATTTCTTGTCATTGTGGTCTTGTCTTTAGATAAAGAATTTCAAGTTATGGATGTTGTATACATGTAAAATGACAAATCCTGAAAAGAAAAAAGGAGAATCGTTGTACATTTCTCAGCTTATACACTCTGGTAAGTCAAAAGAGCCACCTTGATGACGTCAGCACTAGACAAAATTAAGCTCATCAATCCCAGGTTCCATAGTGTCCCTGACATTTAGGTTCTCTGTCGCTTGAACTGTAGTTAATGAATATCCAGAGGGACTCCTATCTTTTGCGCTCTTACCGAGGGATGTGTTAGTTTTCTGTCAGTATAAACATATATGCACATATATGTATAATTAACATTTATGGTGTCCGTTGCGCCGTATTTACTCTTGATCTTGCTTTGGTTTTAAGTGCTACGAGTTTTAATTTTTTCTAGTTTTAAATAGTACATTTCATATTAATGAATTGATTCAATCTTACAGAAATTTTACTGAATTTTATTCTGTCTTCTCTGAACAGAGGACATAAAATAAGTCTTTCTGATTCGGTTGAAGTGTTTCTGGAACAAGATATTTTTATGTGGTTTAAACAAATGTTTGAGTATTTTAATGATCACACTGGACACCTCTTTACTCGTTTTCTACATATACATTCATAACAGCTAGAGTGGAATTACTACAAAACTTTATCTAATTTTGCTGCAGCCGGAGAGCGTGATTGATTCGTCTTTTTCTCTACTTGTATTTACCATACTCTCAAAGTCGGCCTTATTGGTTTTGAGGAAGCAAGACTCTGCTGATTTTACTTTTTCCAACAACGTTAACAATTGAGTGGATCTAATAATAACGTGTTATCATATCGATTTTTAATTTTTAACTCAAAATACCATACGCCTTGGCAGAAAAGGAAAGTATTGTTAAAGTCCAACAAGTGATTCTAACAACTGAATGGATCCAGTAATAATGTATTCATCACAAGGACTAAAATTTTTGAACTATATTTGGTATATGGAGTACTAAATCTAAGGTTCTCTCTATTTCAACTTGAATAACAGAAAGATATAGCCATCCACATATGTCAAACGACAAAAAAAATCAAACTTTATCGAGGCAACATCACTCATGTCCCTTCAAACCTCTTGCTCAAAGAAGATAATGCTTCATCCAGAATTAAACTTGACTTGAGAAACACGACATCAGTGCATTCAAAAACCTCATATTTCATACAATTTGTGCAGAACTCAACAGGCAGAAATCAGCTGCATGACAAAAACATCGTTTAACAAAGACGACACTGTAGCCAAAAATGAAATCATACTATCAGGGTAAAACCTAGACGATCAAGATCACCCGTTGCGTGGAATCGGAGGCATTGCAATACTATATACAGAAGCACTTTAAAGTTACTAGACTTTCTACCGTTGAAAAACCTTCACTTGAACACACGAGTGACTCTCTCAGTGTTCTGGCACAACAGTCTGCATCACAATAATTTACATGCTATTGCGGAGTTCACATGTGGCTATGTCTACCTCCGTCCGATCACACTACTGAACAGCACAAGGAAAATTTTATCCACCATTACTCTGAATAGAATAAGAGATAAAGTAGACAAATATACAGGATTACATCAAAGCGGATTCAAAAGAGGTAGAAGCTGTGCCGACATCGTCTGGGCACAACGCATGTTAACATCCGTCGTTCTTGCTAGAAAATGGGACTTCCACAAGATGGGTATCGATATGTCAAAAGCCTTTGATACCATCAAACGCAAACGTATACTCGAGATTCTTATACACGCAGGATGCAATGAAGACGAACTAAGACTTGTGCGTATACTACTATCAGGAACATCTCTTCGTGTTCGAATAAAAAACGCACTCTCCGATTCATTTGAAACCTCCATAGGATCACCTCAAGGAGATGGTTTATCACCAGTATTATTCACATGTTATCTCTCACACGCTCTAAGAAAAATAAGAAATAACTCCATCAGACCAAATCCTCTCGTTTCTTGCCTTGGTATGCCACTGGAAATGGAATATGCAGACGATATCGACTTTTTAGATGAAGAAAAAGAACCTCTGGAAAAATTACAAAAAATTGCTGCAGAAAAACTTAAAGAAGAAAATCTATTTATGAACGAAAGTAAAACTGAGTTTACACACATATATCTTGCCGAAATATCTGAAACTGATCCAGAAGGAACACCTATCCGAGGCTGCGAAAACTGGCGTAAGTGTAAAACGTTAGGGTCCCTGCTATGTAGTTCAGCAGACATCTCTGCCAGATGCATCCAAGGCAACATAGCATTTAAATTATTATCAAAAATCTGGTCTCGCCGCAATAAAATTCCGCTCAAAACCAGACTCAAACTTTATAACGCGTACTGCCTCTCCATCATGCTATATAATTGCGACAGTTGGGCTACCAACAAAGCTATGATGAATAAAATAGATATATGCCACCGTAAACACTTGCGAACGATAACAGGTCACCTATGGCCCAAAAGCGTAATCAGTAATAAAGAACTGTATAAAATCTGCCAAACGGATCCTATATCTACACTAGTAGCAAAGCGAAGATGGTCTATGCTAGGTCATGTCCTACGCATGGACATCAACACCCCCACCCAGAAAGCCCTTGAATTCGCCATATCAGGAGCAACAATGTATAAAGCCAGAATAGGACGCCACTCTACAAATCTTCTCAGCACCATCTGTGAAGACATCAAAAACTCCGGACTTGGGCAACTCCGTACCAGAAAACAGCTCCAGAGCCTAAGGGAAAAAGCAAGAGAGAAGAAGAGCTGGAAACGTTTCAACGAAGGTCTGATTGCATCTATGGGATGTCCTCGACTACCAAAGAAGCAGAACACAGAGGATAAGTAAGTAAGTATGTCTACCAAGGTATTCCTCAATGATTTTGTTTAATAATTGGAATCCATGGTAATGTCGAGCTGTCGCCTACTCATTTTCGGTGACCTTAATTTACATGTAGATTTTTACTTGAATACGTGCACCAAAAACAACAACAAAATCTTTATGATAGCTTTAATAATATGTATGACAAAAAAATAATCGATTTTAATTGTTTGATAAAAAGACTACGTGCATTCCTAAGCTTTCTTCAGAAAGCCACCAAGCAGCCACTTCATGTGGAAAAGCTTCTTTCCACATGATGCTACTAGACCTTTATGCAAAGACGCAAGTTCTGTTGCGAAATACTGCTCGGTAGAGGAATCAACAGTCTTCTTTAGTCCTGGATTCTTGCTAAGCACTACTATACGTTTTTCGGTATTACTTTGAAAAATTATTGAAAATAATGAAAAATTTTGCGATTTCATTAGATCTATTTATCTAATTAAACAAACAATCGAAAATAATAGAGTTCTTCTGTTACCATTCATTATTATTATCATTATATATATATATATGATTTTTGTAACGTTTTTTAACCAGTATAGCTGATAAGACGCGAAACTTTAAATTCTATACACAAGTTTTGAGTTTTCTCTTTTACCTTCTATCTATCTATCTATCTATGAGAAACAAGACTTGTCTATTCATTACTTTCCGGATCACACTGCCACTCCGTTTTTTCTAGTATCATACAACTAAAGATGTCATTGTTTTTATTTGGGATTTTTTATTTACCATTTCCTTAGGTTCTAGTTTTTATGTTCTTATCTGCCACTGTAATTTATTTTACTTAGTTTTATTAATTTTTATTAAAGTATTAAAGAATGTGAAAACTAATCCTAACCACCATTTCTTATACCTTTTGTCTCATATCGAGTCTTTCTTACCCTGACGATGAACAGGGTTTCAAAATAACTCCACCATTGTCGGAATTTGATAAGAGCTTCTTAGAACTTCATCAAAGGTTTTACCAAGAGTCAACGCTTTCAAACACTTTATGCACAGACGACAAAATAGGACATTATTTGAGGGCGATCATTATGTTTCCTCATGAGCAGTCTTTTAGTGGTGAATGAGAAGTAACGATTAGATTCAATTGGGGATTTTTTGGTGGATAAAAAACGCTGGTATTCTATAAACTCATTGATTACGCCAGTACGAACCCAACAAGGAACATTCTTTAAGGTTTTTTGTCTCTTGCAAAGTCTTGTAACAACCTGGGCACAACGGGAAAAAAAACTTTAAAAGAAAAATTAAAAAAAATATTAAGCAAAGCAATATAGTTTTCTGTACAGAAAAAGAAATCTATATTGGGAGTTCTTTACATTTTATTTCTGAGCATGGCAAACAAAAGTATGGGTATTTTTAAATTTTTCACTTTTCTTCAATTTCAAATAGTCTCTATATTATTTTAAATTTTCCTCCATGTCTGTTGGGACCTATTGACCTCACCTTGCAAGTCGCCGTTCTCTGGAGACTCAGCCGTATATGAGTGATTTGAATCGGTTGTCCTGGAGAGAGAACGAGGAACTGAAGTGAAAGATATGGTTACCAAAGTGATCTGGTTAGGAACAGGGACCGATACTTCATCTGGTATAGCATTTGGCCATGATAACCATAAGGATTGGCTCGAATCCAGTTCAGTGTACTCAAATTTCCAATTACCTGGCAGTGATAACATAACAACGCGTGGAAGTTTTGTAAGGCAGACACCCCTCCCTCCTTTCGACTGGTAATATATTCAAAGCAAGCCCTTAAAGAAAACCTCCTTTTTGTTTCATTTAGAAATAATTTTAGAAATTGGACACAATTTTCACGTCGGACATGCATCTCTCGTATGACGTACGTTTTCTTGTGTAAAATAGGTTGAAAGAGTCTTACCGGAATAAAAATATCTGCAACTTAATTCAGGAGATTAACTTTTGTTCTCAACACAAGTTTACTATGTGTACTCGGTACTCATTCACATACCAATAATATTTTCAACAGTAATTGCTCAAATAAAAATTTGATTATTTTTCATTTTAAGATTTGTGATAAAATCCCAAAACAGCGAATTTTTGACACGTTTTCGTGTGTCCTTGTGTAAAGTGGAATTTCAAATATCTTGGTTTCTGTTTGTCTTGCTGCTGTGGTTTTTACATCGTCGGCGATTTGGTGTTATGGAGAATAGTTTGAGAATTAGAAATCAATTAACATTCAGTACGGTGTAATTACTTTCGGACATTATCATGGTTTCTTGGGTTTTTTTCCTGAGGGCCTTATCTTTCTGGTGCACTGTCACTTTTAATAACAATGGCGACTTTTCGAGTTAACGATATGTGAAATCAGACTAAATTTTTAGTAACAAGACTATATGTTTCTAAGGTCGCTACAGACCTGATTAGTTATGCATGCTTAGTCACTGATACTCAGTCAACCAAGAGGTTTCCAACTGGATAGGGAGGCTAGAGAGAGAGAGAGAGAGAGAGAGAGAGAGAGAGAGAGAGAGAGAGAGAGAGAGAGAGAGAGAGAGAGAGAGAGAGAGA
>RDPX01000001.1:1978359-2011611 GCA_003991215.1 Morbakka virulenta | reverse complement strand
AGAGAGGAAGAGAGGGAGAGAGGAAGAGAAGAAGAAAGGGAGAGAGGAAGAGAGAGAGAGAGAGAGAGAGAGAGAGAGAGGGCATGAATGTAAAGCTATCCATGGTGTATTAAGTGCTTTCCATTCATTTTAAAGAACGTCTGTCGTCTCTGTTCTTGTCTTCCATAGGTGAAATTCAGTAAAAGGTAAAATGGTCCTACCTGTTTACCTGGGTTACCATTAATGAAAGACCCAGTCACTAAAGACTTAAAAAGCACATTACTTGGTGCGCTTGCCAGCAATTTAAAGGGTGTGAAAAAACTCGATGGGAGGAGTTAAAAAATCACTCAGTAAATATAAAATTGAAATCCTTGTAGCTTGGAACAAAGTTTAAATAGCGGCTAAGGAAGCAGGTGACCCTATTTCGGCGTCACTTAAGGTATAAAAAGACAATGGAAGAAAAATTAATGAAGCAAAAAACAACGGAGTGGTTAAGATACAATAGTGTAATTCTGCCAAATGAAGCTTAACAACAACAAAATAAAAAAAATCAATAAAAAGAGGGAGAAAGAAATGGTGCTTTGGTAGATAAATACATCTTTGTTAAAATAATATATTACAGATGGAGGGGATTTGGAATGGAATCAAACTAAAAAACGTGCACACCGAACTGATTTCGAACTCGAAACTCGATTCGAATATACATTGGTGTGCAACTGTCATCCAACTGTCATCCTCAACAAAGCTGATTACATCCAGAAATGCCAGGAGCATCTCAATAACGGACCATATACCATGGTTAAGCGCAGCCCAATGAACTCAGTCAAGACCAAAGTCAGCAAAGCACTAATTACGTTACAGAAAAACCATCTCCTTGATAGCTGCCTCTACCACAGATTAAAACCCAAAGACTCGGCTTTACCACGGTTCTATGGATTACACCAAAAGTTCATAAACCTAATGTTCCAATACGTCTAATCGTCGCTTACTCTGGAAGTCCGCTTCATTCACTTTCACGTTACATAGCTGACCTACTGCGTCCCTACACAAAGATGAATCCACAAAACTGTAACAACAGCACTGATTTTTCCGCCTTCATTACACTCCAAAGAATCCAAGAAGATGAAATCATGGTCTGCTTTGATGTCACATCATTATATACAAGCATCCCCATTGACGACACCTTACGAATTGTAGAGGACCTTCTTAAACATGATGATTCATTGCCATCAAGAACCACACTGAAACCTTCAGATATCCTGGACCTACTACGAGTACTTCTCNTACATAGCTGACCTACTGCGTCCCTACACAAAGATGAATCCACAAAACTGTAACAACAGCACTGATTTTTCCGCCTTCATTACACTCCAAAGAATCCAAGAAGATGAAATCATGGTCTGCTTTGATGTCACATCATTATATACAAGCATCCCCATTGACGACACTTTACGAATTGTAGAGGACCTTCTTAAACATGATGATTCATTGCCATCAAGAACCACACTGAAACCTTCAGATATCCTGGACCTACTACGAGTACTTCTCACCAACACATGCTTCCTCTTCAACAATGACATTTTTCTCGAATATACATTCTTTCGAAATATTGCGATGGAAAATAAAACACTCTATGTTGTTTGGATAAGATACAAGCACGGTCAGAAAATGTACGAAAAAACCAACATTTTAAAACAATCTGCGCTTTGGGAGGCTAGCTAAGTAAATTTCCAAAAACGATGATGTCGATGATGAACATCAAGGAAGAGTCGCTTTCAAGAAATCACACACCAAAGTGGATGAAGTCAAACATCAAACAGAGTAAAATGAGCACCATAAACGCATGCCAAGAAAAGCCATTCATTTAAACTCATACACCCTATTTTCGCACACGATAAAAAAAGTGTATTAATATAAGGTCTATAGAATTAAATATTCATGTTTTTGCATTTCGCCGCCAGCTAATGTGCCCTTCCGAGGGGCGTCAGTGAGGAATTTTCTTGTCAAGGTACCCTTCTTGACACTAGCCAACAGCTTTTTTCATAAGTTGTAAAATTCAGAGGCTTTTTTCCGCTCGGAGTATGGTTAAAATGCTTCTCTACTATCCACAGAGCCACGGTTCCTTGTGAGGGAAAAACTAGGAAAGCGAAAAACCCGTTGGTCTTAGCCGGAAGCGCATCCACCTAAGACATTTATCAGCGTTGTCGTCAAGTCCTACAAAGGTGTATCTAATCTCAAGCATAATTAAGGCCAAAAAGTTAAAAGGGGAAAACTTTCAAAACATGGTTACTAAAATGTCTGCGAAAACATCCTACGGCAAGACTCAGGGGTCAACGTCTTGGTTTCTTTGTTAAATTAATGAAAACGTCAACCACGTTTGTCTATCTTAATTTATGTAACGTCTCCAAGATCAAGTATGAACAGATTAATGGTATGGCAACAGGTCCATTTTTAGTCATTTTGTCAACAAATATCTTTGGAGCTTTGTATGAGAAATTTATTGAAAACTTCAAACAAAAGATATTTTTAATATTCTAAGTATGTATCTAGCGCTTTCCTCCTAATCAAAAGTTAAAATAGCCGCACAGTATAAAAAAGTATCTTGAATACATTTCTACATTTTCATGCATTTTTGTCTTGAATTAAAAGGGGTTTGGGCAAAGCTCCACTAAATACTTCTCTCGCCGTCTGTTGATAGAATACCAGGGTAGAGTTATGGAAAAACTGGTGCTTGCCGGCGATGAATCGTTTGAAGGGAAAGTTGTGGTGCTTGTCGGGAGATACAACTATTCTTTTATGAGTTCGCAACAAAGGTTGGGGGTGCTCCTTCATGATACCCCCAGCTTGATTGGATAATACTCAACTGACTGAAAAGAGATCGCGGGTATCAGGGATTTGACTTTTAAAAGATGTTAAACATTTGTTTCTACTTGTTAAGGTGCTTCATTTTGTCAGCAATTTTATCTTACTAACCACAAACTTTCATTTAACGGCAACTCTGACAATTCACCCTTTCAGATTTATTAGCAGTCGCTGGTCTAAAGATTGTTTGTATCTTGTTACAGATAGCTTTTATTCCTCCCCAATTTAATCTCGAAAAAACATGTTCATTCTCGGAAGTCTTCCATCTGTAACAAAAAAGTCAATCGGGCACTGTAATTCCAGCGTCGTAACCAAGGCTCAAACAGGGTACCTCTCGCACGGTCAAGTCTGTAAAATCACTACAATTTAAGGAATAACAGAATAACCAACTAGAAATATTTAAACCAGCTAGTTCAATTGGAAATCTTCACTACCAATACGTAACACATGCTCGTGCAATTCAAAATGTCTAAATATAACACCAGTACAATGAATTGTTAGTCATTCCTTTGTGATAAATTATTGGAAGGAATCGTGACTAAGTCAAATTATTTTATATTATGTTATTTTCCGAGTTCGTTTCCCCGAGTGAAAGAAAAGACTGGAACTTTACAAAAGAAAAAGCCATTAATGGGCGTCAATTAGGGCATCCGGCCAAGAAATTCCTCACATGCCAAATACAAGTCTCCATACAGGGCAACGTCTGAGCACCAGTTACTGGGGAAAATAACATTAAAACCAAAATCTCGATTTCTTTCCCCTTTGTGTACGCTGGGATCAGTTCATCTGACCTTGGAAGGGAAGTCGTCATCCTGTGGGAGGCTCAGCCCTGTATCCATTATTGGGATATGATGTCCTGCGATAGGGATTTGGGGGAAGAAAGGCGCAATTAAGTGAAATATATGATTGCAAAAAATGATCTAGTGAAGGGCAGACCCCAATAGCACACGTGGTAAAGCATGTAGCCAAATGCGCTGCTTTGAATCCATTTCGGTAGAAACATATTTTTCGCTTTTCTACAATTCAAAATTTTCTTCATCTCTATTATATTAAATTCTTTTCTGAATCACTTATCTCGACATTGTTTTGAATCAAGTTATTTAAAAAGATGAAAATGCCGTCAAAACACTCTGGTAGGATCTGTTTCCATCAGGTAATAAAAGCAAATTTTGAAAGCAGCTTCTGGATGGCGTTCTCTTTTAATACATTAAAAGATTTTTACATCAAATAGAAGCCACAGGGTACAGTGCGTACGGATACTATATGAGCTTACTCTTACCTACACATGTGCTTGAACGAAAGCAAATATATGTACAGTTGAATTTAGGTTATCACCCCGTATAAATAACCAACAATTACGCATGGTGATCCCTCTTGTCCTTGCCCTTCGGGAATCAGAAAACGTTGGTAGAAACACGTGTGAAATTTCAAGTACAAGTCAGGAGGCGGATACTGTTCTGCCAGAACTGACATTATTTCTTGCTAACATCCTCACAAAGTAAAATAGCAATACCGCGTGTACGCGTGTGTGAACGTGTGTGAACGTGTCTGTGTTTGTGATGTTTTCGTTTGGTTTTTTCCCTGATTTTCTAAAGGTGTGTATGGAACTGTGAAGGCCAGACAGAAAAAATATGGGTAAGCCAGGAGATAAGATTTGACATTAGACAATTAGTTTTTTCTTAGACTACCAAAGTAAAAGAATTGTTTCTAACCGTATAACTAGAAAAAAAACCTCGGGAAATCCATAAGATGTGCAGTAAGATATGAAAAGCATCCCACAGTGCGTATGTTTCACAAACTAAAACAAATGGAAGCCTGTTGTATATATTTTATCAGCGTTCACGTGTATAATAATAGAAAGAATATTTAAACTATTAATACCAGCCAAATGTACAATTCACGTAATTCAGTCAAGCAGTTTTTCTGGTGGGATTAAGGCCGCAGTAACTTGAAAATCAACTTGGCAAACTTGTAGTTTGACAAACTTAAAAAAATTACATCGAGATCTGAAGTATGCCATTTTTGCGCGTGTACAAATGTAAGGTAAAAATTACAATCAAAACGCTAATTTCAGCTAAATATACACTTTCATTCAGTCATGCACATTCTCTGGTGGAATCAAGGCCGCAGCAACTTGACGTCCCTCCTCCATAAGAAAATTGTACGTCGCACATGCGTTAGGCTACGGTGGATAAAAAAAACCACAATGAGTTGTTATTGCAATAAAAATAACAAAAACAGACAGTAAGATAAAGACCGCAAAATAAGTTTGCCCGACTGAAGGTTTTGACGATTTGGCACCGGGAGATAAAATGAACATTCTGAAGGAAGGTACTTTTTCTGAGAATACTTATAAAAGAATTGTAATGGGGAAAAGCATGCCTATCAATACATACATACATACATACATACATACATACATACATACATACATAAATACACAGTGAAAAACGAAAAAGCGCGTGTTAGCAACACTCCATGATAGTATCAAAACTCCAATAAAACCGAAAGCCATGCATCATTATTTACTGCACCTACGCCATTTAGCTGCTCGCATCCTGAAAATTCCAAGCATAATTCCCTATTAGCCAACCCGTTAACAACGCCAACCATATCCCCGGGAGAAAACTGGAAATCTGTAAGAAGCAATCAGAAATCAATCTATTATCGCACTTTGCAGGTGCAAAAGCGACAAGGGGTGAACTTGATTACTCGGAAATCGTGTAAAAATTATTAAGCAAAACTAGTTGATATAAAAAATTTTACACAGTCAACTCCACAAGGGAACAGTTTCAAAATCATGGCGTTGGAAGAATGAAAATATTTACAAACAGGGAACACCTTGTTCTTGCATTGTTGAATCACAGGTAAAAGTAACCTCTGTGATGTCGGCTCCTGAAAAAAACAGCCTGTCAACGCCACGTGACAAAAAATTGGTTAATTAAACAAGCAATTTAAGCTCTCCAGGATTTCTGTTATATTTTTCTGGCAGACAGTTTTAATGTGACAAAATTAATATGAGCCAAAACTGGGGTGCCTTTAAAACCGCGATTCTTGACATTGGTTGCAACTGACAATGTTCCAACAGTGACCTGAACCTCACATATTAACGTGCAAAGTACAAAAACCCATTCAATAGCAACGAGTAACCTCTCAGAAATTGTACTGCAAAATATTAATATGGCAGGTGAGGATTCACAGTTGTAACGAAATAAAGAATTGATGTGTGCTGAACAGGGGTCGAACTATTGCCCGTGGCTATCGAGGGGCACTAACTCCACCAACTGTGCTATCAGTGCTGCTTTCTTGACCCGATAATTTATCAACTTTATTTTTCACTTTCGTGTGCCATCCCTTTCGCGGGTCCATATCATGGATCATTTTATCCCAATATAAGTCACCCCTAAAAGAGAGTCGCCGTCCAATAGGTATTGGACGGCGACTCTCTTTTAGGGGTGACTTACCTGGAAATTTGGGGACGGCTTAAACAAACAAACGAGGGCAAGGAAAACTGTGAAAATAATTCTGAAGGAGAAGATGTAAAAAATCCTAGGCCCTCAGAGAGCAACTCGTTGACAAGTATGACGGGGGAGATCACGTCGGGCCATTTTCTCAGATTCCCAAATATGTTGACCAAACTNACGCATGGTGATCCCTCTTGTCCTTGCCCTTCGGGAATCAGAAAACGTTGGTAGAAACACGTGTGAAATTTCAAGTACAAGTCAGGAGGCGGATACTGTTCTGCCAGAACTGACATTATTTCTTGCTAACATCCTCACAAAGTAAAATAGCAATACCGCGTGTACGCGTGTGTGAACGTGTGTGAACGTGTCTGTGTTTGTGATGTTTTCGTTTGGTTTTTTCCCTGATTTTCTAAAGGTGTGTATGGAACTGTGAAGGCCAGACAGAAAAAATATGGGTAAGCCAGGAGATAAGATTTGACATTAGACAATTAGTTTTTTCTTAGACTACCAAAGTAAAAGAATTGTTTCTAACCGTATAACTAGAAAAAAAACCTCGGGAAATCCATAAGATGTGCAGTAAGATATGAAAAGCATCCCACAGTGCGTATGTTTGACAAACTAAAACAAATGGAAGCCTGTTGTATATATTTTATCAGCGTTCACGTGTATAATAATAGAAAGAATATTTAAACTATTAATACCAGCCAAATGTACAATTCACGTAATTCAGTCAAGCAGTTTTTCTGGTGGGATTAAGGCCGCAGTAACTTGAAAATCAACTTGGCAAACTTGTAGTTTGACAAACTTAAAAAAATTACATCGAGATCTGAAGTATGCCATTTTTGCGCGTGTACAAATGTAAGGTAAAAATTACAATCAAAACGCTAATTTCAGCTAAATATACACTTTCATTCAGTCATGCACATTCTCTGGTGGAATCAAGGCCGCAGCAACTTGACGTCCCTCCTCCATAAGAAAATTGTACGTCGCACATGCGTTAGGCTACGGTGGATAAAAAAAACCACAATGAGTTGTTATTGCAATAAAAATAACAAAAACAGACAGTAAGATAAAGACCGCAAAATAAGTTTGCCCGACTGAAGGTTTTGACGATTTGGCACCGGGAGATAAAATGAACATTCTGAAGGAAGGTACTTTTTCTGAGAATACTTATAAAAGAATTGTAATGGGGAAAAGCATGCCTATCAATACATACATACATAGATACATACATACATACATACATACATACATAAATACACAGTGAAAAACGAAAAAGCGCGTGTTAGCAACACTCCATGATAGTATCAAAACTCCAATAAAACCGAAAGCCATGCATCATTATTTACTGCACCTGCGCCATTTAGCTGCTCGCATCCTGAAAATTCCAAGCATAATTCCCTATTAGCCAACCCGTTAACAACGCCAACCATATCCCCGGGAGAAAACTGGAAATCTGTAAGAAGCAATCAGAAATCAATCTATTATCGCACTTTGCAGGTGCAAAAGCGACAAGGGGTGAACTTGATTACTCGGAAATCGTGTAAAAATTATTAAGCAAAACTAGTTGATATAAAAAATTTTACACAGTCAACTCCACAAGGGAACAGTTTCAAAATCATGGCGTTGGAAGAATGAAAATATTTACAAACAGGGAACACCTTGTTCTTGCATTGTTGAATCACAGGTAAAAGTAACCTCTGTGATGTCGGCTCCTGAAAAAAACAGCCTGTCAACGCCACGTGACAAAAAATTGGTTAATTAAACAAGCAATTTAAGCTCTCCAGGATTTCTGTTATATTTTTCTGGCAGACAGTTTTAATGTGACAAAATTAATTTGAGCCAAAACTGGGGTGCCTTTAAAACCGCGATTCTTGACATTGGTTGCAACTGACAATGTTCCAACAGTGACCTGAACCTCACATATTAACGTGCAAAGTACAAAAACCCATTCAATAGCAACGAGTAACCTCTCAGAAATTGTACTGCAAAATATTAATATGGCAGGTGAGGATTCACAGTTGTAACGAAATAAAGAATTGATGTGTGCTGAACAGGGGTCGAACTATTGCCCGTGGCTATCGAGGGGCACATACTCCACCAACTGTGCTATCAGTGCTGCTTTCTTGACCCGATAATTTATCAACTTTATTTTTCACTTTCGTGTGCCATCCCTTTCGCGGGTCCATATCATGGATCATTTTATCCCAATACCTATTGGACGGCGACTCTCTTTTAGGGGTGACTTACCTGGAAATTTGGGGACGGCTTAAACAAACAAACGAGGGCAAGGAAAACTGTGAAAATAATTCTGAAGGAGAAGATGTAAAAAATCCTAGGCCCTCAGAGAGCAACTCGTTGACAAGTATGACGGGGGAGATCACGTCGGGCCATTTTCTCAGATTCCCAAATATGTTGACCAAACTCGAAAAGGTCCAAATAATCAACTTCTTTTGCTTTTTATTGCCAATAGTGTTTTGTAACATATTTCCCTCAAAAGATCTTAACGCGTACACATAAAACACCTTTCTCTTGAGAAAATCAAAATCGCATACTCTACATGGGAGGCCTTTTTTTCAGTCCTCAAAATAACAGACCCCAAATACGTTAGTCTGTCCTAAATTTCAAATTTCAAATATGTACTTGACCTCTCTCATCATAAGTCACTGAGTTCCCCAATTTGGCTAACGCTACGCATGACCATCGGCAATGGTTCAAACCCAGTTCAGTGTACACATATTTGTTATTTTCACGTCAGTAATACCGTATTACTACATCGCAGTAATGTAAAATGATTAACATTAGGACTAATAGGGTTTATAAAAGAAATTTGTTTGAAATGGATGTAATGCAGTCACTCTATGGAAATATTATCATGATAAATAAAGGCTCCCCGATAGCTCTTTCTCTATGCAATTAACAAACAAATAAAACAAGAACTGTGATAGTGCAAAAAAAAACACCCCTGGCTCACAAGCAATACCGAAAAGACGATGACGTGTTTTTTTCAGTTCTGCAGGATTCCGTTCGTCAGTCAATAAATTACATACTTGTCAGATTAATTTACTATAAAATAATCATTCAACCTTCACAAGTCCTCGGTAGTATAGTGGTGAGTATCCCCGCCTGTCACGCGGGAGACCGGGGTTCGATTCCCCGCCGGGGAGGACCAATTTTTTTTGTATTTTTTTTTTAAAATCTTGATTTTTAAACATTTTCTTAAACATATTTTTAACATTTTAAATTTAAAGTTCTAACATTATCTTTCGTAAGGTTACCAAAGTTTCAATTACCTATTATTTCTATACCACAGCTCACAGGTCACGGTAGTTGCAGTTCTTTGAAGTGAAATGGTCCACCATCACATTTCTAATCGAGCAATATCTTACAATTATCTTGACAGGGCCTTGTTTAAGTTCACTTTTTATACAACTAACTTCATTCACTCTTTCATTCACCTGGCTATTTCTTCCATTTTCACACTTTACTGTCAGTTTTTTTAATGCGACTGCTCAACCAGTACGATTTCCAAAGGTTGATCAAAGAAACTCCACGTCAATGACCAACCTTAATTACAACATGCAGCCCGTCATTTCTTGCTCTTGTGACACGCACTTCTTAATATTTTTCTCTTTTTTTCAACAATTGCAAATTGATGGGTTTGAAAGTTCTAATGACATCAATTTCAACAATTTATCTTTTCTATTGAATTCATGAGTTGAAAATTAATCAAAGCCACTGACGACGTGATCTTTTTCGCATGCAACATTCAGGCTGACCTGGCAGCATGACGCAATCACGAGTCATGCTACTCATCGTGTCATGTTCACCAAGGAACCATGAACTTTCCCGAGTTACACAATTCTGTTGAAGTGATCATTAGCATACAACAATGCCATATTTATTTAGTTGTCAGTTGTTGTGTTCTTCAAAGAATATGCCTTGAAAGTGCTGTCTCGGTGGAAAAGATTGTCGGTCAATTTACAGAACTACAGATTCGTTTACTGAAAACAAAAATACGGTTTATGGGTTCCCAACTGATTCTGACGAACAAGAACATTGGGGGAAAAGTTTACCCAATTAATTAACTTGCGAGTTCTCCACGAATATGGGTATCTGTGCGAAACATTGACCACTGAATTTCCCAACGAAAAAAGTGGTGAGAAGTGGATTTAAAGTACCATCAGTTCCCCTTTCCATCTGCTTTACTCGACAGTTTTTTATTCAACAAAAGACATTGAGCGACTGAAAATCACTGCTGAATCAAGTTTCTTAAACGTGCTAAATAAGCAGATTTGTCCAAATCTTGGGAAAGATTTGTAAATCATTGTTCCCCGTTGCCTCTTGAGTATGCACTTGATACAACTCATACAGATAGAATCAAGATTTACAAAATAATTGGTATACCACCAATAGTTGCGTTTTTTATATACGTCAACGCCGATTTTTGCGTTGAAGCTTATGTAAGGCACACAAAGATTTCCATAAGAAATATAACCAAGGGATTTTCGAACACGTTAACAGAATATTTGCACATAAAAAACACCATTGCTCTATTAAACTCGAAATCTTTGGTCATTAGTTCCGAAATACTAAATGCAAAGAACACGACCCTGAATGTACTGGACTTAATTAGTCTTGATGAAATTGGTCCGAAGATGCGTCTTACATTCATGTGTGTTCAACACTTTGCTCTGGAAAAAAGCCGGTATTCATTGGAACTGATGACTGACACGATAAATTTAATCTTAGAAGTAGAAATAAATACGCTGCAATGCGACAGTTATTGGTTTTTCCATGTCGTAACACCATGGGAGAATATTTTGGCTAGCACGGGATAACAGGTAGTTCGCTTGAATGTAAGCAAACACGTCGCTGTGATTTTGGACAATTTAAAGATGGCCCGAAAAGTGGTTTTATTTGACGAAATGAGCATAAAACCCGAAGTGCAATATCATGAAAATACATACTTGGGGATGCCGAAAATACCGACCAACCTCTTCCATCAAAATCTATTCTTGCAAGTATGATCAATGCTTGTTTCGACGCCCCTGCATTTGTTGCCCGCTTAGTTTCTGTACTTAAACTGAATAATGAATTTTTATACCAACATTTGACGACCTTTCATTTGATACATGAAGTTGGAGGGTTAATATCGCACGCGAGACTGAAAACAAACCGTCTTCAGTCTCACGTGCGATAATCTGTTAGTCAATTAGTATTTAAAATGTTGCATGAGAACTTCCAGAGCTTGACTATTTCTTCTTGTCACCCAGGTCCAAATGCCAGAATCAAGGTGCTACACACACTTTATGATCCTTCCCACTTATTAAAAATATTCCCAACAACTGGATCACTGAAAAAACAAACATCCATTTTTTTCAGACCTCACAACAAAGGAAGAAATTTGAGCATACTGGAGGGATCAAGTCCTAGTGAACACTTAACGTGGAGCTTAGGTTATTTTTAAAGCTGACTAAACTAGACTACCTTACTTTGTACTACCGGGAAAGTTTTCAGCAGAGTTCTTTTGAAAAGATTACTGATAGCAGCAGATCGTAAACTAAGAGAGGAACAGGCAGGTTTTAGGGAGGGGAGATCATGTTGTGAACAGATTTTTGTCTTAAGGAATATCATAGAGCAAAGTTTAGAATATCAGTCACCAGTTGTGCTGAACTTTATAGACTTTCGTAAAGCTTTTGACTCTATTCACAGAGAAACGTTGTGAAAAATTTTGAAAGTGTATGGCATACCAGAAAAGATCATTACTCTCATGAAGTCATTTTACAATCATCCAATGTGTGGCGTTAGAACAAACTCCGGAATGACAGAGGAGTTCGAATTGTTCTCGGGAGTTAGACAAGGTTGCATACTGTCCCCTTTTCTATTTATAATATGCTTAGATTTTGTAATGGGAAGAACAATGAATGATGAAAGTTTTGGAATACCGTGGAAGGATGATAGAAAGCTGACAGACCTCGACTTTGCAGATGATATAGCTTTAGTAGCCCAAGATGTCACGAAGTGTCAACAGATAACAGATCAACTTAAACTTGAAAGTGCCAAAGTAGGATTACGGATAAATGAAGGAAAAAGTAAGATCATGAAGGTGAAAAATCACCAAATACAGCAAGTGACTGTCAATGGAAATCCACTAGAAGAAGTAGAAAAGTTTCCGTATCTTGGGAGTTATTTGACCGAGTCAGGTGAAGTAGAAACAGACTTAAATGCCAGACTAGGTAAAGCCGGTGCAACCTTCAGAACAATGAGCCATATCTGGAAATCACGACAAATCAACATGAAAACAAAGATCAAACTATACATGGCCATAGTTGTCTCTACAGCATTATACGCTAGTGAAACATGGAAAACAACTAAGAAGCTAGAGAGAAAGCTAGATTCGTTCCACACGCGGAATCTGAGGAGAATCCTAGGTGTCACATGGAGAGATATGATCACCAATGAGATATATAGAAGAACAGAACAAGAACCGTTGCACAAGATTGAAGAGACGATGGAAGCTAGCAGGACATGTCTTAAGATTACCACCCAACAGATTTGCAAAACAAGCAATTGAATGGAGACCAAAGGAAGGAAACAGAAGGCGTGGCAGACCTGTGAGGACGTGGCAAGCTACTTTCAGGGACGACTTGAATGCACGAGGGCTGTCACTCAGAACCGCTCAAGCTGTGCCTGACGAACGTAGACGATGGAGAAGTCTCGCTGCCCTATATCCTGCTCAGGATAGGAGGACCTAAGGTCTAAGGTCTAAACTAGACTAACGCACACTTTATCCCAACAAATGAAAAACAGAAAGTTAATTTAGTTGGTAATGTTTTCAACGAAAAAAAACAGTGTTTCAATTTTACAACAAAAACAGGAAGGGACCGCTTATTTAATGATGCAAATCATTCGTCTGGAATATTTCAAATATACGGCCTCCGTCGATCGATCATAAGTTGATAGATACCGAATGGTTACCCTTCACTGATCTTAAGAACAAGAGCCTGGAATTTTTGGTTGATACGGCTATCACATTGAGCTTGATGGCCAATTTCGTTCGAGGCCAAAGAGTGAAAGGACTGACCAGTGCAATCATTTGCGCCCTTCATCAAACGGGGTTTGTGGACACAAAAGTGGAACAACAATGGTGATAGAAGTATCAAAGAAGATACAAGAAGAAAGATTAAGATGGTATGGGCATCTCTTAAAAAGAAATAAAGAACATCATGTGGCAAATGAATAATGGATATGAATATTGCTAGAAATCGACCAAGACGAAAACCTAGTCACAAACCTCTGCAACGTCATAATTACCCATGGGTAAATTCACCATGGAATTATCACCACCTTTTATGAACCTGTCGTTTTCGATAAAAAGCAGCAAAATTCGTAACCGATACATTATTGTGACGTCATCTCTAATAGTAGTTACGCTTTTTCTATACTTCGTTGAATTATCGGTTTTCCGAAAATCAAAATATCGAACTTGATAAATGGCAATCTGCTTCTGTTGTTGAAGATTTAAAATCTTTTTATTACGTGCTCATCCACTACTTAAACTGATAGATCGCGTTGGCCTTGACAAACTTCCATTCAGATATTTGTTTGCAATACCTCACACTTCAATTTTTGGTGGGTTAATCAATCTACATGCATCTTTCAAGTTTCTTTACCACTTCTCATTGCGATGAAAGCGTCATGTTCTGGGTAACGATCGATATTCTTATCAGTATGTAATATGTTTCCACATCTTATTCGATTCTTATATATATATATATATATATATATATATATATATATATAGTGCTTTCGATTCGGTTAACCGTATTAGGGTGTGCTCGATACATAAATGCAGAGCGTAATAAAAGAGATATATATATTGACATACATACATACATACATACATANTTCTGGGTAACGATCGATATTCTTATCAGTATGTAATATGCTTCCACATCTTATTCGATTCTTATATATATATATATATATATATATATATATATATATATAGTGCTTTCGATTCGGTTAACCGTATTAGGGTGTGCTCGATACATAAATGCAGAGCGTAATAAAAGAGATATATATATTGACATACATACATACATACATACATACATACATACATACATACATACATACATAATAAAAGGTGATAAATGAGCGAGAGCAACTGCAGGGAAGACTAGGTTGGGGAGGAGGAATTAAATGATTGTTTTGATGGTAAGGAAGCTCATCAGCTCATCAGCATAGGCTTCCGCACCACAGGCTTTTGTAATATCTTAACGTACACTTTTTCTTGTCAAAAGTAATGAAGTCTTGTGTTACGGGATAGTAACCTCAGAGGGAACACAAAACAGAGTATACAGACTATATGGGTAAAAGTTTAAAAAAAACCAACTTCACCTCCAAAATTCTAAATTAAAAAATTTTCTCAACTTTCTACCTTCATTGTGTTAGTTTTAAATTTACACTAAAGCTCGGGCGATACGTCTCTTAAATCAGCAGTTGCTTACGTAATTTTTTTGGGAGGGGAAAAGCCTAACAAAACTATGTAGTCATATTCCTGGGAATGGCGAAATTCTCCGTGCACAAATAAAAACATGTTACTTGTGGACATAAATTTCTATGTTCACAAGCAACGTACTATCAACAGTGATGTGGAAGTAAAATACATTGTTGGGAATAACAAGAACAACAACAGTTTTAGAAGTACTGTGAATGAGATGTCGGTGAAAGAATTGAATCTGTAAGATATATGATTATCTGCACAAGGAGATTCGTAGGTGAATTGATAAGATATGATGATGTGTAGTTTGTAGCTAATAGTAATATATCAGTTTGGTGGTGGTGTTGTTTCATGGTTAAGCAAGTTTGAGACGTAACTGCGCTCACCCAAAGGAAGGAGTGTGGTACACTGGAGAAAGAAAATCCAGTGTGTGATACTGGGTTTCCTCTTGGCCCTTTGGTGAATATTAGCTATTTGATGACACGTTAATTCATAGTTTGTGCAATACCTTATAGTCTAACAACTATGTATTTGTGTAGTGCTTCAAGCGCAGCGTAGTATTTGTCATGTGTTCTAGTTTCCATGGAAATTGAACTTTATTCCTCATCAAAACTACTTTGCAAGTAATTCTAAAAAAAATTGTCTATGAATTGTAAAAGTGTAAGACATGCCTCCTTGCAAACAGTAATGTCATATAACCAGGTCTGTGTCATCCTATTAATTGAAACCAGTCGCTTGCAGCAAATACAACATTATACCACCTAATGCATTATTCCACGATAGACTTTTTAATAAGGTGCCGATTTCATAAATATTGTTAGTGGAGTGTGGATCTTAATGAGAGGGGGCCTTGTTAACTAAATACAAAACCAAAATGTGGGTAGAACACCCAAACTAAAACAATACATTTCGCTAAGCTTTGCATAGTATCTCAAAAAAACCAAAAAAACAAGAGATTTCAAAAATAATAATGAATTAAGCAATGGAAATATAATTAGCGTTTTCCAAATCATATTTGAATTCATGAAATTTGCATTAGGACCATCATTTTCTGGTATACGCCGTTGAAAACAATTAGGTATTTATTTAAGCTCTAGAATCTCAAAGCCCAGTGTTAATTAGAGGCTGGAGTTAAAAAGCGTAAATACATACCGTATCCAGGACTTCCAGGGACAATCTATTTTGCCGAGCAAATTTTCTAACTTCTAAGGACAGAGGAATTGACTTGTCACCAACACCAACAACTAATATTTCTAGACGAAACAAAAACGTTTTTCAAAAAAGAACTTAATACACGCTGAGCTAGTCTGTTGGAGAAATTTTTGGAGTAACGTTACGTTATGCTGTCTCACATTTCCATCTCCTACTCTCCCTCTGTGTTCCTCTCTTTCCTTACCCATCCCTCCTCTCTGTCTCCCCTTGTGTGTCCCTGTCTGTCTGTCGCTCTCTCTCTCTCCCTCTCTCTCTCTCTCTCTATGTATGTATGTATGTATGTATGTATGTATGTATGTATGTATGTATGTATGTATGTATGTATGTATGTATGTATGTATGTATGTATCTATCTATCAATCTATCCATCTATCTGATAAACTCAGGAAAGAATGATATTAGACGTCAACTCAGATAAGATAAAACTAAGCATTGGGTGATGAGAAATGATTCTACCGTCTGGAGAACAGCGGTTGCACTGATAGATCGAAAATAAATATCTACGGAAAAGTAACCACTTATCTTTAACAAGTAATAATATTAATGTTTTTAATATAAAAATTTTGAAAATAATAACGAATTTGCTTGAAGAAATTTCTACGAATTGCAGGAAAATATACTACGAGAGCTACTTACAAGATACAGCACTGGTATACAACACATGAATGTTTGGTGACCAAAAGATGTTTTGGTATAAAAAATCTAAACCTCAACCATTAAAAATTCATTTATTAATTTCCACTGCAAAATAATAATGCTGAAAAACTCCGATAGTTTACGTGCCAATTAACCAAAACAACTGAAACACTGAAGACAATTTTTTCCCCAAGTGCATACAAAAACAGTTATTCTATACGAAACATAGTCCTCTTAAAGGTTCCCAAACCTGCCGAAGCTTTTTCGTTTGTGAAGCATTGTAAAAGTGCGATTTTAGTTAATCTTTCTGATAGTAGGAATGTTTACAGTACTGTTGAAGAAAGAAAAAATCGAAAACACATACACTTTCACACCAGTGAGATCTCAGTTGCCAAACTAATTAAAGCTACAAAAAATTCAAACGTGCTATGCGCAGATGTTTCAGTCCTCTGGGGGACATTTTTCTTTTAACTGTGTATTTGTGAGTACAGTATTTGGTGTTCATAGAATGAATCCTTCGCCAGATATTCTCATATAAAAATTAGTAATGGGCTTTTTGAACTATACGAAATTGCTGTCATTATAAAAGATATACATGATTGGTGTATTAAAAAAGATAAACACGTGATGAATGAAAAAAACTCAAATCCAACGTTGTTTTTTGGTGGAGGATGAGGGGGATGATCTTTAGATATAAAGGGTGGCTACAAATACATTGAAAAAGTAGCCTCGAAATATATGACCGGTTGCCCTTTGGCAAGGTATAGCACAAGTATAAGATCTATACAAGGGTAACGGGTAAGGTAATTTAATTCATCAAATGAACCTCACTGCCTTGTGAGTAGGTCTTCGATAACCAAAGGCTAGGTCCACTGCTAATTTTGGTTGCTCCCAGGGAAAGCAACTATCTATAAAAATCTCTATCACAATATTTAGATTTACCCGAGTCTAATGTAATGAGAAATAAGGCTAGGGGGTATCCAATAAGCCACGAGTGACAACAGGGAAGCTCAAATGAGAGGTTGACAAGTGGTGCTAAGGTGACCACGACTCAAGTTAAGGAAATCAGAGGCGTTCAAATACGGAAGCTTCTAAGTAGTTTCTATGACAAGAAGAGGAAGACAGAAGGTGGGGGATAAGCAAGCAGAAAAACATTGAAATCCTTTCAGTACAAGAGACAGGGTCGGGTGAAAAAGATTCAAGAGATAGGAGATGGGGCCAAGATATATTATAGCGAAGACGAAAACAAATGAAATGTTGTTGTAATCATCCTGAGCCCGAAGTACAAAGGAAGAGTCCTTGAAATAAATTGCATCTCAAATAGACTGATGAAAATGAGTCTGGTTGTCTCCGGACAAATAAAAATCATTATATCAGGATATGAAGCACAGACTAGGGAATCAGAAAACGAAAATGAGAAGTTCACGGCCAGTTTCGAAAGAGTAACCAAGGGTACGCCAGCAAATGCGATGATCTTAATTGGTGCAGACCTAAATGGTCAAGTGGGAAATAAATGTGTTGAATTCAAAGAAGTACACGGTAGGAAGCGGTACGGATAGAAAAATAGAGAAGGAGATACAATCCATGAACGTGGAGAGAGCCTGGGAATGACAATTCCAAACATTCTTTTCCAAAAAGAAGTATCTCCTTACTTACAAAAGTGGGTAGCATGCCGCACATTTAGACTATGTGATGACAAAGAGAGCGGATCTCAAAAATGTAAAGAACTAGAAGGTAATACCAAGAGAGGCGGTTGTGCCACACACAGTTGTTCCTGGCCTGTGCTGAGAATCAAACAAAAAAAGAGACATATGCTCAAATCAATGAAGAAAATCACGATCTGGAATTTAAAAACGACCAGCGACAGAGAGTACCTAGAAAAGATAAAAGAAAAATAAGAACAGGTCAAATTAAAGTACAAAAGAACTGGAGTGCACAAAGAATACTATGCTGGAAGCAGCAAAGGAGAACTTGGTTATAAAACACTGGAGACGAACAAGGAGGAGAAGCATGGTGGTGGGGTGCAAAGGTACAGTATACCATAAGGCAGAAGAATGAAGGCTTTAAAGTATGGCATGCACACAAGGACAAAAAAGAGGTTTACAGAGAAAGAAAGGGAGAAGCGCGGAGGGCTGTAGCCACGGCAAAGGTGGGAACATAAGAGGAAAGGTATGTGAAAATGGAAACCGAAAAACGAGAAAAAATGATCTATAAGGTGGCCAAACAACTGGCAAAGTGTGGACAGGATGTTGGAGGAGTAGCGATGATAAAGGGCGAAAAGAGGGGGTTCTGATGACAGATGAGGATACGGTCAAAGTGAGATGAAGAGAATACTATATCATCCAGGTAATGTGACAACTAAGAGAGACCCACTTTAGAAATGCATACCTGTCGAAGGCCTCTGACAGAATATAACAGAAAAAGCAAGTGAGAAATGCCATTAAGCAAATGAAGAATGGAAAAGCAGTACGATACTCTGAGTTGGGAGTTGGCTTGTTGAAGCTCATGAGTAAAGAGGGAGTACAAATGGTAACGTCACCATTGAAAAATGTGATGTTTACGGGAAGAAATGGCATCTAAATTCGGGTTGAGGAACTGGTCATCAACAACAAGGGAAAAGGTGGCCTTTTGAATTTGTGAATCTCAGGGCTACGAAACTGCTTGAACAAATCATGAAGCTATTTGAAAAGGTCACCGAGGCAAGGTTGCAGATGGTAGTAACTGTAAATATCATACAGTTTGGATTGAGCCAGAGAAGGGATTAATCGATGCAACCATCATAAGGCAACTGCGGGAGAAACATTTTGAAATAAATAAAGAGCTGTTCTACAAGTTCGTTGACTTAGAAAAGGCGTACCACCTAGTGCATCGGTATATCTGCCTAAGAAATGTACCAACATCGATGGTAAGGATGGTAGAGGCAACGTATTGCGGAGCAAGAGCGGTCGTCAGCACAACGTACGGCAAAACTAATGAGTTTAATATCGGCGTCGAGACTTCACCAAGGGTTAGATTTGAGCCAATTCCCATTCATTGTGGTGTTGAATGTCATCCCTGATGAATTAAAAAAACAGCCTGTTATGGGAACTGCTCTTTGTTAATGACCAAGCCATTGCAGCAGACAACGAAGAAGAACTACAAAGAAGATGGTTGAGGTGGGATATTGGTATTGGGCAAAAAGAATTGAAGGTTAACACCAAAAAGACGATGATCATGACACGTGGCAGGAGAGAAATGACGATCAAAACCAAGGGCAAGAAAAACAAGTTCTTGAAGCAGGGTCAGAAATTCAAATACCTCGGGGTGACAATAGATGCCAGTGGAAAAAATGAGGCAGCAGTGAGAGTGTCTCTGAAGTTTGGACAAAGTGGAGAGAAGTATCAGGTGTCATTACTGACAGGAAGAAAACAAGAAGATTCAAGGTCAAGCTGGGCAACAGCATAATACTCCCTGTTCTCTTGAACGGCACAGACGTCTGGTCAATGGGCAAAAAAGAAGAAGAAATATTGAAAACGACAGAAAGGAGAGTGCTGAGAATAATCTATGGTGTGATGATGCGAGGCAGACAAAATAGTGTAGTCACCAGGAGAGAATTATGAGTAAACGATATCAATGGAAAAGTAAGAGAGATAAGATTGAGATGAGTGTAGGAGGATAGCCAGGAGAAACCATGCATGAGAGGCAATGGCAATATATACACAAGGAAGAAGAAAGAGGAGGAGTATGATGAGGGTGGGGAAACCTGCAATACAGCGGGAGCGACGGCCATAAAGGTGAAGAAAAATATTCACACGACTATAACCTTCGCTAAATCAAAATGGAGCAGCGAGGAGTACGTCGTCTTGGCCTCGTTTTGCATCCACATTCCTTAAAGAAACCTGTCGACCAAAAATAGTGTATATATGGTTAAAAAACAGCACTGGAGCCGTGACTTAGTGCACCTGTACTATAAATACGAGGATCCGGGTACGATTCCCTGAGGGGCAAAAAGCTCTGGAATCGTGAAGAAATAAAAGCCACTGATTGGCATCAGGATCCGCCCGTAAAAATTCCTCATCGTCACAGCACAGACCCCCTGGTGAGCCCAGGAGCTGGGAGAAATGATGTTTAATGCAATAATGACAGTATTCCATTTCAAACATACATAGAACAAGCACCTAATTACTTTATACACTTACTATACAAAGAAACCTTTCAAGCGTTAAGAAATTACAGGAGAGGGTAGTTTCATACCATAACTGGTAGTCATTGTGTTAAGAACTATTTTCTTGCACCATTTAAATAACAAAGCTGTTACAATGCCCATTTCATTATCACTACTTTAAAGCGTAAATCAATTTACCTATTCTTGGGTCTGTAATTGTAAATAAGGTTAGACTTTCTGGAGTTATTTCTGCTGGGCTTTTCACCTTAAGGTGCAGAAAGAAATCAAATTAATTCAAATAATAAAACAAAAAAATGATACGAAATAAAAAAGTGAAATACATGAATAAAAGATTAGTATAATCCATAATTTTGCGGTTGTATAGAATTGAATAAGAAACAACAGCAGAGATAATTCGTTTCACAATTAATAAACGTTGAGCCACGGCTTGTATGAAAAGCCCCTATCACTGAAAAAATCTTTGCCAAATAGACCAAACGTTGCCAAGTACGGTGTCCAATATATCTGGTGTTCCCCCAAAATTGAACCAGTTTCTACATGTATTTTCCAAGTGATATATAAACGAAATTCATTGAAAATTCCCCCCAAAGAAATCATTGGGTGTCATTGGCAAATCTACAAAATAACTAAGCGATTGGTGATGCTCCCAAATTGTTTTATTTATCTGTCCAGATCTAAGCGTAAAACCAGCGATACATTGCAAGATCCAATTCACATTGAGAACGCTTAAAAAGTTNAATGACCAAGCCATTGCAGCAGACAACGAAGAAGAACTACAAAGAAGATGGTTGAGGTGGGATATTGGTATTGGGCAAAAAGAATTGAAGGTTAACACCAAAAAGACGATGATCATGACACGTGGCAGGAGAGAAATGACGATCAAAACCAAGGGCAAGAAAAACAAGTTCTTGAAGCAGGGTCAGAAATTCAAATACCTCGGGGTGACAATAGATGCCAGTGGAAAAAATGAGGCAGCAGTGAGAGTGTCTCTGAAGTTTGGACAAAGTGGAGAGAAGTATCAGGTGTCATTACTGACAGGAAGAAAACAAGAAGATTCAAGGTCAAGCTGGGCAACAGCATAATACTCCCTGTTCTCTTGAACGGCACAGACGTCTGGTCAATGGGCAAAAAAGAAGAAGAAATATTGAAAACGACAGAAAGGAGAGTGCTGAGAATAATCTATGGTGTGATGATGCGAGGCAGACAAAATAGTGTAGTCACCAGGAGAGAATTATGAGTAAACGATATCAATGGAAAAGTAAGAGAGATAAGATTGAGATGCTACGCGAGTGTAGGAGGATAGCCAGGAGAAACCATGGATGAGAGGCAATGGCAATATATACACAAGGAAGAAGAAGGAGGAGGAGTATGATGAGGGTGGGAAAACCTGCAATACAGCGGGAGCAACGGCCATAACGGGGAAGAAAAATATTCACACGACTATAACCTTCGCTAAATCAAAATGGAGCAGCGAGGAGTACGTCGTCTTGGCCTCGTTTTGCATCCTCATTCCTTAAAGAAATCTGTCGACCAAAAATAGTGTAAATATGGTTAAAAAAACAGCACTGGAGCCGTGACTTAGTGCTTAGTGCACCTGTACTATAAATACGAGGATCCGGGTACGATTTCCTGAGGGGCAAAAAGCTCTGGAATCGTGAAGAAATAAAAGCCACTGATTGGCATCAGGATCCGCCCGTAAAAATTCCTCATCGTCACAGCACAGACCCCCTGGTGAGCCCAGGAGCTGGGAGAAATGATGTTTAATGCAATAATGACAGTATTCCATTTCAAACATACATAGAACAAGCACCTAATTACTTTATACACTTACTATACAAAGAAACCTTTCAAGCGTTAAGAAATTACAGGAGAGGGTAGTTTCATACCATAACTGGTAGTCATTGTGTTAAGAACTATTTTCTTGCACCATTTAAATAACAAAGCTGTTACAATGCCCATTTCATTATCACTACTTTAAAGCGTAAATCAATTTACCTATTCTTGGGTCTGTAATTGTAAATAAGGTTAGACTTTCTGGAGTTATTTCTGCTGGGCTTTTCACCTTAAGGTGCAGAAAGAAATCAAATTAATTCAAATAATAAAACAAAAAAATGATACGAAATAAAAAAGTGAAATACATGAATAAAAGATTAGTATAATCCATAATTTTGCGGTTGTATAGAATTGAATAAGAAACAACAGCAGAGATAATTCGTTTCACAATTAATAAACGTTGAGCCACGGCTTGTATGAAAAGCCCCTATCACTGAAAAAATCTTTGCCAAATAGACCAAACGTTGCCAAGTACGGTGTCCAATATATCTGGTGTTCCCCCAAAATTGAACCAGTTTCTACATGTATTTTCCAAGTGATATATAAACGAAATTCATTGAAAATTCCCCCCAAAGAAATCATTGGGTGTCATTGGCAAATCTACAAAATAACTAAGCGATTGGTGATGCTCCCAAATTGTTTTATTTATCTGTCCAGATCTAAGCGTAAAACCAGCGATACATTGCAAGATCCAATTCACATTGAGAACGCTTAAAAAGTTAAAAAACTGCTTATAATTATCCTGCTCTAAAAGGAAATACAAATGTATCCACTAATCAACGATACAAAATTCAATACATAAATAGAATATTGTCCAGTCATAGTTAAGAATTTCCATTACGAATCAAGGTAGTGCCTCAGGTTAATTCTCGAATATCTTAAGCTATTTCCTGGTTTAGCTTTCGCAAAGAGACCTTGACGTCAATGGAACATGAATAATTTAATGTAAGGGAAATAACGCTTAGCAAAAAACTTGCTTCCTAACTGCGCGCGCACCAGGAATGCTGGAAAACCCAACAAGAGCCTGAAAATCAACTCAATTATGCTGAGTTTCATGTCATTGGCTACCGGTAACCAATCGGAGAGGCAAGTGTCATCAGTAATCATAAATAAGAAGCCAGAAGATAAGTATAAAGAAAAGAACCTGTCAGTTTGCTTTCAGGGTGTTTCTAAAAAACTGGAGGGCTGAGTTATGACCCAAGGTGTAACAGACTGTCAGTCCTGACTCCTGGTATGTTTTAAAGCCAACTACTACAAGAAGTGGTGTTCTCGGTGAGAGACAAAACGAACAATGAGGGAATCGACTAAGATTCCAATGATTGAGAATTTCTCGATTATTATGAGTGATTTTTCTAGGTACCTGATGGTAAAGTTGAAAATACTCTGGGCATGTTACCTGCAATGTAGACTAAAGGGATTTAGCCATTGGCACTGAATATTCAAAGATAAATAAAGGAATGGAACCCTGTGACGTAACTTGGTTTTAAAGACTGCCTTTGTGTCTGGCTCTAATGGCGTTTAGAGTCTCTTTAATGCTTCAGAAGTATAAGATACTCTTGAATTCAAGACACATTAGCTACTGTCAAATCTCATGACATTTTAAAGAGTACGTGAAAATCATTCAATATAATTTATTATTTGAAAAAAGTGGTAGTGCATCAGCTTCAAAATGTAAATTTGAAACCAAGCTTACCATTGATGCTTTGGTTATTCATGCTAAAGTCGAAGTAACAACCAAGATACTTAAAAGACTCTCCATTTTTTATTCCTGGTATCTCACTGTTAATAAACATATTGAAATGAAGAAGGTCATATATCTTTAACCGTTGGTACAGTATATATATATATATATATATATATATATATTGTAAAACGCATCCCTCTCATCTGATATCTACTGGTAAAATACGTCAAGAAGAGCTGGTTATCCAGGTCTCTACTAGTAATACCGGAAGCATCGCCGGAAAATTAATAACAATGGCAACTTTTCAAATACCTCTCATGGTTTTTATTTTCAAACAAAAAATTTACATATTTTCGTCTCCTCTTATACTGATATTCTCAGAGTCGGAAATATTACTCAGGACTTTTGTAACAGTTTTCACCAGATTAAAAGTTGTGAATTTTTCCATTGTTTATCAAGCATACAAAATATGTAATAGGTTGTTCTTATGCATATGTTAAGTATTGTGTTAACTAAAAAATTCATGGTCTCACTAGTTTGATCAAAGTTTTTCATTTTAGTTACGAGTAAGCTACCAGTACTTATTACACTAATTTCACAAAGGCTTAAATTAACATAAAGACCTTGCACCTTCTTCATAGTTTAACAAGGAAATGTTTATAACGTTTCGATTTACAATCAAAATGTTTCTTAATGTCTGTTTCAAAACAAACAGTAAGTAACTGAATCATGCCTCCACGTATATCTTAGCTCTTACAGTGAAGTTTTACATCCTCCGATGACATGACCCAGCGTTTGTTGTTCGCCAAAAAACTTGCAGGAAGAGTAGTTTGATTTATCCCATTTGTGCCATTTCCTAATGTATTGTTGAGATGTCGCAAGGTAAAGATGAACATATTTTTTGGGAGAATTACCTTCGACCATGGATGTATTAAGTTACTGTCGACATCATCCCAGATTGATTTAACAGCTATGCTTTGAGCGGTCAGATCTTCAATTAGATAGCTTTCATCAGCAGAAGGATCTGCATTAACGCTTCACGAGTTAAACTGAATTATTCATCATCATCATCATACTCGGTTTAACGTCCGTCTTACATGCTAGCATGTGTTGGACGCAATCATAATGTACATTATGTGCTGTTGCTTAGAAAGTTTAGACTGATACTGTCTTAACGAGGCACCTTTCTTACAGCTACCAAATAGAAGACACTTGCTGGCTTTGATCATCATTTCTGACCAGCAGAACCATTTACTGAAAAGGTTTAAAAAAGTTTTATTTTTGCTTTCCAATTCCGTTAGTGCTACAGCATCATCAGTAAAGTGATACCAGTTTTGTGGAAGAAATCCTTTAAATAGTCGATACACAAGGTTTGTGTTTTTATTATCCTTAACGCGTTGAATGAAGGTGTTATTACTAGATTAAATATTGATGGTGAGAACGAATACCCTTAAAGAACACACTTCGTACAGAGGTCATTTGTTATAACTTGCAAACCAAAGTCATCGAATAATGTTTCAGTGATTCTAATTATTTCATTTGGCATGTGATGACAGCGCAGAACAATTTCAATTAATGAATAATGGACTTGTCTGAAGGCAATTTAAAGGTCTATTAGGGTAATTGCTACGTTCGTCTGTTGTTTTTTCGAATGGTTTACAATATTACTTATTTTAACCATATGTTCAAATGTCTCACTCATACCATGCGTAAGGCCTTTTTGGTAATGGCTCTCGATGTACTGGTTGCTGATTGGATGCCCGAAAAGCCGATTTCGAAATAATAATGGCTACTTCCAAACTAACGGTTTCCAAGGTAACTGGGCTGAAGTTTTCTGGTAGACTGGAGNTCGTACTTCTTATGGATCAAAACGGTGGTAGCTTTAGTCCATTGTTCTTTTATAACATAAATTCTAAGCACTTCAGCACAAATATTTAGCCTAACTGATTTTAAATATGAACATCTTTAAAACAAAAATATCGATATTTTATCCAATTACCATGGTGAAACAAAAGATTTCATGTGTCTGATATTTCGTGTAATTTCAAGATAAGCTGGCGGAAATAGTCTTGAAACCTTAGATAACTTGTTATCCGGCTTCCAGGCAAATAACCGAGAATAAGGCCTTTACTCGAGATCAAGCGAAAGAAATATAATAATAATAATAATAATAATAATAATAATAATAATAATACAAGTAACAAATAATATTTTTTTTTAAACTTCACATGATTTTATTTGTAAATTAACGATCCAAAAAATTTACAATGAAACTGATCTACTCAGTACAGGTTGCAACACAACTAAGCTGTCACTGGATGTAGAGGACTGGAAACAGGAAGACTTGAAATAGCACAGTGAAGCCTAGTTGTGTTACATCCTCTACAGTGATACTCTCCATTTAGGCATATCATTTAGCGACGATGTATCAGTTGGTTACCAGATTAATAATTAATAATTATAATTAATAATAATAATGATGATGATGATGATGATGATGATAATAAAGATACAATAGAAATGAACAATTTATTGCTTGCAGCTGGAAGAGTGGTACAAATGGAAGTAGACGACGTAAAAGGTCGGAAAATAAGAATAGAAGGGTACAGGAACCATTACGGAAAAGAAATCTCCGGTCTAAGGTGCTAGGGATTAGAGAGCAACTTGGCCGAGTTGATCGTTGGAAACCAGGTGAATTAGAAAACGCTTACCTTAAGTATGAGTTAGAGAGGAAGTTTTTTTATTAAGCATAAGGAGATAAATGTAGTGATAGCGAAGTTAAAACAAAGAATAAAGGCCATCCGACACAAAATAAAGAGATACGCGGAACAGTACAAGCAAAATAGAAAGTTCTAGACAAACCTGAAAAGACTTTATGAAATTATTGATGGTGCTTATATGAATAATGATGAAAAACACCTAATGCTTGAGTGTTTAGAATTTTGGAGCGGCATATGGAGTAAAGCAGCTAATCACAATGTCGATGCAGGGTCGCTTAAAAAGCTGGAGAAATTCCTGAATAATATTGAGAAGCAAGATGATATATTTTTCGATTTAGGAAGATCAGAAAAATAACGAATTGGAAATCACTGGGTCCAGATGGACTGTAGGACTACTGGCTCAAGCGTTTCACTTCAAGTGTAGATAAAATCATTAAACATCTCCAAGAATGCTTGGTCATGTATAACGTGGCACAATTGATGACAAAAGGTAAAACGAGCTTAATCGTGAAAGGCAAGGAAAAGGGGTCTGTAGTAAGCAACTTTAGACCGACAACATGGTCACCCATTATATGGATACTGTTGATCTCAGTCATTGTGGATGCAATGTATGACCACCTTGAAGGAAAAGGACTGTTTGTAGATAGCCAAAAGAGCCATACAAGGAAATCAAGAGGTACAGAGGATCAGTTTCTGGTTGACAAAATGTCGATTGGAAGTTCCAAGAGGCGTTACTGTGGATTAGGAATGGCTTGGATTGACTATATAATGCATGAACGTGTTTGGAATTGCAAACAATATGATTTTTCTACTGGAAAACTGTATGAATACTTAGAAAACTAACTTAACAAGCGGAAAAATGTCTTTGGAGAAGCCACAATAAAGAGAGGGATATTTAAGGGAGACAATCTGTCTCTTCTCCTCTTTGTACTGGCTCTAATTCCATTACCCTGATTGTGAGGGATGTTAAAGCAGGATATGATTTGAGAGAAAAAGTCAGGATAAATCATCTCTTATTAGACCTAAAATTGCATGGCAAAAACGAAAAGCAAATTGATACACTTGTCAGCAAAGTAAAGGTATTTAGCGATGATATCAGAATGGAGTTTGATATAAGTAAATGTTCGATCTTAATCCTGAAAAGAGAAAAGATGATGAAATGTGATGATATTGTTCTGCCAGGCGATAACAATTATGAAAGGTTTCGAAGAAGAGAGGTACAAATATTTAGGAAATTTAGAGATTTATAATGTAAAGAACGAACAAATGAGTGAGAGCTCTCAGGAGAGAAAATTTCAGGCGCGTAAGAAAGATACTGAAATCCAAACTGAATGGTGGTAATATAATTTATGGAATAAATGCTAGGGCTGTATCAGTCATCAGGTACGGTGCAGGAATAATTAAGTCTTGAGTAATTAATTAACAATTAATTAACAATAATGAGCTCAAAGGTGTCGATAGGAGAGCGAGAAAGTTACTAACAATCTATAGGGCATTGCACCTACAAGGGGATGTCAAACTTTATTACAAAAGAGCAAATGGTGGCACAGGCTTAATCAGTGTTGAGGATTGTGTTAAGATTCAGATAAGCAATTTTTCAAGCTATGTAGATTATGAGTGAATGTGAGCTTAGGTAGTGTGTCCTTCTTTTCTATCTGAGTCTGTTCAGTGATTGCAAGTTCACGTATTATGTCTTCACGGGCAGCCTTTATCGATGTTAGCGATGATCTTAGAGGACTGCACCGGAAAGAGTAAGAACTTAACCACAGCATGGATTGACCACTGTAAAGCTTTTGACAGTGTTCCGCATAATTGGATCATTACAAGCCTCGAAATGTATACGATCATACCAATAATTACAAATTTTTAAAAGAAAAGTATGTAAAAGTGGATCACCTCTTTTTTCCTCACCCACGACGATGGGGCTACTATATATAACTTAATTAAAATATATCACCAGCAGATCAACCACCTTTTCTAAATTGATGACTTAAAACTTTTCGCAAAAAGTGATCAACAACTAGAGGGATTGCTAATTACCGTTAAGCAGTTCAGTAATTTTATTTGCATGAAATTCGGCCTCGATAAGTGCCCCAAAACTACATGCTCATGAGGAACGACAATTAGAAAACTTGATCCAGAGGAAATGTACAAATACTTGGGAGTAAGTGAAGGCGACGGGATTAACAATGCTGGAATGAAGAAGAAAATCCGTAAAGAATACTACCGAAGAGTTAGATCAATGCTTAAAACTGATTTTAACTGAAAAAAACAGAATTGAGGCAATAAACACTCATGCTGTGCCAGTTTGACAATATAGCTACAACATAGTGAACTGGAACCCTCCTGACATTAAACGTATGGACTGTAAAACTAGGAAAATATTCACATCGATTGGTAGGCTTCACCCCAAAGCAGATATTGATCGTCTCTATTTGCCTAGATGTTAAGGGGGCCGTGGACTTATAAAACTTGAAATGTCTTAAAAACCATGACAATTGGAATGAAACAATATCTTGAATCAAAAGATTGGATGTTAAAACTAGTAAGCAGGCATGAAGAGTAAAAAACCGCACTCGGTTTACAAAGAATCTCAGAAATTCGAAAACGAATTACGTGTAGAAATAACCAAGAAAAAATGAAGATGGACGTAAAGCCACAGTAACTGCAAAGAAAGTTAAAATGAATGCTTCAAGGAAAGAAAAGAAACAACTTGTCGACCGTTGAGACCAGAAAGCTCTGCACGGACAGTATGCTCTCCGAAGCCAAGACGTTCATGTAGATCAAGATGCAACCCACCAGTGGCTGAGGAATGCAGGACTTAAGGCAGAGATGGAAGGCTTCATCATCGCAGCACAGGACCCAAGCTTATTTATCCAAAATTTCCAACCAAACATAGTGAAGAATCGAACTGACCCTAAGTGTCGGTTCTGTGATCAGCACATGGAAACGGCAGATCACCTTGTGTCCGTATGTCCTGTACTTGCTCCTCATGAGTATGTCAAACGCCACGACCGTGTGGGGCAGTATCTCCTCTTGGGTATATGCAAACATTTTGGTTTTGAAACCAGCCCCATCTGTTATGAACATAGTCTAATACCAGTAACGGAAGGAGAAAATGCTACTCGGTGGGACTTACCGACCAAAACTGATCGGGCTATTCAAGCCAATCGTCCTGACATTATAATTAAAGATAGGAAAAACAAAAAAATAGTAACAAAAAACATCTTAGTTAAGGAATTCGAAAAGCTAAGCAAGTATAATGACCTAGAGATAGAAATTTGAAAAATGTGGAACGTCAAAGCTAGAATTGCTCGAGTCATTGTAGGAGCACTGGGAATCAAGGAGGGGATTTAAAAAAGGGAAAATACCTGGAGACCAAAAAGTACAAGAACGCCAGAAAATTGTCCTCACGGGCACTGCTCATATTCTTCGAAAAGCACTCTCAATTTGATACCGTAAAAGTCATAAACCTTTCTGTTTTTAATACAGCTTTTTAACAAATTTTTTATACTTTTCATAGTTTTCAGTAATATGGCAGTCGTCTTTTAATATTCGTGCCAATGCTGTTTATACTTATTTGTCATAATTATTTTTATACTCTTTGTAATAGGTCAATCGTTCCTTTAATGTTCGTCTCATGTCTCATAGGCCCTTTATCTGCCCCAGATCACTGAAATGACCAGGTTGGTAATTGTATTAAAACGCATACGCAAAGAAATACTTCAGCAATAATATTAGTAATAATAATAATAATAATAATAATACTAATAATTAGTAATTAGTCCTGGGTATTGACATTAAACTGCATCCGGTTGTGGAGTTTCGACGTGGGCGAATGACGTTACCCTTTGCCACAACTACCTCCAGGTCACCCTTGAGCAAGGTGTAGTACCTGTTAGCTCTCCCCGAGACCATGACGTTACCGGGTTGGCATCCGGCGGGGGCTAGTCTGCTTCATGGGTGGAAGGGACTCTTTAGCTTTGGTTGGCAACCCCTCTAGAGATGGTGTCTCGAAAAAATACTAGGGAAGGAAAACCTTACACAAACCGATCCTTATATATTACAATATGAGTGTTAGAAAAGATGTACCAAATAACGACGTGAATGGGGCTGGAACTTTTTGTGAAGGTCCCTCGTCCGGCAGGGGAAGAAACGGGGCTTCTCAGGTCGTTATCCCACGAAATCCTCGAAATACTAAAAGAATGAAGTGGACAAAAGAAGTTAATATTGTGGTTATGGAGTGTTACTATCGATCGAATCCTTTTGATGAGAATGGTGTTCCTGTCAAAGGTTACAGACAACGATTGCACAGAGAATGGCTGGATAGAGGACCTTTTGCTGACATAACGGAACAAAGAATTTGTGACCAAGCACGTGCAATTAGAAAGAATGGGTGGCTCACAGAGCTTGAGCTAGAAATGATAAGGAGAAGAGTGTTAACACCTGAAAACGAAACGACAGCTCCTGGAGATGAAGGCTATAATCTTGTTGATATTACTGAACCAGAAATTAGACATGATTTAAACATTACTGTTGAGGAAGCCTCGGAAGAGGAGAGACAAATGGTGAACGAGTTGAAAGAGATCTATAACGCTGGGGAGACAGCTGAGGGAATGATGTTTAAAAAGGTTGAATATAAAAGACTGAATGAGGTGGTGAAGAAGGTTGACAGCGTATTAGGATTCTTTGACACTAAGGATATAACTGAAACTAATAATCTGATTATTGCATGTTCTGTATGGGTGTCAAGGTAGCTCGGACTTAAAAAATCCAAGAAGAATGGGAAAGCAAGGAATGAGCCATGGTGGAAACGCAGAATAGAGGCCAGTATCGAAAATATAAACAAATGCATTAACCAACTCACCAGATATAGGAATGGAGTAGTAAGATCCACAGTAAAAATTAAGAAACTGTTAACAAGATTTAGGTTAAAGAAAAAGGGTTTAGGTACTGTATTAGAAGAACTTAAACAAAGAGTTCTAGCAAAGAAGGCTAAAGTAGATCGTTATAATGAGAGAGTGACTCAATTTAGGCAAAATAGATTGTTTAGAGTGGATCAAAAGAAATTGTTTGCTGAGCTTAATGGGAGTAACACTGGTGGTAATGAAATACCAGATGCGGAGGAAAGCCAGGAGTTTTGGGGTGGAATTTGGAGTGAAGAAAAACAGCATAATAGGGAGGCTGAATGGTTAGAAAGTTTGAGGGAATAATGCAACTACCCAAAACAGGAAGAACTTTTTGTTACTACAGAAATGGTAACTAAGCAAACTAGAAAGATCCCCAATTGGAAGGCACCAGGGAGTCCAAGGGTACTGGATAAAAAGGTTATCCAAGTTACATGAACGAATTGCTGAGCCATTTAATAAGATCTTAAGCACGAATGGGCAAGTACCTGAATGGTTAACTTTCGGCAGAACAGTCCTGTGTCAGAAAGACATCACTAAACGCAATGCAGTTGATGATTACCGACCAATCTCATGCCTTCCACTGATGTGGAAATTGCTGACTGGAATTATATCCGAACACCTTTATAGGTTTTAAGAGGACGAAGATATGTTCCCTGATGAACAAAATGGATGTAAGAGAAACAGTAGGGGGACTAAAGACCAGTTGTTGTTAGACAAGGCGATCCTGAGAGATTGTAAGCGACGGATTACAAATCTGGCAATGGCCTGGGTCGACTATCGTAAAGCGTACGATATGATCCCACATGGCTGGATCGATGAGTGCCTAGAATTGTTTGGAGTCGCTGAAAACACTAAACAGTTCCTGCTAAACAGTATGAAAAAATGGAAACTAGAACTTAGTTCTGGTGGGACGTCACTTGGAATTGTACATATTAAGAGGGGTATTTTCCAGGGTGATAGTTTGTCACCCTTATTGTTTGTTTTATGTATGATACCACTGACATTGATTTTAAGAAAAGTTAAATTTCATTATGAGTTTGGAGACAAGATCACACGACTTAATCATTTGTTGTTTATGGACGATTTAAAATTGTTCGGGAAATCTCATGATCAAATTGATTCTCTCGTGAATACAGTGTATATGTTTAGTGAGGATATTATGATGGAGTTTGGGGTTAAAAAGTGTGGTGTATTGATTTTAAAGAAGGGTAAGGTTGATAAGAAAAGTAGTAAGGGAATAACTCTCCCAGATGGAAAGGTAATGAAGACAATTGATGA
>RDPX01000001.1:1929948-1958360 GCA_003991215.1 Morbakka virulenta | reverse complement strand
CTACTACTACTACTACTACTACTACTACTTCTTCTACTACTACTACTACTACTACTACTTCTACTACTACTACTACTACTTCTACTACTACTTCTACTACTACTACTTCTACTACTACTTCTACTACTACTACTACTACTACTACCACTACAACCACTACTACCACCACTACTACTTCTACTACTACTACTACCACTACTACTATCACTACCACTACCACCTCTACTAGTACTACCACTGCTAATAACGATAATGATAATAATAATAACAACAACAACAAATAAAAATACCAATTACCACCACCACCACCAAAACAAGAAAAACAAATTAGCATCTGAATAATGATATGGTCTAAAATTGTGGGTATGTATTATTATTATTTATCATTATCATCATCATTATCATAAGTGTTTTTACAAGACTGGTATAAATTCAATTTATAAAAAAATTGTTTTTCATAAATCTCCTAAAAAACGAAATAAGGGAAAAATCTAAATGTTAAAAATCGTTCGTTAAGCTATAGAAGAATTTAATTATATTACAGATTAAAATAATGTTTTAACTTTCTAACAAAATCTTGGTGTGAATTTGATTTTCATATTTCTATTGGCAACTCACTTTCAATTTTCACTTCCCAAATATTTAAAACCTGATTTTGTAATTTCAAGTTTAACTGCTGAGCTGCATAGCTGATTCAAAGTACTTTTCTTCTTCCACTTGGGGTTCGTCATTAACAAGAAACTCCTTATCAATCACCACACATCATAGAAACTGCTTACAAAAATCTCTGGTGAACACATCACAGACTATGCGAGCAAAATACCTTGTGGGTAATAATAACCAAATACAAACTTTCAGTAATCTCCTTGGAAAAGTAGGCCAGCTCCTCATAGATAAATGTATTACAGATGACACCAAAAAACAGCACAGGATTTTAAGTCACCTGCTATGACTACTATAACTAATGAAAAGGCCTGCATTATGATGAGCTAGGGCCATCAGATATTAGAAATATACAAATGAATAATACTAATATATACTGATAAAGGTAGACCTGATATAGGATATATATAGTATATGTGTATGTCATATATATAATATATGTATACATATTTATATATGTATAGATACTGGTAATAAGTGTGGTAACAGAACAGAAGATAACATGGAAAACATGCTTTGATGTATCCAGGAATAAAAAGACGGGGAAAATCAGATGGATTTAATCAGAACTGGATTTAGTAACAAAGTTAACAGAAGGGATCTAGAACCATATTGTAGAAAGCCTGAGGGAAAAAAACTAACAAAAGAAGAATGTTGATGTGCTGAAAATGGTAAAAAACAGGGTAAATAATGAAAAATGCATGGTGTGAAAGTGAGAAGCTGTGCAGATATCAATTTCAAAATACAAAATATTGATAAAAAACAAAGACCGGCAGTACTAGATGAAGAAAAAAAAAAGTCCTTACATTTAACAAATAATTAAAGCTACAAGTTTCTGGTGGTGTAAACAAAGTCATAAGGTCATCATTGAAAACGTAATAGCAAAAAATAAACAGAAAAGAATAAAAATATCACAACCTAGGCCCGACAACAATGGAATAACAAAAACTTTATAACAGTGATAAATGCCATAGATGTAAGAGCTTTATCATGTCATGAGTCATAGCTTTTTCCAAGCTACTTTTCAAGAAAAACTTTTCCCATCGTCAGGCTGTTGATGGGAGAAACCTGACAATAGGAGAAGTGTCTCTCAAAATGTAGCTCGGAAAAAGCCTAAGGCCTTGTATAATCAACAAAAAAAATCTATAAATCTTTCTGCATTTCAATTGCCCTTTCAGCCATTAATCTCGTTACAAAAATAGCATTTCGAGTCCCCTATCATCCATAAAGCCATACTGTTCCTCTGAAATCTCCTGTCTAACTTCACTCCTTGCTCTTAGTAAAATAACTCCAGGTAAAATTTTTGTAACATGCCTCATTAAACTAATTGTGAGATGTAACTCACATTCGGTAGCTCCATTAGTTTTTGGCTGTGCAATGAAAATTGATTTTGATAAATCCTCTTGAAATGTTCTTCCATCATGTACTATGTTTGCAAACTTTGTTAGTTGTTTGATACTAAATTCTTCAAGTGCAATAATCATCTCAACAAATTGTTCAGGAAGAGGGGCAGTCACCTAGTAACATACAGCTCAGGTGATGCCAGTACTTAACTTGACTATATCCTTGTGAGGAAAAGAGAATATAAAGTTTGTAGTGAATATTAAAGCTATCTTTGTGAGGAATGTGTCTCTCACCACAAATTGCTTGTTTGTTCTACATCCATTAAAGCTCAGAAACAGGTAAAGCAGGGCAATTTCAGTTCGAGCTGAAATTGCATCTCTGAAAGTTAAAGGAACCTGAAATTAGTAATGCATATGCTCAAAGTGTAACTGAAGCTGTATATGCAATGGTAGAGCCAAGTAAATCTGTAGAGAACATCTGGAATGATCTCAGAAATATTCTTTTAGAAAATGCTGCTAAAATATATGGTACAACAAGGAAGGGAAACTGGACAAAGGAAACTTGGTGGTGGGATGAATCCTGTGTTAAACAGAAGACAAGAACGTGGAAAGCACGGCAAAAGGGACTTGTGGAAAAACAAGAATACCTCAATGCTAAGAAGAATGCACAACATGGTTTATCTTGCCAAGAAAAATGTAGAGGACAGAAAATTTGCTGACATCAACAAAGGATTCAGTGATTTTTTTAAGATGGCAAAACAAATAAAAAGAGTGGGTAAAGACATTATAGGTGAAAACTGTGTAAGGGATGATGCAGGCAATCTCTGCTACAGAGACCAGAAAAAATGCGTGGAAAGAGCATTACCAGAACCTTTTGAATGTTGAATTTCCATGGTCAGAAGATGACCTTCCTCCTGCAAATGCTGTCCAAGGTCCAGCCCCTGTGATCATGTCTATGAATAGTGGAAAGGCTCCTGGTTCTTCAGGAAATGTGTCTGAAATGTTGAAATTGTCCCACAATGCTAGTAGTGAGTTGATTACTTTGCTTACCAATGCTATTGTCAGAGTCTCAAATACCTTCCAAATGGAATGCCAGTCATATCATTAACTTGTTTAAGGGAAAAGGACAGTGCCAATGAACATGGTAATTACTATGGTTTGAAGTTAACAGATAACATTCTTAAGGCAATTGAGCACATTGTTGAGAAGCACATCAGGTCACTTATTGATGAGATGCACTTATGATTCATGCCAGGCACTGGAACAACAGATGCTATTTTTATAGTGAGGCAGCTCCATGAAAAGTATCCACCTAAGCACAAGAATCTCTACATTGCTTTTAGTGACACTGAAAAAGCATTCGATCACATGCCCAGTAAAGATATCTGGTAGGTTATGAGAGTTTTGCATGTACCAGAATGGTTGATCACAATTGTTAAGTCCAAGTATAGTAATGCCAAGAGTAGGGTTTGGTTGGCAATGAATTCAGTGATGAATTTCCAGTGAATGTTGATTTTCATCATGGTATAAGAAGCTTTATCACTAGAGTTTCAAACAGGTTGCCTTTGGGAGTTACTCTATGCAAATGATTTAGCTGTTGTTGCTGAGACAGTGGATGAGCTGTTGGGAAAGCTGGCCTTATGGATGAACAAATTCACTGAAAAAAGAAAAGGTGAACAGGTCAAAGACAAAAGTGGTCTGCAGCAGAGATCCCTACAAATTCCTACAAACTCCAAATGGAAATGAGTTTGTAGGAAACATTTTGGCACAAATTCAATTTTCTGTCACTTCTGCAATCACTGGGTCCATAAACTGTGTTCAAGGATCAGAAGATGCATTACTTCTGATCCTAATTTTAAGAGCTCCGGATGGCTTGGTTTACCAAAACCAACTAATAGGAGGTATTGCCATGAGGAAGTTGATGGTGAGCGAGTTGAAATTGTGGACAGGTTCTGCTATCTTGAAGATGTATTAACACCTGGTGGAGGTTGCGAGGAAGCTTCAATTGTTCAGTGCAGCACTGCTTGGAGGAAATTCAAAGAGCTACTACCACTATTAGCATCAAAGTCTCTGTCTCTGTAACTGTGGAAAGGCCTACTTAACTTATTTTATGAGTGCCATCCTTTATGCAAGTAAATCTTGGCCCCTTAGAGTTGAAGACATGAACAGACTAGCAAGAAATGAACATACAATGTTATGATGGGATCCTTAACTTCAGGATAAAGGATGTCACCAATGCTGAAATATGTAGCAAACTGCATATCAACACTTGAGTCATCAATGAGGAGCTGTCAACTATGATGATATGGCTACACTAAGTGCAGTAAAAGGTGGATTGGCAAGATATAGAATTACCAAGTTGATGGTTCACTGGGTAGAGGAAGGCCACACAAAAGGTGGCAAGATGTCATCAACACTGACCTTTGCACCTGGAAGCTTCATCATGATCCACATGACAGACTTGAATGAGCACTGCCATGGCAAAGTCCAACCCATTGATGAATTGAAATATAATATAATATAATATAATATAATATAATATAATATAATATAATATAATATAATATAATATAATATAATATAATATAATATAATATAATATAATATAATACAATATAATATAATATAATATAATATAATATAATATAATATAATATAATATAATATAATATAATATAATATAATATAATATAATATAATATACCATAATTATTTGATTTACTGCACCTTGTATGAATAAGCACACCTCTTGAATAAGTACACCCTTTGAAACCCAAAAAAGTTAATAAGCATCTTTGGCAAATTTCCTTTTCAACAACTGCACCCTTTTTTCAAAGTAAAAAATTGAAGGTCAAGAAAAAAAGCACTAAAAACATATATTTTAATGAGTATATTCTATTATGATTTTAACATCATGTGCATAAATCACAATGTTCATATGTTTACAAATATCTTTGTATTTGTGAATTTCACTTTTAAACTTTTCAAAAATCTTTTTCCTGTCAGTTCAGACAATGAAAGTAGCAGGCACAACTAAGCCATTTTCCAGCTTTCTTGCACCAGATACTTTACACAAAACAACGTTTCCAGAATTGGATGTAAAAAAAGTAAACACCATAAATGACAGTTCACTGGGAACATGTCCAACTAGCAATTTCTATCCTGTTTGTTCACGAAATACTCCCACCAAATTTTTGCCATGTTGTTTAGCTTCATCACGATGATCTTCTCTACAATACAAAATTCCCCCAAGAATAGGCTTCCATTTTTTTTTGTATACATGATGTCCATGAATCACAGATGAAAAAGTCAGTTCAAACAATTTCTTCCAATTTTAGCTCATGCACAAGCCATATTTCTTTTTATCACAACACATTTGATTCTATGTTATGCAATATATTGACTTCAATTTGTAGTGCATGAATCAAATCTCTTGTATGATTCAAATTTCAGTTGTTTTATTCTTAATCAGCAGTAAACATGGCAGAAAAAATGGCTTCAAGCACATCCCACAAGGGGATAAAATTAAATAGCTATACAATGAAGTTTAAACTGGATGCAGTACGTTTTGCTGAGGAAAATGGTAATCACAAGGCTGCAGAAAAGTTTGGTGTAGCTTGCAAAAGAATAATTGAATGGAAGAAAAACAAAGATGTTCTTGCATGCATTAAGAAATCCAGAAAATCCAATGAGGATGGAGGAAGAAAACCACTTGATGAAGGGATGGGGGAGAACTTGGCTCAGTGGATATATGACAGAAGAGTCTAAGGTCTTCATGTGTCTGGAAAACTAGTTTGTGCAAAGGCCAAAAGCATATATCAGGAAATTAATCCCCAGCTGGATCCTCATAATTTTGCTGCATCCCATGGGTGGCTACAGAAGAAGAGGTATTCTTTGTCATTCTGAGCAAAAACCACTCAAGCTCAGAAGGATCCAGAAAACCTGATTGATAAGCTCTTAGCTTTTGTCCTGCACATCCAGTGACTACATAAAAGTTTTGGTTATGTCAACAGGGCCCACACTACTGGGGGGGCCAAGGGGGTCATGGCCCCCTCACTTTTTTGCAAAGCAAAAGTGTTAAAAGTGTTAATTGCTTAATGCACTTCATCAATATGCAACACGCGTGTCAGATAGTTTGTTTGCTTTAGTTGATTGTTTTGAAAATGAACTCATAGTGCGCATGGATGTATTTCACATCCAAATTTACGAAATCTTGAAAAACAAATATAGTGTTGTTGTGTGTATCGAGTTAACATGGCGTCTAATCGTAAAATCACAGATATCTTCAAAGTAGCTCAAAAAAAAGACAAGTCATCATCTGATGTATCCAGTGTATCTACAACGTCGACAAGCACGGCTGAACCTGAAGAAGTTCCATCGTCATCGGCTGCATCTACAGTGCTCCCATATCGACCACCAAAAAGTTTCACCTTTCCAAAGACAAAAATCGGAGATAGAAGTCGCTCCTGTCAGTACCAATGGTTTGATCAATTCTCTTGGCTACATTATGACACAAGGTACATTTATGATTAATTTTATAAAAGCAGCTTCGTATTGAGTTACACATCACAGTTACCAAAACCAGTCAATATTATCATCGTGAAATGTCTAGGGGGTATGAAATGAGCGCCATGACGATTCACTTTCTACATCGTTGGTTTCTTCGACGTTTGAAGATTATATGTTCTTTTTTATTGTTGTAGGTCAGACCGTGTCTTCTGCAGTTACTGTACGAAACAAAGCAAAAATCAAGCTTTACTTAGTGAGAGGAACAAAGAACAGGCGTACATTAGCATCGGTTTCAATTCGTGGAAGAAGGCGCCGAAATGTTTTGAAACCCATCAAATGACAAACTGTCACAAAGCAGCTGCTGCATTGGAAACAGTGGTACCTCAATGTGGGAATGTGGCCGAGCTAACCAACAAGAGCATCGCGGATTCTCGTCAACTAGAGCGGAAGTATTTGATCGATGTCATAAGATGTCTCCAATATTTGGCAAGACAAGGCATTGCTATTCAAGGGAATCCAGGGAATGACAACTTCACCCAATTGCTCTTATTGCTTGGGACAAAAGATCCTGGGATTAAAGCAAAACTCGATAAAAGTAGAATGAAATACACGCACAATGAAATACAGAATGAACTTTTAGATCTGATGGCGCAGCATGTTGCTAGACAGAAACTCCATGAGATCAGAGAAAGGCACGTTTTTGCTATAATGGCAGATGAGTATACGGACATAGGCAACCTTGAGCAGCTGTCCATGTGCTTTAGAACAGTGGATGACGATTTGGTCATCAGTGAAGATTTTCTCGGCTTTTACGAACTGAACGATATCCGTAGTGATACAATAGTGAATGCTATCAAAGACGTTTTGCTACGATCAAACTTGTCCTTAGAAAATTGTAGGGGACAAACCTACGACGGTGCGAGCAACATGATGGGTAAACGGTCAGGAGTTGCAACTCAGATCCAGGAAATCCAACCTAAAGCTATTGTTACCCATTGTCATGGTCATACATTGAGTTTGGCAGTCAAAGATCTGACATCATCTTGTGAAGTTCTGTCAAACACGATGGGTACTGTGGGAGAAATTTGCGTGCTTGTAAAGTACTCACCGAAAAGAGAAAAGATTTTGGGATCCCTGGATGAAATGATCGAGGATGGTGCGACTGCAGAGAATGGAGAGAAAGAAAAGCCTGTGTCCTTGAATAAACTTTCAACCACAAGGTGGACAGTGAGAGCTTCTTGTTTCAAAAAAATCATTCAGAAGTACGGAACTTTGCAACAGCTTTGGGCGACTTGCCTGAGTGAAAAGCTTGATGCCGAAACTCGTGCTCGTATCATTGGATGCCAGTCTCAAATGGAATCATTTTCCTTCTTTTTTGGCCTCTTGCTAAGTCATAGGTTGTATAGTTTGACAGATAACCTATCAAAAACTTTGCAAGAAGAGAAGATGTCAGCTATAAATGGTCAAAGAAATGCCGATTTAACTGTCAAAACCTTAAAAGGTATGAGGACATCTCAAGATTTCAACCTCTTCTTCGAAACTGTAAAGCTGAAGGCGAGTAAGTTGGATGTAGAAGAACCATCTTTACCTAGGAAATGCCGCAGACCGAAGTATTCGCTAATGCAATTTTTGGATGGTTATGAAGATTCCTCTTGGAATACAAGGAATATCACCCTGAATCAGCCGTGTGGTCCCTCCACTTTTCAAATCGTTGCGTGGGCCCTGGTCAACGGAGATATAATTGCAATGGACAAAACTGCAGTTTGGCAAGATAAGCAGTCAAGCACTACCATTGACAGCACTGGAGCAAAAACTGTCCAATTTAAGACAACAGGTCACAAAAAACGAAAATTACAGTGTGTTTAACTACAAAAGCTGACAGTGCCAAACTACATGATGAATTCAAGGCTCAATGTTCACTCACTACATCAGTCAATGGCTGGATGAATGATGAACTCACAGAATGCTACTTAATTTGGATTCTCAGGAGGTTCTCTTTCTCGCAATGTCTTTTGGTGTGGGACTAATTAAATGCCATGTAAGTGATGTTGCAAAAACTATTCTTTCAAATTTCAAAATCGATGCTGCAATACTTCCTGGTGGGTGTACAAGTAAGATTCAAGCACCTGATGTGGCTTGGAATAAGCCATTCAAACAAAAGGTTATGGAATTATATGATGAATGGATGGCTGATGAAGGGCATCACACATTTACTGATGCAGGTAATATGTAAGGGCCATCTAGGCAACAAGTCATACAATGGGTGCTGGATGCATGGTCAGAACTTCCATGTCAAATGATATCTGACTCCTTTTGCAGAAGTGTCATAACAGTAAAAGTAGATGGTAGTGAAGATAAAATGATTCACTGCTTTAAAAAAGGGGAGCTATGTAAAGTTTGATTAGAATGTCTGAAGGCAACAACCGAATCTATTAAACATTCGCAGGTGGGTAATCTGTTTGAAAATATCACAGAAAGTGATGTTGAAGATGCTACTCCAGAAGATTTAATTATTGAGCATGATGGTGTTGACATTGATATTTTAGACATTTGGTGCTTTGTAAGTTTACTTTGTACTGTTTGTACTGATAAAAATATATTTGACATTTAGTGCTTTATATGTTGACTGACTTTTCCAATAAGCACACTCCCTCAAATATGCTCACCCTTTAGAATCCCCAGAACTATTTAAGTGCACCATGCATTTAATCAAAAAATTATTGTCATACAGTGGAAGCTCTCTAATCCAGAACCTCAGAAATCAGGAAACCCAGCAAATTAAGATGAAATCCCAGGAAAGAGAATTTTTTCTATATATTTTACCTTGCCAATCAGGACAAATGACCTGGATAATCAGAATGATTTTTTCCAGGCTGCTATCTATTTTGACATTTTAAAAGCAATTTTCTCAAATTTCTCATGCAAGTAAAGCATGTCATAAGCAATACAATTAACACATTTGCCATTACAAGCGTGGGAGATGTCATCATTGTAGTCTCCTATGAAGGTATGAAACCAGTCTCACCCATGTGCAATGAGCTGTGAAGGAGTGGACCTATGGTCATTAGCAATACAATGAACAGCCTATTGCTTGGCCATGACAGGTGCAGTGCTTAATGCAAGAGAGGCTCTTATATACCTTGTTATGTGTTAAATTTCAATGGGCAGAGCTTAAGTCCAGCTGGAAAACAATGTATGGTCAATGGTAGTTTTGTTTATGCCATTGACATGTGTCCATCATTTCTATTATTTATCTAATGTGCAACAGATTTAGTGATTGAACAAGACAAAAGACATCCCAACAAATGCATTGGGTAATTATTTTGATTGGATAGCCTGAGGAAACAGCATGAACAAAATCAAAACCATCACCAAAACAAGTTACTTTTGTACTGATTTTGTACAGCAACAACAGCTACGATCATTACTTTTCAATCAAGTCAAGATGTCCACCAAGAAAAGGACTGATTTGTGTTTTGAATGTAAACTCCAAGCTCTGGCTGCCATAGAAAAACCTGGTGGTACACTCCAGAAAGTTGCTAATTTATTTGGAATATCCAAGTCACAAGTAGGGTGCATCAAACAAAAGAAAAGAAACCTTTAAAAAACTTGAACATGATTCTCCAAAACTTAGTGAGAAAAAAAAGACTGTGAACTGATGAAGGTGATATAGAAGAGGCCCTGTACCTTTGGGTCAAAGATAAAATTGCTCAAGGTCCCAGACTATCAGGACCAATCCTAAAACAGAAAGGAAATTGGAACATGGAGAAAAGCAAGATGCCAACATGAACAGCGCTAATGAGTGGATATCAAATCCTCTCCCTAAACTTCTGGAACAGTTCTCACCAGCTGACATTTATAATACTGATGAGCTGGGACTCTACTACTGTGGCTTACCAAACAAAGGATTCTGCATTAAAGGAACCAAATTTGTGGGAGGAAAGAATGCAATGGAANGAGGCCCTGTACCTTTGGGTCAAAGATAAAATTGCTCAAGGTCCCAGACTATCAGGACCAATCCTAAAACAGAAAGGAAATTGGAACATGGAGAGAAGCAAGATGCCAACATGAACAGCGCTAATGAGTGGATATCAAATCCTCTACCTAAACTTCTGGAACAGTTCTCACCAGCTGACATTTATAATACTGATGAGCTGGGACTCTACTACTGTGGCTTACCAAACAAAGGATTCTGCATTAAAGGAACCAAATTTGTGGGAGGAAAGAATGCAATGGAATGAATAACTTTACTTCTTTGTACCAACATGACAGACAGTGATAAACTCCCAGCATTTATCATTGGGAAATCTAAACAACCTTGTTGTTTCCCTAAGGATTTATCCAAGTTGCCAGTTAAATATGCCAGCAGCTACAATGCATTGATGACTACTGCCCTCCTCAGAGACTGGTTACATGCCTGGGACAACAAATTTTGAATTCAGAACAGGAAAATTCTCCTATTGATTGACTTTTGCAGAATGCACTCCAGAGTTAATGAATTGCAGATGATAAATGGGTATTTTTGTCACCAAACACCACAATCATCATACAAACAATGGACATGAGAACCATTAAGGACTTCAAAGGTCACTTTTGGTCAACACTCAATACCTGTGCCATCAATGCCCTCGATACTGATCCCTCTAAATCTGCACTCAGGGTCTCCAGATCCATCACCCTGCTGGATGCAGTTTATATGGCACGTGCTGCATGGAGCAAAGTCAAACAAGAAACCATAGCCAACTGTTTTCAAAAAGCAGGATTTAAAATGAGCAGTGAAGTGACCTCAAAGCCAGCTGGACTTAGTGACATTTTTTTTATGTTCCATTGCTGGTGGATCAGACACAAGAGGAGTTTTTGGAATGGAACAACATGGATGAGGAGTTAGAGACCAGTGGCGAGCTGTCAAATGATGAACTTCTGAGAGAGGTATCTGAGCACAAACATCTGAGATTTGATGGAATCAATGATGAGAATGAGGATCAACCAGACTCATACAAGCCTCTAATTTTGCAGGCCAAGATGATGATGCTCAGCACATTGCACCAATTTATGCAAGAGAATTTGATTGACAGCCTGCTGTATGTGGTGGATGAAGTGGGAAAAATAGTACACCAACAAGTAAAGCAAAATAAGCAAACCAAAATCAGTGACTTTTTCACCAGCCAAAAGGAAAATTAAAAGACAGTCCTTTTCAGAACTATCCCTTATAAACAGTCCTTTTCAGGGCTACCCTTCTACAGGGATTGCCTTGATGTGGCAGAAGGGCTTAAGAACTTCAAACCATGGAGGAAAACTGAAATCCCTATTGATCTTAGAAATCAGGAAACCCCGATAACCGGGACGATTTTGTTTGGGACAGAGGTTTCCCAATTAGAGAGGTTCCATTGTATAATATAATAAAATATAATATAACATAACATAATATAACATAATATAATATAATATGATATAATATAATAAAATATAATATATATTATTTATATGTATAAATATTTTTTATTAAGACAATTAACCCAATATGGTAAAAGGATATAGATACAATGAAATCCATGGTCACATCTTTAATCAACCTATGTTTAATTTTTTACCATAATATTCTTAAGGTAATCTCTTATATTTAAGTATTATTTTCAAATTTTAACTTGACTTTTCTACTCAAAAAATTCTATTAATTGGAGACACATGCAAAAATACCAATGATTTGGTATTTAGTGTGAAGATTTCAAATTAAAAACAGTCAACATAAATTCTTTTTTGCAATTGACCATCCATGACATGTTTTGGGGTACCCTTATCACAGGAAGAGGTCTAAATTTCAGAGATTTTCATATACTTCCTTGTCTTGAAAAAACCCATAATAATTTTGTAAGGTTTTTATCAACATCATTACAATAAAGTAAATACAAATAAAAATAAAATATATAAATGAAACCTTCACACCACTAGGAATACTAACTCTTTCTACCTTCAGTCAGGTTATTTGAGAAAACTATATTTTCTTAAAGCAATGCAGAACCAAATCTAATTGCCCACAAAATATTTTTTGATGATGAACTTTAAAGATTCCCTGTAACACCTAGGGGATGCAGTGGTAATTGATGAACAAGCTCCATCACCCCAGTCATGAGATATCTCTTAAAGGTAATGGATGTCCATCTCATTTAATTGTTTCAATCATGTCATTAAATACTTATTCAATGTCAGTTTCCATACTTAGGCAGTACCAGTGGCCAAAATGATTATATTCTGCTTGGGAAATCACCAAAGGAGCATACAAAAACTAAACTTAGTGAAATGCTGATTGATGAAAATAAGAAACAATTTCAATATTCATGAATTTTCTATTGTTAATAAGTTTTGCTCCTAGTTCTCCTTTGGCATCAAGCAGAATTCCAAAGTTCAGAGAAAGGTTTTTTATGTGTGTTATTTAGCAAATCAGCCTGTTTTGCACATTTGCCAATTTCACAATTTCCTTTATTTCACACACATCCAAATTTGTGCAAACACCAATGTTACACATTTTTCAGTTTTGCAACTCCCCTTATTTTCCACATCCCCTTGTTCTGCACACTCAAATATAAAACACTTCCTCCTCATTTGTACACGTGCCTATTTGACAATTCCCTTTTGTATACACAACCTCTAATTTGTGCAAACACCTATTTATCACATTGTAGCATCATGCAAGTACTCCTATTTTGCATATACAACTACATGACACATTTTTGTATTTTCCAAATCCCCCTATTTTCCACATACATGCATAAAATACAGTCTTCATTTTTGCACATTGTTCTATTAATTTTCTCAAATCCCATTATGTTACACAGCCCCTATTTTGTGCATACACCTATGTTACATGCGTTTTTCTTTTGCAAATATCCAGTTCTCTAAGCTCTCCATTTTGTGCATTCCTTATCCTGGACATAAACGTGTACAACACAAGTCCTGTTTTGCACATTCACTTATTTTGTACATTCAGCTACTTCACACACCTTTCTATTTTGCAAATCCCACTTTTTCGAGCCGTGTTCAGTATTGCATTATCTACCAAACTTGCACACTATCAAATATTACAAGAGAACCTGACGGTAATAAACCAGTTCCGGGAAGAATAGTGACCAAAATAAACTCTTAAAAATTTACTTTCCCAAAGTCTTAATTTTATTAAACGCGAACAGAATTAGATTTATCTCCTTAGTCTTGCAGTGATTTTATTCCAGCAATGAAGAATTACCACTATTGTGCACATCCCCCATTTATGCACGAAATGTTATCAAGCCTGTTCCATGACAATGGAACCTGAATAACAAAATATTACAACCATCACGAAAATGGGCCCAGAAATCCCCTGAGATAGAGGTTTGGAGTACTGTTGGAATCTGAGTAAGGTTTAGACTACGGATTGGGGCTAGATTTGTGGTTATGATTGTGACAAGGTTAGAGGTTATGTTTGAGACCAGGTTTGTGTTTATGATTAACCCTGGGAGTAGATTTGTGCTACGGTAACTATTTGGGTCAGGTCGTATACAATAGACATGGATTCTACCGAAAAATGATAGGTCCAAGTATCATACGATTTAATCATCAAAACTAATATCGATACGATACATAAAGCTTACCTCAAATTTGGTATTCCCTGCCATAATATTCTAGGGAGACCATTCTTACTACCATAGCAGGTGTTGAGTCTTCCAAGGATATTACAGCTGCATCTTAAGATTACCATTCTTAAAATCTACTTCCAAGACTAATGCTCAGGTCCAGTTGCAAATGTACAGCTGCAAATGCCAATGAAAAACATTATCCAAACATTTTAGTATTGCCTCAATTACAAATCAGAAGCCTCTCTTTGACATCAAACCACTGAATGGAACTGCCTTTCAAGGTGTTATTGATTTCCACACCAAAATGGCATTCATGTGTCAGGATGGATTATTTTTATGAAATCTTTGCGGACACTTTGCCCCCATAAGAAATTTGATCCTCCTAAAATTATGTGAATTTTTTGTCTGCAATTTCTCCGATGAATAGTTATTATTCCAATTTCCCCAAGTCGGACAGTTATTATTCCAATTCCCCCAAGTCGGACAGTTATCATTCCAATTCTCCAAAGTGAAAGGGCTCGCCTACATGGTTGTCACAGACAAGTTTGATCAAAAGTGGAACATATTGTGGTGGGTATGGCTGTATAAACCGGGTAAAAATTCAGACTCTACATCGACATTACAGGAAACTACAGTAAACGCAGCAACATCATCTTATTCCCAGAGATTCCACAGACACTTAATACAGTGTTTTAAACAGAACTGTACAGTCATGTGCCGTTTTGCAATAGCTTGAAAAGTCTATTAAATTAGATGTATAGTAAAATAGGGGCCACTTCATCAGGTTGTCCTTTTCTTGTTGCTCTGTATCACAAATTCAGGTCTTAGATGAACTAGTAGGAATCTTCACTTCTTTAATGCGACTACAAAACGACCGACATGAAATTCCAGTGAGGTAAATTATCCTCTATACACACCAGCTGGTATTAGCTCCTGAAACTAAGTAGATCTTCTTTAATCTTTAGATTCATTGATACAGCCAGGAATAGTCTATTTAAAAATGTATGTTACAGGGACATCCTTTCATTGTTATCATCACTTTGTGTGACCACAAGGAAGCTTTCCCTGTGTATGAATTTTCTTGTTCGAAGGTTCTCTTCTTACGGTAGATGGCGATCGTCACTGTTTCTGCAATGACGTTCTCTGTTGTTAGCTATACACCTTCTAATATGTTGAGGTGCTTTATCAACTAATAAATAAACTTGTCTATAGGTGTTATTTATGAAATCCTGTAATTAGATGAAATGTGGTGTTAACAACTGGGTTAAATTTCTTCGTACGAGTTAACTTTTCCCAAACAGAGTATGCATATTTAGCAGTTAAAAGCCACAATGCCAGAGCTGCCAATCTGTTTGCATTGATTCCCTCAAATCGTTCCTTTTACTTTCTAAATTTATTAATTCTAAACAGTAACATTTGATTCAGTTTAACCTATGTGCGTTTTTAAGGTAATACAGCAATTAAAAATTTCTTCTAAATAGAGAATTCTACAGTATTCTAACGACGAACCTAACCATTTAATATCAAGTTTTTACTTTGATTTTTTTCTTTGATACTACCACAACTACTTTTTTATCTTTTTTGTGCACGAAAAGACTCACGAGAGGGTTCATTTCACGCTTCCACCCTCAAGGGGTTGTCGCCTGCTCGTGCAGTTGTAGCCCATGTATTAAATTATATCTCTTGTCTTTTAGAAAATATGCTACCCCCTATATGTTTTGGAGCCAACCTCCTTTTTGCTTGTCCCATGATGCCCAACAAAGTACCGTTCTGGTGATGCATTTATAGTGCCTTCTCATCATGAGTTCTATCTATCTCTAAAGCTGCGCCTTGATAATTTAAGACAGTTTCTGGGCTTCTATCTGCTTGAACGAGATTTCTCATTGCTGAGCATGTTTAGCTCAAAATATTCGGGGCATGTTGCCGAGGTACCTTAATGGGATGTGACTAATTTTGTGTCGTCCTTCTTTTCTACCCTCCTTATTTTGCACCATACAAGAGGACTGTCAGTACACTTGAGTTAAAGACATATACATCCGTGTGAAGACTTAACTTGGCGATCTCAATTAAAGATCAAAGGGTCGCAAGGGTGTTTATAAGCAGTTGGTGTCTCCTCTTGATGTCAGGCTCTGAACCGTTGTTAATGTCGTTGCTGTTCTAAGTGGATGAAGATTTCAAAATTTTCAATGTTTTTACCATCTTCCCTTGCTGGGGTTGCTCTTCTGCACTTCATATGTATGGCCTTGGCCTTGATTGCCTTTCATTTTTACAGTTCATTACATTTTCTTGCATTTTTCCTACTGGATTCACGTTGCTCCTCTGTCATTTCAATTTCCATTATAAGACTGTATAAGTCGCTGGGCTTATTGGTTAACAGGGTTTCTTCTTCTGCTTCTCGTTATTTTTTCTCTGTTTTTCTCTTTGCTTTTTAAATCTTTCCCCCTATCATTTCTTTAATCTGCTGAAAGGATTCTTCAGTAATTTAGTCGTCCCTGGCATGTCTTTTCTCATTAAAAATATTCTCTGCGGTTTTGTTGTAACCCTTCTCATGTTGTTTTGTGCTTTCGATCACTTCAGGTACTTGAAACCTGTTGTAGATTTCGATGCAAAATTGCTGACAAGTTCGTTCAGTTTGTTGAAGTTCTGTCTCCTCCTCTTATTCCTTTTCTTCTTGACTGTTGAAACTTTAGCTTAAGTTTTTAAAAGAAAAATGATAATTGTTGTTGGGAACAGCTCATGTAATTGTCTTGACATCCCGTCTCTAGTAGAGGTTAATAACCAGCACATGGCCAATCTGGAGTTTATCCAGTCCCTGTTTCTAAGTAAGTTTATGGATTTCGGAATGCTCAATAAGTAAGTTTTAGTGAGTGAAAGGTCATTTCTTTATTCTAGTAATGCTATTGCAAGAGGATTTTCCCAGATTTGAGGAATTTAAAGAGCAGTATCAGTCGGATAAAAGCTTTTTTATTATTAAGTGTAAATATTACATATGCTTCTACCTTTTCCTTGTTTTAAAGAAGAAATACCTATTTTCAGGTCAGTTGAACTAAAAGATGAGGTTAGAAAAGGACCTTTGTTTTCCCATTCAGTAGTAATGGATTAAAAATCTCACTTGCTTTGAATGGCTGACCATGCATTCTTTCTTGTTTTGACATGTTGCCATTTCTGTCTCCAAAGTCTTGCATCCTTCTTGGGATATACTTCAGAATAATTTCCGATCTTATGTAACTATCTCGTCAGGAAAGTGTCTCCTACAAATAAAAAGAAACAGGGTATTGATATTTTACTGTGTTTTCCATTGATAGGCCAGATATATATTCTAAATTACAAAACTGGAGAATACTTCTTCATGCTGTTTTTCAAACTAGTTCTGCAAATCGAAATGTTTGGGGTTGGTGTAATGTCTTTATTTATGCATCCCAGTTCAGAGGCGAATTATAGTACTTTTTTGTAGTTGAAAGGTCTTGCGAATGGCGTACTTTTTCGTTTTATAGCGGTAGTGATTTAACAAGATATAGATTGGTGGTGGCTTAAAGGTAAGGTTCTACATACGACCTTCTGGCAATTTTCTGTTATGCCGTTTGCAACACTTACTAAGGTTGGGTTTTCTCCTTATCTCCAAAAGGCACTATAAAAAGAGGCTGGTAGCTTTAAATCACGGATGAGGTTCAGCTTCTTGGACTTTATTTATTGCTAGTATGCCTCTCTATCTTTTTTCTTTCCTATGTAATCGCACTGCACGCTATGGGTGTTTAAATCTGCAATTATAATTTATGCTTTATTCTTGCTTTGTGGGAGGAAAAACAGATATGCAGAGGTAGAAATTGGTGGTTTTTTAGACAAAATGTTACTTCAGTATTACTAAATTTAACAATTTTAATATTGTCGTCGTCTGAAATTTGTAGTAGTTGTTATTGCATTACGTGCTTTGAAGAAAAAGTTTGATTGTTCTTACTAACAATGTTTTCGCTCAGTGACAAAAACAATTAAAAATTTTTTTTTAGTTTTAACGTCAATTATCGCCCCCCGTAAATGGGGCTAAGACCGTGCCCTTCACAGGGGTAAAAACAATATTGGTCAAAAATGGNGGTGGTTTTTTAGACAAAATGTTACTTCAGTATTACTAAATTTAACAATTTTAATATTGTCGTCGTCTGAAATTTGTAGTAGTTGTTATTGCATTACGTGCTTTGAAGAAAAAGTTTGATTGTTCTTACTAATAATGTTTTCGCTCAGTGACAAAAACAATTAAAAAATTTTTTTTTAGTTTTAACGTCAATTATCCCCCCTCGTAAATGGGGCTAAGACCGTGCCCTTCACAGGGATAAAAACAATATTGGTCAAAAATGGGCGGTTAATGCCCCTCTATCTCTGAATTTCCTGAATGCAGAGGAAGTCTTAGTGGAGGTTGATGGAAACATCTACAGGAATGTACGGTTCGAATGATAAAAAGTAAATGAAAATAACCAGTTTTACTCCAAGCTTCAATATTTAAAGATGTTAACAAAAATAGATATTTTGGTTAATAAAGAAATCACAAATAAACAAAATAGACGCTAAAGTACCATTATTTGAAGGGAAATTGCATTGTTTCAAAACTAAACATAAAACATTTTTGTGTTCTGTAGCCAAATGATGATCTTTCTGAACATTCAGATATTTTTTTATTTTGTTTAAGCAGAAGAGGAATAAGTAGTTTGTTCAATTTGAATATGTACGTATTAGTTACATAAACCTTAATACACACCTGTATTTTGTCACCCAGTTGTAAAATATTGTCACGTGTCATCACGATATTTATGCAAAGCAATTTTAAACATGATTTATACAATGTATAACAGTATATACCGTTACACATCTTTTGTTTTAATAACAATTTTTAAAATATAGTTTTGCACTTTCAGATATGTGGACAGACTTGGAGTGTTGGTGTCTCTCAAACAACCATATTATGTGGTTAGAAAGTCTACTTGGCCAATTCATCCCACACCTCTGCAATAAAATACGTTGAGGGGGTGCCGTCTACCCTGGGAAGCAATGGGAAAAAGGACATTAAAATAAACAAAAGAACCAAAGTTTTCTTACTGTTAATAATATACACGACACAAGTCTCATTTGCACAGAATTTTGGGTATTTTTTAAGGTGTCGAACAAGGTGTATGGAGCCACCGATTGAAGTAGTACCTTTGTTCTCTGATAGCTGCACCCTCCCTGTAGGGTGGATGGAAACACTGCTCTTCATCTATCTTTTAAATCTCTCTCGTGTAGATTCAAGTGACATAGATTCAAGGTTGATATTTAAGATGATATCACAAGGGGTATGAATCTTCTCAGAGATGTCACCGTGTTGGAAGGTATCAAACCTAGATTGGTTCTTCCATGTTTCACTACAAATATATCTATAATATATCATGGATTTCAAAGGACCACCAGACTGTCACATAGATTCACTTCTTTACCAACGGTTTAGGCTAGAGATTTCCGTACTTACAGGATTTTCAATTTTCTAAAGGAGCTGATATCTACTGTGACAACTATCTCATTATATCTAAGCTGCGGATAAGGATGAAATACAAGAAGAAAAAATTAAGCCTTCCGAAGAAGTTCAATTTTGTCAAACTGAAGCCCCTAAAATTTTAGTGGGATTCAAACTTCGCACTTGGAATCACTTTAATGGGTTTGCAAAGCACACCACTGGTTCTACTGATTGAAGGGGGCAGATGACGAATGCAGTGAGAGCAACGTGAGAAAGCGACCTCGGTTATCAGAAACCACTGACAAAGGAATGGATCGGTGATCATTCAATGGTACCTCATTGCTGAAAGGAAACAACTGAACCAGAATTGTCGCAACAGAGTGCCAAACAACAAAGTCTTCTACTTGACCTACAGTCACGGGACAACCAAATCGAGAAAGCAATGGAAGCAGCTGCTCGCAATCACCGAAAATGGTTTAGAGCATCCCTAGAAGAGTTACCAGCATCGGCTATTTCAGATTAAGCCCTATTAAAGCCAAAGAGGAAACTCTTTCTTTATGTAGGGAAGAGAAGCTAGTAAGGTGGGCAAATTCTTCAAGCGACCGGAACATGCTATCTCAGCTGGATCAGAGTATTCAACAAAACACTGTATGCATCAGCACTGGCGATTTTAGAGAATGATAATGAATAAAAGCAACTAAAATGCTACATAACAACAAACGCTTTGGACTTGTTGGTATCATTGAAAAATACTAAAGGCAGGCAGAGACGACATTGTCCACTATATGTGTGTGATTTGCAGCCAAGTAAGAAGAAGAGTAGTTGTGTCCCAAAAAATAAACGGACGATGTTCTCATTTGCAGCACTTAAAAAGCTGATCTTTTCAGTAACTGTTCATCCCTATGAAAGTGTGATGCCAGATAGTTTTGAGCGAGATTAGAGATATCGTTGTAAGTTTGCGAGGAAAAGGCATTCCAGGTTCCATGGCATCTGAAGTGGTAACAACAAAAGAAGCTCTACCCTTTTGACTCAAAATGCTCCGGAAAAATTCCTCAGCTTCAAATGGAGTGACATCAATGGCAATGAAGTAGTTAAAGAGAAGTCATAGCAACTCTCAGTATCCAGTGGGATCTGCAAGCGGCGCATAAACTAGTTAATGCTGCACAGGTGGCCTTCTCGAGACTTGACAGCCAGTTGGTATGGTGGAACCGGCAGAGAAGAAGGAGAGCCCTATCAAAAATGAAGTAGCACCAAACAACGTAGTGAGAATTTAATTGCGCCAACAGGAGCTGGAGTAACGTCAGCACGGTGACTGCTGATCGACCGAATTGTAAAGTTAAATAAAAACTATGCTGCATTTTCTTTCAGGACTAATTAATTTCCACACAGCTTCTGTGCTTAGATCAAGGAAAGAAAATGAGTGTGGTGAAAAGAAAAGGGAAGTTAGTACAAAATGTAAGAGTAGTTTCTGTTTCGATTATCTTCTGGTAGTGGTGAGCAATATGGACATTTTTGCCAACCAGAAGGAGAGAAATAAGTTGCTTTTGAGTCTATCTTATGATGAACAATGGGTGATCGATGAGCGTCATGTAGTAAGCGGTATGGATCGTCTGTTTAAAATGCATATTTACCCAAGCTTTACAATGCAGATCTACAAACAGTGTTATTATGTACACACACCTGCATCTTAATACACAATCACTTTAGAAGATATGCAGGTCACAGTAAAAGAAAATTCAGGTCCTCACCTTATGTTTTCTTTCAAATATTAGTTGTATTTCAATTCTGTATACCTTTTAATATTCTTTCTTATAGGAAAACAAAAAATAAATCTTGCTATAAAAAGAAAGTTATGAATAATAATCCCTGACACAAACCTAATAAATAGCTTATGTTTTCACTGCAAAAGGAGTAGTGTTGAAACTGACAGATCTCACCATAGACCTAATAGTAGTTCGGTTTATTAAAAGGTGAAGTGAAATGATATCAGTGTGATTTCCATCTTTACATGGAACAGAGAATAAAAATGTTTTGACTTAAGTTAGATCTCTGTTCGTGATCTATGGTGATGTAAATCAGAGATAACGTAAATGCACTACAAATATGTAAAAGCATACAATGTTTAATTCATAAATAAGTCTAGCTATTTATGATGAGCATAACAGTAATTGGAGGCTAAAGTTTAATATGAATGTTTAATTATTGCTAGTCAAAAAAAGTTGACCTTAAAAATATCTGTACATTTTTTTGTGGTCCATTTATTAACTGTTGAACCTGTGTAAAAGAGCATATCCTACATTTGTCTTCAGTTTTCTTGTCAAATAGTTTTTTGCAATCACTGTTGAATGTGGTGAACCAGCAGTTAGCTTTGAAGCTTGGAATGGCTGTCTGAAAGATATTATGGGGTTATTAAAGGTGTTCTTAAGCTTTGACCTAAAATTTGCTTCATTGTCTCGTAGTATAATGCCTTGGGTACTTTAAAAACTGTTGGAAACACTTGTTTTACTATCAATTCAAATGAATTGCAAAGTTTACGTTAAAAAAATTAGCGGCTCATAACATTTGCTTTTTTCTGTTGGTTTGACATTTTGAAAAATTTTGCTGCAGAATTTACCCTGATAATCGCATTTTACTGCAGAATTTACCCAGATAATCCCAACGAGATGATTAGGACACCACTACACACACACACACATACACACATACACACATATATATGTATATATATATGTATATATATATGTGTGTGTGTGTGTGTGTCAGGCCCTAGTTGCTCTGTGCTAGCCCGATTCTGTACATGAAGTCTGCATACCTTCTATGGCCTGACCTCAGCCTGTTAAGCAAAACCCAGGGCGCCCGAGATAGATTGTGCCCTGGAAGTTCAGTTGACGGCTCTAGTATGTACTGCTTCAATCTACACTCGGTGCTGTTCCACCTCTCCTGCCACTTCTCTGCTGTCCATAGATCCGGAGAGCTGCCGTTTGTATCACGAGCAATATGAACAGTTCAACTACCACTACATAATTTCCAAGAAACAAATACAAAAAAACGTAACAAACACCCAAACAGGAACAGTACCATTTACATACCCATGTGTCTCTCGCCCAGTGTGCCGGCAGGACAATTTTTGTCCGCCACCTGTACAAAGTAAATCCTTTTAAGGAGGATTAGAATGAACAGAAGCCTCTGACTGTGTAAAAGTTCATACCCATTTAAAAGTAAAACTACATTTTTGAACCCCTAAGAATGTATTGCATCAAAAGTGTTTAAGTTTTGATAAGTTATACAATCGGTATAACTTATTAAATGTATGTAGCACTAAAATAGATGACTACATCATTCTTTAGGTCGCTGCTTTTGGCACCCTTCAAATTGCCAACGACGGAGAGTATAGGCTGATGTTAAGGAGCCACAACAAAGTCAAGATCAGGCAAGGTGATTTAATATTCCATTTACATGACCACCGGGCACTTGCTAGCTTGCAGCGGCTAGTCCAATAGGGGCTTTGTCATCTTGTGAATTAAACTTCAGCAGGGCCAAAAGCTGTAGCTAGCTCGTCTAGCCATCTAATTGAAGCCAGGGCAAACTTTGAGCTTTGTAAAGCTTAACAGAGGGCAAGAGAAAATGCCTATATGCCCCCTCAAAATTTCTATGGTTTCGGGGCAACAAATAAAGGTACACTGAGGAGCGTTTCAACTTGACTTCTTCTCGATTTAACCCTTCTCTTAGCTAATCCATTGTTTTGACTGTTCGTACCACTTCGTTCTGACATCGGTCTTGGGCAGCAGAACCTGAGACAGCTATTCGACTAATTGCTTTGATCAATTCCAAATTATCGCACTTCTCCGGTCGATCCAAATCAGAGGTAGCCTTGCCCAGAGATACTTGTTTCTTCCATACTCTCGGGTTTACGATTTCTTTCATTGCGTAGCTTATTCTGTCGAGTTGGGTTTTGAATCGATTCTTTCAACTCATTATCAGTTGTTTCAGTGTCGCGTGCCTGGTTAATACTTCATTGCAATCACTTTGAGATCTTTCTCCTAGGTCTCGTTTTCGAGAAAGTGACACCAGTATCTCACTTTCGATGTTAAATTGTTTGTTTAATTCGTCCTCTTTTGAGGTTACTTTCGATTTAACTGCTGCATCAGTTGACGTAGTGATTAGTTGTGACGGAGAAGGAGCTGCATTAGTTGATGGTAGCGATGACGTATTACCCGCCATTCAATTCGTCCTCTCCTCAGGTTAGTTTCGATTTAAGTGCTGCATCAGTTGACGTAGTGATTAGTTGTGACGAAGAAGGAGCTGCATTAGTCGATGATAGCGATGACGTATTGCCTGCCATTCAATTCAACAAGCTTACCTAAGCAAGTTTACTCCAACAATCGGTTGACTCAAAATGTAGGACAGACACCACGTCAGTAAAAATAGAGGAGCAAGGGAGGTAATGCATATCAATATCATTATGTTACATTTTACAGCCACATTCTTAGTCTGGAGCTACTATAATATTTATTGGCCATAAACGCATGACAGGAAAGCAATTACGCATGCACCTACGCATACCAAGCCAAAATTCTTCCGACGCCCAAACATTTTTCAAAATTGGGATTTTAATAAAACAAAGCCTATTTATTCTAGGATGTATCCAATGTTCTGATTTTTTTCAATAATCATTTGGACATTTGTCTAGCCCTCATACTTGCTTGACCCTACCTTTCGCGCTTTTAAGCTACGTTTTCGAAGAATTCCCCAACTCTATTCTGCAACTTGTGTGCAAAAACCGAAGGAAGAAGGAAGTGGTGAGAAAAGACGGCAAGCAACTTGAAGTCGGAGTCAGATGTTTGTCAGCTAATTTAAGTTCAATAATTTCCAAGCTTGCGAAAATCAGTTAGCATTTTTTGAACAGGAGGTTGACGTCGACGTCGTTCAGCTGCACCAAGTCACTTCCTTTTCAGTACCATTTATACTATTCGAGTCCCCAGGACGAAAGGGGAGGGGGGCAAATGAAACCCTATTCAAAGGACATTAGAGCTTTTTAATGAGAGTTACAGAACTCAGGAACTCAGAGCAGAGCCTGGCGATTCTTATCAATTTAGCGATTTTTGCTAGTAGACAGACATCCAATGATCTCAGAAAATGAGCAATTAGGCACAGAGATAAAAGAATCGACAAAAAAGGGCATTTCAAACAACCGTACATAATTTTTACGATTAACATTCCTATGATTATAGCATTGTTAAATAGCTCACTTTTTTTGGACGACGACTGCATTCACTTTCCACTGCAACATAAGTTTTTTTGCGATTAGGTTTTGTTGCAACACAGTCTTTCTATTCTATATTTTGCGCCATAGGCTAAAACGTTATAGCTACACTTCTTTTTCAGCTACACTGACGTGAGTTTGCTTACTTGCTGTAAAAAAATTGTGTAACAAATTTGCCATATCAGTTTTCTCATAAGGCATGTTGGTTGCTCTTGGACAAACAGCGTTGAAGAGCCACAAGCATATATACCCCCATGAATTGACAGCAAATATCTTTCAGAAGTACGTAGTTTTAGGGGTGTTCTTTGTTCAAATATCAGCAAAACCACATTACAAATTTGTTAGATTCTATGTTTCAACAATATATTTTAAAATGGTTGTCTCTTTGAATCTGTAAACGTAGTTCCACGCAGTACATTACAGCATGACAGTGCAAGCATGTTTAAAAAGAATCGAATACATTGGTACCAAATACTTTTTCATAGACTGAGATGAAAAAGAAATATATTTTTGTCTTGTTCAACAAGCGAACGATTTAGAACGGATTATCACATTACCTTTTGAACCTAAAAGCAACACCAGGCATTTATTATCTTTATTATCAAAAAAACATGAATATTATATTAATTATATCCTTTCTTTTCGGGGTAATGGTACGGAGGCAACCCCCTGAAAGTTTTGCGACGGTTTGTCGCGGAAGAGGTGAACTACTTTTCGAACGATCTCTTAGCTTAATAAGTATTCAAATAAAATTTTGAAAACATAAAAGGTTTGAATGGAATGGGGAAAAATGCTCAATGAGTGTTCCCTGGAATTGAAAATGATATTTTAGCATTACCCACCCATGAAACGTCCAAGAGTCAGAGTTCTATCCATGAAGTACATTTCATAAGAAGAGAAGGGTCTCTCGTAGATCCACAGAGGGTCTTGTAAATTAGGGGACCGTGGGGGCTTAGATCGACACAGTTGTTTTGTCATGAAAAGCAAAAAAACATTATTTTCACAAAAGCAAGAAAGTAAACTGAAGAACTTGACTTTTAAACCGAAAACGTTAAGTGGTGTTTTTCGATTTTCTCTTAACTGGTGTTTAGCAAGGTGCACTCTACTTTGTTTTCATACTTTTAATTGGTGATGATATAAAAAACCTAACTGATTATTATAAGAGGTAAAATCCCTTGTAGATCTTCTTTTCTTGTGAATTTCTCAGAAACTAAAAAAATCTGACCATAACGAAAAGTTTTTTTTATCCCCAAAAAGTAAATTCAAATATGACTCGACAGTATGAACTCAAAAACTATAAGCTTCTCGTTGATGTAATTATATAAACAATGATAAATTAAATGAACACAAGGGTCGATGAAATATAATAGAAAAATAGAAAAAAAATTAGAAAATTATAATTATAGTATCAAATATAATATTATAATTATTACATGATGGCCTGCTAAACCAGAGCTATCTAATCTTGTCTGACGATCATTAAAAGTCAAACAAAGTTTATTCACCATTTGTCTTTCGATTTATTTACATGGAAGCAAGTTAGCAATAAGATGTTTCTGCTAAATATATTTAAATCCGGAAGACTCGTGGTCAAATTGGGCTAAAATGCTGGAAAGATAAAAACAACTTCCTGCTCGTTTTATCGTGGAAAAGGAACCAAGACTGCAATTGTTGTTCGCAATAGACAACGAGACCTCACATATACAAAAATTCAATACAGATTAAGTAAATCTTCTGCACCTTGTAGACAATTATACTGTTACAGCTTGATAATGTTGTGGGCGGTGTTACAATAAACATTGTGGTTGCCAATAAAGACTATATTTACCATGTTGTTGTTTCAGTGGAAGGGACCTTACCACAGCGAATTATCTGAAGAAATTGATGATACACTGTGTTTAACGAGTAAACGAGGTTTGAGCAAGCATAGGGGCACACACATGATTCTAAAAAGAGCGTCTCTCTCTCTGTGTCTCTCTTTCTGTCTCTCTTTCTGTCTCTCTTTCTGTCTCTCTTTCTGTCTCTCTTTCTGTCTGTCCGTCTGTCTCTCTATCTCTCTCTCTCTCTCTCTCTCTCTCTCTCTCCTCTAGTCAGTTAGTAATCTCCTTTTCTTTCAATCTCTTTTTTTTCTGTTTTATTCCTGTTAGCATGTTGGACTAATATTGTAAACGAGTAAAACTAACAGTAACAGATCATAAATTCCAAATATTGAAAATGTAAGATAAACAACCGTCCTTTAACATAAAGGAGGCAATCAGTACAGTATAACGTTTTGACCTATTAATTCTTTATCAAATTATGACAAAGGTCTTTCAAATGCTCTTGTAAGCAAAGCATCTTCTTATTTTTACTATTGGGAAGTATACTTGCTAATAAAGAAAAAACTTGGTTACTTTTTTAGCAATCAAAAGGAAAATCATACCAAAAGATTGCGCCCCGTTCAAGACCATATTCTGGCTGCCCGATCTTCTTTTGCTTCGATGTATTCAACTAACTGGACCATAGTACCTTACAATTCTACTAGAAGCTATTGGTCTTTAGGTCTATAGCTATAGGTCATTCCTTTTGGAAAAAGGAGGCTAATTTATGCCAGGGCTAGCCTGTCTTTCAATTAGCGTCTTATCATTAATTTATTTTGATAGTATGCATTAGCAATTGACCAGTCTTAGTTAATTTCTAATTGTAGGCAGAAAAGTACATCAGTTTAATATAAGAAACGGAGTTGTATGTTAGCATGAAATCAAACTATAATAATCTCTCAAAAACACATTACTAATGTGAAATAAAGAAAGTTGGTAAGTTACAACTAAATGTACAAAAATTTAAGCACAGGATTGATTACAGATTGTGGTCGAAAGTTTTAAAGTCACATCGGTAAAATTTTAATAGTGATAATGATAAGTTTGATAAAGGAGTGTCATTAGTTGGGACATCCCCAAAGCTGTTAGTACGGTGCGGCACGTTGGGTTGCTTCATAACATTTATGGTTAAGGGATTTGAGGAGAGACCTTTGATATTGTTTCGTCTGGAGTTATATCTGGTGAGTACTATTCCATTAATGCTGGTGTTCTTTAAGGTTCTGTTCTTGTTCCAAATATTTTCCTTCCTTACATGAACAATTTTACCGTTAAATTGCTTCTGATCACCAACATAATGCTGACGACATTATTCTATTATTTGGCAGTGGCCACGAGGCAACCCAACAGGAACAACCCCAAAGTGCAAAAAAGATTTTAAAAAGATAACGTTAGTTTCACAGAAGACATTAGGTTTAAGAAGCACCACCTTTTATTGCAGCACCTCCCTTTATTTAGATTTGTATATTTTCTTAGATCCACGTTTATTGCACCCCGGTAATTTACTTTTATCCATTTTCCACCCCCACCCCCACCCCCACCCCCGGTGTATTAGCTCTTCCACTTTTATTCCCGATTCGAGATTATGAAAATGCCCAGCCAATTCATATGTTAACTGATGGGGGATTTTGTTAAATCTGTGATTTCTAAATCAAGCTGAAGTGGTCCGATAGAGTATCCAACACACAATGC
>RDPX01000001.1:1893683-1924712 GCA_003991215.1 Morbakka virulenta | reverse complement strand
GGGCCCACTGCCTTCCCATTCTTCATTTTCTTCAGTGCTTTTCTCACTTCACCAATGTCTCTCGTCTCCACTCCACGGACCTTTTTCTCTTGAGTCTCTTCCCTCATTTCCCTTGGGTTCTCGGTATTCATCAAATTTTCAAAGTAACTTTTCCATCTTTGTAATACTTCCTCTTCCCTTGTGAGTAGCCGTCCGTCCTCATCTTTTATGACTCTGACATGTTGAATGTCCTTGGAAGCCTTATCTTTGTGTTTTGCAATTCTGTATAAGTCCTTCTCACCCTCCCTTGTGTCAAGACGGTTGTAAAGGTCTTAGATTGCTACTTCTTTTGCCTTGGCTACCTCTTGCTTTGCTTTCTTCCTTCTTTCACAATATTCACTTCGATCCTCCTCACTGTTTGAATGATCAAACTTTTTATTTGCCTCTCTCTTCATCTGGATACTATCCTGCACTCTGTCATTCCACCACCAAGTATCTGTCCCTCTTCTGACGCCCCTTGCTTACATCGAAGACTGTCTTTGCTGCTTCTCGTATTCTGTCAGTAGTACTTGTCCAATTACTGAGCACATCTACTTTTGGGCTAACCAAGTCCAATAGCTCGCGATTGAAGTTTCTCCGGCATTCTGGGTCCTTCAGCTTCCACCAATTTATCCTCGGCTCTACAATTTTCTTCTTTCTTTTCTTTGTTTTGATGGTGAGGTTGCAAATAACCACCTTGTGCTGTGCAACTACACTCTCTCCACCTAGTACCTTGCAATCAGTAACTTCCTTCAGATCCTTCCTTCTGCAGACTATATAATCGACTTGCGTGCATCTTCCTCCACTTTTATAGGTCATTCTCTGGTTTTCCTTTTTCTTGAAGTATGTATACAGGATGGCCATCTCAGTTCTCTTTGACAAGTCAACAATGTGCTGCCCATTTTCGTTCCTCCTGCCATAACCATACCTTCCCACCACACTTTCATCGTCTCTGTTCCCTTCTCCGACATGTCCATTGACTATGTATCCGCATCATATTTCATTTGGCGGTTTGTTTTCTACGGCCGGATGTCCTTCCTGACGCTAACCACAGTTATCGGCGGTGTGCCTAGCCTTTGTCCCAAATGGACCTACTCGCAAGGCAGTGAGTGGCTATTCATGACCGGTGACCTAAGAGGAAGTTCATACTTCCAGGAATGCGTCTCCCCAACTCAGGCAGGACGGGCCAACAGGAATTAAAGGGTCCGTAACCCCGGGAGGGGTAGCAAACCGGGTACTACGCCTTGCCAAAGGGCGACCCGGAGACTATGCAGGGCAGGGTTGTCTATACCCTAAGGCCCATGGGCCAGCATACCCAAACTTATGTTTCCTTGTAATAATTCTCTAAAAAGGCATGATTTCTCCCCTTCCCAGTCATTTGTGCATGCCTGTCTTTGTCGCAAAAAGTGTCTTTCTACTAAATTGATGTACGTAAGTTGCAAAAACTTTGTATCCCTTTATCATTTACAGTACATGGTTTAGGACAGAGTTCCCCAACCACCGGGCCGTGGGATGACAGCATTATTATTTCGGTGTTTATAATTTAATAAATTTTTTTTTTTTACTTTTATTGATGTATATATTTTGTAAGAACCTAAACTAGTTCAGATATAACGACTTAGAGACCCCAATGTTTAAGTTTTTATTTGAAAATCTGCCACTCATCCATGCAACGGTCCTCAGGAAGTTCTTAAACTTTGAAACAGGTCCTTGGCACATAAAAGGTTGGGGACCACTGGTTTAGTAGAATTTATTGAAAGTGGTCTAGTAATGGAGATTTAACCAGCGTATTAATCCAGGAAGTAGCACCTTATTAAAACACCTCAGTTTCACCTCCAATCCACACAGGGCATTAGTTCTTGCTACTGCCAGAAAAACTATAAATAATTACCTAAACATAGTTTTGAATTTATTTTGTATGCGGCCAATGTGTGTAATTTTATAAAAATAACAATGTATGGTTACCTTGTGTTAGTTCTCCATTAATTTAAACAATTTTAAGCTCAGATTATAAAGGGCATTCCTCTTACTGGTTTTGCAGAAAAAAAGACCGTTTCAACAATATTAATTTGACTTGCAGGAACTTTGTATTGCTTTGGTGTTTTCAAAAAGTAAAAATGAATAAAAGTGAAAAGTCGTGATTCAAAAACGATCTGGTTAAACGACCCAGTAACAAAAGCTAAGTTGGTAGAAAATGTAGCTTTGAAAACCACGGAGACTTGGGCGAATCTTTTTCCATACACATTTTCAATTCTTACTTTCTCTGTGATATCTTTTCAGTGCCTGTCGAGAAAGTTCTGGTTATGTAATGTAGCTGACGTAGTGTAGCCTTTTTGAGATTTATGGTGAGTGTATCAAAAGTGTGTGTAACTTATATAAAAAGGATTATTTTTAATTTTAAATCCTATAGGAGCATTTGTTCTCTTTACTTTGACTTGTATAAGGGTTTTTCTGCCAAATCGATTTTACTTGTCAGAATATAATGTTTTTTTTGACAATTTTATTAAACACTCTTATGCAAGTTATTTAAGCTTCAGTGTATTATTAGCGTGGGTATTACCTACAAAAATGGCTTTATTTTAACTTTTAATCACACTAAACAATTATCTTCGCTCTTCTATGTATTAAAAGGAGCGCTTCTGCCAAAATTTGACCTTACTTGCAAAGGCCTTGTATTTGGTTGAAATCTTGTCAAGACGCGAAATGGAAATATTTTACATGATCTCAGGGTATTGTGAAAACGGCAACTGCAACTTCAAAAAGGCTTACCTTTTACCTTCAAACAGCAGAATTTAGCCTATTTGCCAAGACTTCACTTTTGAAACCCCCTTGCAGAAATTTCGCAAGATACTTGTTGCAGTTGGGCTTATCCGTCGCAAATGTTCGCGTGTTATCAAAGTAGATATCAAATCACCAGGATTTGATTTCAACATTGGAAAACAGAAGATATTTGTCATTCATTTTCAAATAGGGCGCTTTTCCTAAAGATTTCTTATTTAGAAAATCCCTACCCTTTTACAATTCATTTCAATAGTAAAATGTTGGTGATTTACGTAGGATATTAGTCGATCGGGGTATTGAAAATATCATCAACATAAAAGACTAAATTCAACTCTAATAAATACAGAGTATTGTCCTTACAACTCCGAGGTGTTGAGAATACTATTCTGCTTAATTGGTCTTACTTTTTATAAATTTGTATATTATAACCCCACCCAACAACTAGAATGGGACAATTTCGTAAGATCCCAATGTATTATTTCATTCGCTATTGCCTCGAGGAAGGGGATTAATGTTCAATTAAAACCGGACTGGGTATTTGCACTTGACCCTCTGGGTACTAGATATAGCCTTCGTACCAAAAGTATCTTGCTTGACAAAACCTCGCATTTTGGAATTCCTTTCACTATCCAAAATGGAAGTATTTTCCAAGATCCCACTGTATAATTACAGTTAGTAATGTTTTACAAAAAAGTCTAATCTTAGATTCAATCCACACTGAGCATTTGTATTTGTTAGTGTTATGCCAAAATGGGCGTTTCTTTCCTATTGATCTACTTCATAAACCAGATATTTATTTATATAATTTTAGTAGCCACTAAAAGAGAAATTCTCAAAACCGCAATTCATTATTACCCAGGTGAAAGGTTCTTAATATGAATTTAATCCACACAGAGCATTTCTCCTCACCACCAACAATGCCTAACAGTTTGCTTTTGCTAAATTGGTTTGGCTTGTCAAACCTATCTTTGTTTCTAAAATTCTTTGAGTAACAGCAAAGGAAGGAATTGTAGTGGACTGATGCAAAAAATTCTTTGTAGCAGGAGACCATTTTATCGAAACCTCCTTTATATAGGCTTCAGTGTATTAACAGTAACAGTCCATTACATCGGAATTGCTGGGATTGACCGAAAACTTCTCCACGCTTGTTAGCTGAAGACTAAAGGACATGAAAGATATTTTTGGAGGGATATTTGCATACCATTTAACTAGTGAAAAGATACACTTGATAAAATTGTGTCAAATACATCATTTATTGATGTACAATACCCATTTATATGGAATGTAATTGAGTCCTTTAGTAACTTTTAAACTTGATCTTGAAAAAATCATTGCTTTTTGTTTGTCACTAAGCAGCTCAAATTACTGTGCCCAGCACTTCTGGAAACGATACTCACCAGGAGGGAGTGTGTAGGCCACACCATCAATTTCTGTACACAGTGGTACACCATACATAGTCTGTACTCGTTTTAACGACTGACACCTCCTCCTATTCCTCTGGCTTGATGATATAGGTGACTATTTGCTGCATAATTAGGACAATCACATCGATAAACATTTCTATACCACAATGCAGGTCTTATTCAAAGGTTTGGAATTCTGGAAGACATACGTGACTGGCAATGAAGATCAAAACGTTCTTAACAGCTTCAGGTTAGGCTGCTGTTGGATTCAGCTCCTCAACGTCCATTTCATCACCATTAGTTGGGAAACTATACCCCGCCTTGCAGAAACAGTTATTGATGTATGTCTTTTCATAGCATTTTTCTATGCTCTCGCTGTGTATGTTAGAGCATATTTGACCTCGAATTTTGTTTTCCTGCCATATTCGATGTCTGGAGTCATTCTAAGCAAGAACACATTTCTATATTTCCTTTTGAATGCTGAAGGTTGACGTTTGTTTATATACTTTGGTGCCAGCGTCTGTACGATAGCTGATGTTAGGATCACTTCATCATATTTGTGAAATCTGACATTGTCCGTTAAAAGAACCCTCTGCCCTTGTTTAGTCATTAGACGATTGAACTCCCAGATCCAAGTCTTATCAACATTCTGGTCAAACCACGCGCTATTTTGTAATTTGTAGGTTATCTAAGGTAATATGTTTTATATTTTTGAAGCAAAGAGGCTTTCTGGTTATCATAGTGACCTTGAATTTATCACTAACATATGCGGTTGGCACAAACATCAGCATTGTACTTCACTTACTACTTTTGGTAACGTTCCCCATTTTACCTTCTTTGCAAGGGTCCTCGCTGGTAGGAATTTAGGAGGTGTTAATATATCCAATGTAAAACCATTTTATAATTAACAAATACTGCCTCACAAGCTATAATTGTAAGTGACAGTCCCTGGCTCTTTTTAATATCTCCAGCAAGTCATTGGTGGCCTTGAAGCCCAGTTGTTCCAGTTTTGCGAAGGACTTGGGTTTCATCAACAGTATGCATTCTAGATTGCTATCGCTTTTTGCAAAGAACTTAACGAAGAAAACTCTATTCCGTGCCTGTTACTGGTGGCAACATTTCTCTAAAAAGGTTCTTTGAGCTTTTCCTTTGAAGAAATAAAATGAGACACCGCCTCCTTGTTCATGCCATAATCGTCTCATATTTTCTCTTGTTTCACACAAGAAACAAGTTCCTCCATGATTTCAATCTCGATGCTTTTCATTTTATTGTCTTATCACCTATTTTCAAGGTGGACAATTTGAATAAACGATCTGTGGTACAAAACTAAAACAAGGCAATTAAAATCACAAAGATCTTTGTTTTTCAGTATTGATAAAAACAAAATTGGCTTTAGTTTTCTTATTCTGGTGTCTCAGTCCAGTCGAGGGTCAGCGAAATAGTTAGTAAACAAAATGAATGTGATTTCATTTGAAATTCTTGACAATTTATATCCACACCAACGACTAGGTCACAAATGAACTGCTACTACTGAATTACACAGACAATATGCATATGATTATGTACCATTTTCCCAGAAACATAAGTATGATAGCCACGGGCTTTTCAGAAACCGACGGCTTTCATAGGGGTAGTTCTTTATATCGGAAGAGTAAATGCGTTGGAGACTCAATTTTTTCATAAGGTTTTGAGACTTTCTACGAAAGTTGAGCAGAACTACCAGAAAAATTGTTATAATATTTAGACTGTTTGATACAAAAAATGACGTAAAGAGAATAGACGTAAAGAGAAAAGATGAAGGAGGCTAATTGATAGTGAAATGAAAATTAAGGCAGAGGAAAATAATTTTGATTTATACATTATGGTTTGCATAGTATAGAAGATTTAATGAAGCAGATCAAACAAAGCAGAGTGACATAGATAGAAAGTTTCATCCCAAAAAAGATCACAGTAAACGGCCAAAAAAGACATTGCTAGTTGAGTATATACGAAATTTGCTTAGGGAACAAGTGTGGCCAAATCATAGGATTTGACCAGAAAAGGTTACCTAATAAAAATTGTGCTTTTAAACTTTTGAATTCGCTTCAATCTTTTTGCTTTCCAGATGATGAATTTCTTCCAATTTTAAATTTTCTGTTAATCGTCGTCTTCTTTCTTTTGTTTAATTTACCTCTACCTTTCCTTCTGTTAACTCCTGCCAAAGATATTTGGTCATATGTGATATTTGGTCATTTGCGATATTTGGTCATTTGCGATATTTGGTCATTTGCGATATTTGGTCATTTGCAATGTATGGTCACTTGCTATGTATGGTCAGTTGCAGCATTTGTAGGAATGTACAAGAACCAAAAAACCAAAAAAACCCTAAACAAATCAATAACAATAATCAAAATACTTTGTGCAATGGCATTATATCTCACACAAGAATAAATAATGAAACGTACGTAGGGTTGTTAACCTTCAGAGTAATGCTCATAGGAATCTTCTTTCAACCCAGGAAATAACCGAAACAACTAGTTATAAAGAGTAGTCGGTTAATTTTTAGGATGATATTTTATGACCTGAAATGCAATGGCATTAATAAATATTAATTTTATGTGGCTCTGATTACTGCAGTGTGAGATCATGCGTACAAAATTATGTGAAATTTCACATTGACAGACCTGCAGAAACATTTCGAGTCTTCGCAATGCACACATCGAGTAAAAGCTTGTACAATGTGAATTTTAATGAAAGCATAACATTTTGTTGTTCTTTGAGAATGTTGTAGTTTGTAAAATTCATGGAAAACACTAACTGAAATGATCATGAGCAGAAACCAACCAATAGACTAGAAGCGTTGATACTGGATATCGTATCCTATATTTCCTGTTACTTGACTACTGATCGCAGACCAGATATTGCTTTTTTTAAGTAAGGAAAGAAATCCCTGTCTAATATTTGATATTGTTGTTTTTGGAATTTCAAAATATATATAAATGAGGCAGAAAGATTAAAAACTATGAGGAGTTTAATAGAAAAGTGTTTAGAGTATAGCTAAAGAAGAAAATTAACGTCATTTCCATAGTTGTCGATACATTTTGCTTTGTAAGAAAATATTCATAAAAAGTGATCAAAGGGCTTGGTAACAAAATAGTCAAAAAAAGATTTATCAAAAGCTTTGATTTAATGACCAAGGATGATCACATCTCATCATCATCTATTTGCCGTCCCCGATCCGGAGGAGGCGATCCCGAAGCTCCATCTTCGCCGGTCCTGCGCCTCGCGTCTCAGCTCCATTTGCGTTAGCTGTGTTGTCTGTGCTAATCTATCTATCCACTTCTGCCTTGGTCTGCCTCGAGTCCTCTTCCCAGGAATTTTGCCGTCAAGGATGTCGCGCTGTATTCCAGTATGATGTACTATGTGGCCGAAGTATGACAGCTCCCGCTTCATGATATTCACCAGTAGACACTTTTCTGTTCTCATCATTTCCAATATCTCTTTATTTTTTTACATTTCTTTACATTTCTTTCCAGCTCACTCTCAACAGTCGTCGGTAACACCAAGGCCTGTAATCGTTTCTCCATAGCAGATATTAGTGTCCAAACTTCACAGCAATAAAGTAGTGTAGACCAAACATAAGCTTTTACTTGTCTTAATCGCAGTGACGGATCAATTTTGCGACACGTCAGGGTTGTACGGAAGTAGTTGAATACTGATTTTGTCATGGCTATACGAATCTTTATTTCTTCTTCACACCTACCATCCCTGGAAACTGTGTGCCCAAAGAGCTTGAACCTGTCTACTTGCTCTAGTTCTGTTCCATTTAAGATGACGTTGGTGGCTATTGGTGTTGGTAATTTGTGTACCGTCAATGCTTTTGTTTTCTCTGAGTTTATTTCCAAGCCAATGCTTCTGCTTTCTCTATCAATGTCGAATAAGATGTCTCGCAGGTTTGCATCCGAGTTGGCGATAAGGGTCGTGTCATCCGCATATCTTATGCAATTGATGTTTCTTCCCCCTGCTCTTATGCCTTCCTTGTCTTCTACACTTCTTGTTATTTTTTCGGCCTACAAGTTGTATAAGGTTGGTGACAGGACACATCTCTGGCGAACTCCTTTCTCTATAGCGACAAAGTCACTGCAGCTATTTCCCACTCTTACAGAAGCCCCCTGATTCCAATATAGATCTTTCCATCAATATGTATGCCTGGTAGATCTTCAATAAGCTGATTGTGTCTTACCCTATCGAAGGATCATCATAGGTACACTGTATTCTGCATCTCAATTGCTCGTTCTAGCAAATTTCTTACGCAGGACACAGCTTCTCTTGTTCCTTTACCTTTTCGAAAGCCAAATTGATCCTCAACAAGTTCGAATTCCACTTTTTCCCTGATGCGTTCTTGAACAATTTTTAACATAACCTTGGTGACCTGACTCATTATGCCGATGAGTCTAAAATCTGTACATTTTGTGGCTCCAGGTTCTTTCAGCAGCGTGATAAAAATGAACTGAGTCAGATCCTTTGGGATATAACTTGAGTTGTAAATCTGCTGACAGAGGAATGTCAACTCTTTAAGCCCAGTTTCTCCCATGTGCCTCAAAAGTTCAGCGCATATTTTGTCCTTCCCTGCTGCTTTGTTGTAACGTAGCGTTTTTAACGCTGCAGCAATCTCATTTACCATTTCGGGCCCACTAGTGTCGTCCAAAACATTCAGCTTGTCCTCTGTTCTTGCATTGTCTGAATAAAGCTCCTTAATGTATTCCTCCCAACGACATGCTATATCTTCAGTCTTGAATAGCATTTTCTCATCCTTGTTCAAGATGCAAAGACCTGCCTTCCTATTCTTTTTGTCTGATAGCTCCCTGGCCAGCTCATGAAACTTTTTGCTATTGTGCTGCCGATCTGCTTCCTCTATCTCCATACATCTGTTCTCGATACATTTGTCTTTGACTTTCATGCATTCCCTCTTCAACAGGTGATTTAGAGCTTTGTATTCACTTTTGCCATTGGCTTTACGCCTCTCTTCCATGAGCTTCAGAGTTTCGTCATTCATTCACCCTTTTCTTTTCATTCGCTTCTTTTCTGGCAATAGCTTCTCTGCAGCTGTGGTAATCACACTTTTGAAACAATCCCAATTGGCTTCTATGTCTGCTTCTCCTTCTCCTGTTACTACTCTTTCGAGTAGTGTGAACCTATTTGATACCTCGACATTGAATTTTGACTGCACTTCTTTGCATTTCCCCAAAATCCAGTAACCGCAGCTTGGGGCTTCTCCAAAAGTAGAGTCTTCTCTTGTGCTGCTTGAAGTATGTATTTATGATTGCCAGGTCATTCGCTTCACAAAACTCAATCAATCTACTTCCTCGATCGTTCCTTGTACCTAGACGCCAATTTCCCACCACACCATCGTGTTTTCCAGAACCAACTTTGGCATTCAAGTTGTCCATGATCATGAGCACATCATCCAATTTCCTCTACCTCCCTCATCACTCTTTCCAAATCTTCGTAGAAGGTTTCTATTTCTTCATCCGGGTGATCTGCGGGTGGTGCATATACTTAAGGAAAACAAATGTTGAATGGCTTAGCATTGATTTTTACCAACAAGATTCTGTCTGAGACTGGCCAAAAGCCTGTCATGCTTTTTACTACCAATGAGTTGATAAGGAACCCTACTCCTCTACTATGCTCATCTCGACCGGAATACAAACAAAAAAGTACAGTCTTCTTTTTCAACGCTGCAACCATTTTTCCAATGCACTTCGCTAATCCCCATTATATCACATTTTAATCGTTTTGCTTCTAGAACCAGATTATCCAGTTTCCCTGGTTGCTTTAAAATGAGTCCGTTTTCTGGAGTTCATGGTGATTTTATCAAGCATAGGCCTTTCGCAAGAATTTGAACCTGAGCTGTCATTAATATCATCACTACAATCCATAATTGTTCCCTCATCCCTGGAACTATGTACAAGTGTGACCACTGCAGGGGAACCCAGATTCTACGTATGACTAGTAGAGGTAATTTCGAGATCCATGATTGACCATGAAGTATACATGCTAGGTTTTCACACCTTTCCCCGGTGACCGGCGACAGACGTCTATCGCACCTACGTCGTGCCCCATGTGTGCCACACACTTTGCTGTTCCAACTTCAGTGCCAGTGGCCATAAATGGCTCATTTGCCATTTCCGCTTTCACAGTCTTTGTGCACTTAGGAAAGGCGATTCTTGATAAATTGGACAAGTCTAACCCCCTCACTACGTTTAGTTTGCCAGCTGCAGCGATTTACCGGGTTGTGGCCGCTGCCGTGCACAAGCAGCTACTTGGAGCCAGTAGTGAGAGTTGAGTGACAGAGAGAAGGTCCCGTGTGTCTGGTTATTGTTACAATACCAACGCAGCTGCCAAAAACATCACAGGTAGCACCACCACCAATGCACTCCATACACTCCGATCACATCAAATCACATGATCACATCTAGAAAACAGCAATTTGATGGAAAGGGCTCTTTTCTTTAATTCTATGGAAAAATTCAGGGACTTAAGAGGGGCGCTGTTTGGTCACCCTGACCTTCTACTTTCAAGCAGCCTAAAGAATGTAAAGCTACCAGTCGTATCACTTGCTGTATGTCATCAATGAGAAGTCTAATAAGAATTCACCGTAACTTTACACCTTCAGCTTTATCAAGGTTGAGCTTCTTTGCACTCATATTCTTATTTTATCCATCTGTTGTCTTTTTGCCCTGTTACTTCTTTTCTTTCACCCTATCGTACTGTCTGACACTAGTATAACTAGGGTACCTTCCTCTATCTTCTTTACATAACCTTACTACCTCCGCCTAGTTTCTCTCTTCTTCACTAGTATGGTATTTACCTCTAATATTCCTTTCATTGTTTCTCTTCGATTTTTGTGTTCCAATGATACTCCAGCTATCCAGCTGAGCATTCTCTTCTCTGTTCTTTTAACTATTGGTTTATTTTCTTTTGCTCACTAAAACACTTCTATGAATTGGCATTGCTCTAATAGTCAATTGAATTGTTATAATGGGAGCAAATTTTATGTTCCATGGAAAAATGTATTTACCACATTTTGCAAGCGTTTTATGGGTGCAACAAGGAAACATTTTCTTTGGAACTGTTGTTCAGACTGCTAGGTCTATTACTGAAAACGGCAATAGAGGGATAAAAAAGTACAAATTTTTGACCTTAAATTTCCTGGACTTTTGTAAGTAAAATCTCAGAAAGTTGTGAGCCAGCCTTGTGTAAGGGGGTACAAAAAAAAGAACTTAAGGTGAACAGATGAATTCACTCTGGAGCTAAAAGAAATTCAGCTGAAAGGAAGGTAAGGAGCAATGGTCAGTTGTTTAAACAAAGACATTGTGATCATAAAAAGACTTTCTTGCACATGGCATCACAACAACACTGGATGGAGACGAACTTATCTGAGAAAAGATGGAAATTTTTATAACGATTAACTGAATTTAGAAAATATAGAAACGATTATATTTCTTATAACCGGTGAAACGTTTTGTGCAGATGCTGTTTTGCTTTATAAATTTGGTATAATTATTTCTAATTTAAAATAAACATTTAATTTGGTTTGATATTTGGATGTACGTCTATTTGTACACCAGGCTTCCTGTTTCTTTTCAATATTGATCGACTCAGTCAAAATGAACTCTTCTATTGAATATTGAAATTAAAAAAATGTCTACATTTAATGAAAATACAGAATTTTAAACATCTTTGAAAGACTTTTCCCACTCTTGTTTGTCTTATTAATGGGTACTGTCTTCTAAGCACATAAATTAGACTTTGCCGTCAACACAGAGGAAAGCCCGCTGTTTGAAATCCTACAGATGTTCTGTTAAATACTGACAGTGCGGATTGTCACTAAGGAATAAAAATGCTGAAACTAAAACATTATAACTAAAAAACTCTGAATTCGGTTTTCAAATAGGCTTTATTCCATACCTCACCTTCATCAAACAGCTATCATTAATACTGCCACTAGATACATCGTCTACTTTACTCAGAAGTATTCATTATCTCTTCATAATATTTTTGATAGTAATGCTTAGAGTTTATTAATAGCTATTGGCTTAAAAAAAAGTCTCTTGGAAAATCTGGGATTGAAATATTTAAAAAATGAAGTAAAATTTCAATAACATCCCAACGGAGAAGACGCCATCAGAGTAACACACCAAAAGCATTAAAGTCATCCACAACACATGTGATTAAATATTTAACTGTAATTATCAGTTAACAGTTATCGTATTGAAGGCACCTATCATTATTTATTCAAAGTTACAATAGGCACATATCTTCCTTTTCCAGCAGAGATTTTTTCTGCTAATATATGGGCATATATTATCACCCTATTGAAAAACGATTAGACCTTTCCTTTATACCTTTGTCAATTCATTTTAAAGGAATTGCGTATTTTTTTTGAAAATATGAAAAGATATGAGACTTAAGCCTATGTTGTTTAGGGAAGTGAATTTAGTAGTTAACAAATGGGACTTTTCCTTTAGGTGATTTTGGATATATCATTTCCATAGCTGCGCGTGACAACAATTCAACCTCACATTTTACCAGCGAAGAATTTTCACAAGGGCATAAAGGCAAAATTCTTATATCGAGCTGGTGTGAAGTACAGCTCTACAGTGCCACTCTTTTTACGCTGATACTGGATTAAATGTTAATGACGGTAAAACAAAAATAAAGACACGAAAAATCGGGTTTGGACAAAACGTATTGAAGGCGTATATAACTTTAAATAATACCTCATTTATTTTCAACAAATTACAATGTGAAAAGACTATCGGACAAGTGGATATTAGAAAGGAATATTCTCAATCATGCTCTTGTTAAAAGTTTCGAAAATTAAGAGCAAAAAATTACTAATATTTTTTAAAAGATGAAAGTCATCAATTTTCTTGTTTATAATGTTCTTATAATAGAACTGAAGTGGCACTAGAGAGAGCAGGAATGAAAAGAAAGTTGATGAAGGTAATTAGAAAAAGACAACTGCAGTTTCTGGGTCATGCAATGAGATGTGAAGGAATGTAAACCTTAGTGTTATCAGGGAAGATTGAAGGAAAGAAAAGTAGAGGAAGACAGAGACTGAAATTCATTACCAGCTTGAACAATGATCTCCAATTCAAGAGGAGTGACTGTAAAATTTTAGCACTGACAAAAGAGAGAAAGAGATGGATTTCTTGTTTATAATGTTCTTATAATAGAACTGAAGTGGCACTAGAGAGAGCAGGAATGAAAAGAAAGTTGATGAAGGTAATTAGAAAAAGACAACTGCAGTTTCTGGGTCATGCAATGAGATGTGAAGGAATGTAAACCTTAGTGTTATCAGGGAAGATTGAAGGAAAGAAAAGTAGAGGAAGACAGAGACTGAAATTCATTACCAGCTTGAACAATGATCTCCAATTCAAGAGGAGTGACTGTAAAATTTTAGCACTGACAAAAGAGAGAAAGAGATGGAAGACCATGATCTCCAACATCCTGAAAGGATAAGGAACTCAGAAGAAGAAGAAGATAATAAGAACATAAACAGTATTTCAGTATATATAACAGTTATCTAATGTATGACTGGAGAGAGTACAACTTTCACTCTCACCAATTGAATGCTGTATCATTTCTTCCTGATACCTTGATTCATCCAATTTCTTATCGTCTTCAGGAAAACACCAGCAGAAAAATCCTGTTGCTTATCTACCTGTGTTCTATACTAACCCTATGGTAATTTAAGCAGGCCAATATAGTAAGATTTTGAATATTCTTTCATTTGAAGACTATAAATTTTTTTCTGTGTTAACCATTGTAATCACATTGTAATCAGCATCTACGTGGATTATATTCTTCCTATGTCACAACTTTTTGCGATGGTAAAAAGATACGACAAACTAATTTGCCACGCGTATTTTTAAAAGTATATAGCTTGTAAGAATACGAGACAGACGCTTTTGGGATTTTCTGAGAAAAACAAAAGAATATGGAATCCTGAGTTATGTTGAGTAAGATTAAAATTATATATTTAAAAAACAAGGACTTTTTAAAATAATGATTCAGAATATAAAACAACTTAACAAATATTGTGAATATTTATAACTTCAGCTTCGGTTTTGCAGTATAGCTTATCCGGGATTGATCGCGCTATAGGTGATCCGTTGTTTTAACAACTTTTTCGAACAAATCATTGACAACAATTCACTGCTTAGTCCAAAGAAATTTTCCGTCTTAAATTCGAATGACATTTTCACTTTTACTTTTTTAGTTCTTTGAAGGATAAATTTTTGTTTTTTGTAGTCAAAACAAAAATTTCAGGTTCAAAGTTACTAATTTATTAGTCAGGTTCAAAGTTACTAATTTATTAGTCAGGTTCAAAGTTACTAATTTATTAGTCAGGTTCAAAGTTACTAATTTATTAGTCAGGTTCAAAGTTACTAATTTTATTAGTCAGGTTCAAAGTCACTAATTTATTAGTCAGGTTNTAACTTCAGCTTCGGTTTTGCAGTATAGCTTATCCGGGATTGATCGCGCTATAGGTGATCCGTTGTTTTAACAACTTTTTCGAACAAATCATTGACAACAATTCACTGCTTAGTCCAAAGAAATTTTCCGTCTTAAATTCGAATGACATTTTCACTTTTACTTTTTTAGTTCTTTGAAGGATAAATTTTTGTTTTTTGTAGTCAAAACAAAAATTTCAGGTTCAAAGTTACTAATTTATTAGTCAGGTTCAAAGTTACTAATTTATTAGTCAGGTTCAAAGTTACTAATTTATTAGTCAGGTTCAAAGTTACTAATTTATTAGTCAGGTTCAAAGCTACTAATTTTTTAGTCAGGTTCAAAGTTACTGATTTATTACGAATATTAAGGCTGAGTTGTAAAACGCGTATTTAGCATATTCCAGGGAAATATTATAATTTTAGAACAATAAAAGAGAATTCTTTAATAGCATTAGAGTGAATGTACGAAAGATAACAGAATTAGAGCTTTTGTCGTACAATGAATTATACGACTGACAACACTAAGCAGAATCGTTTTCGGACAACTTTTCTGAAACAAGTGCTTTAAAATTGATGTAGATAAACTTGTTATTGAAGTGACAGCATCTACTTCTAGCTTACTCTCCAAATATATGTACTGTATAATAAAGTACTGTTGAAGCCATCCAATCTTTTGAGAAGGTTGAGTTTTCTTTTCGTGATACCTATGACAGAGGATGAAATAAAGGCCAAAGCTCCTTTTGATTGTTTATTAATTGTGTGTGAAACAATTCGTAACTAATGGACACTAACAAATCCACGTCAACAATGTCATCAATGTCAACAATGTCAACAATATCAGCAATTTTAACAATGTCAACTACTGAATTGGTAAAAGAGCGTGTGAACAGGGATGAAAATTTCCCAGATGTTGGATTTCTTTTTCTATTTTCCTGTACTATTGGATATTTCTTAGCCGACTGTACAGAAATAGGCAAACTGTAACTAATTAAACACCAAGCTAAGAGAAGAAAAAGTTCAAAGATCAGGCTATCTTGATCCATTTCCTGTTTTGTCACAAATTTATTTTACGAAAAGTCTGCTTGAAATGCTTACAATGCAATGAACAGTGCCTCAGGGACCAAGTACACTTTAATGACAAGATCAAAACTATGCCAATTTTTTTCTATCTTTTTTTTATCTTGCCGAACTATTATAGGTTTCCTAGCAGTTTATACAGTGAGTGCAGAGATCAGCTTTCTTAATATGAGCAACATTCAAAACGAATTAATTTACCATTCTAATTATTTCTTACATCAAGAACAAGGGATTGAAAGTAGAATGCTAAAAATATTTTTTGCTAAGCAGATCCTGAAATTGTTAATTCTCTCCCTCAGTGTTATGATGAAACAAGTGTTTCGATAACCATTACTTAAGACAAATATTCTATACGTGGACAGTTTTGAAGATCGAGTATATCTCGTCATAGTTAACTGCATTTCTACGACCTTTACTTAGAACCAGTTCTTTTAGTGAGTGAAAAATTTTAGATCATTTTCTCTCGACCTAACATTCCAATACCAAGGGAGGTAGAATGAATTTGAAGTTGGGGGGCGGAGATCTAATGACTGTTCAATGTGCCATCATGGTTGGCAGCGAGAGCAAGTTTGACAATTTTTGCTTTCTAAAATCCTCCAAAAAACGCGTTTTCTTTATTAAATTTCGTTCGGTTTCACTATACCAAAACTTTAAAAAAATTTTTAAATTTAAATGTAAAACGTTTCATTAATAATACTAAATTGTCCAGTACGCCTTGTTCGTATAATCCGTATCCTGTTCGAAGTCTTTTACTGTCTTTTAGTATTGATGCTGCAGACGTTTTGCCAATATGAAATTGAGCAGCTATATCTCTGCAACTTTTTTAAGGATTGTCTCTCGAAAAGTTTAAAATTTCTATCTTTTCTTCCAAGGCTAGACGTGTTATTTTCATTCCAGCACAAAGTTGCTGTTTAGACAAAGCCATAATAGTGAATACAGTATATGTAATGTCTACAGTAAAATAAATTTGGGTTTTTTTTCGCTTTTGATAAACGTTCGATTATTAACAGATTACAGATTCGAATTTCATGTCACAGTGTAAACAGAACAAGTTTCGTTGTAAAAGAGAAAAAATTGGAAATTTCCTTCGACGTCGAAATTCCTATCATGATTGACAAAAGTCTGTCAGTTTTTTATCATGATTCGTATGCTCGTGGCTATCGTGCTTACATGAACATATGGAAACCAGTTATAAGTGATGACAGTTTGAGTTGTGTAATAGAAGAGGAAAACTTACACGACGAGAATGCTGTGGCAATAATTCACTGTGACCATGTTGGACCTCGTGTTCATCGACATTTAGAAAATTTCTTTCCCTGCCAAACCATACAATAATAGTTTCAGTTACAGGGAAACGAGTTAATCGTAATGCAGGATATGGTTTAGAAATCCCTGTTAGATATATCTTCGATGACAAAGATAAAGCCCTGAATTGGGTCGAGAAAACTATAGGAAATATTGATAGCTGTTTAAATGAAAGAGTGAAAAAATGCTTAAAATAAAGATAAAAAAAATAATTTTTTTTTAACGTTTTGATCCTGTCCGCTATTGAGAAGTAATTTTTAGAAGAAATGTCCAATTGGGGAATGATGATTGTGTCCGCTACTTGGAGGTGTCCGCTATTTTTGTCCGCTACTGGGAGGTATTTACATTAGAGTTTTAGGTGAATTCAATACGGGAATGACTGTGGAGTCAGCTAATAAGAGGTGTCCGCTATTCGGGATGTCCGCTATTGGGAGGTTCCACTGTAGTTAGTTCGTTCATTTCGAAATCGCCTTTCTTACGCACAAAGACACACACACACATCCAATAAAATAAATTGGTAAATCTGCAATTATGACTGAGTAATAGATAGGCTAAAAAATTAATTGGATAGGGATTTTTGCATTCTATATTAGTTTCTTGTGGACTTTGTTAGCCTGCACTTCTCCTCCCCTTCTTAGTTTGGTCATGTATGGGGTGCAACTGTTGTTGTTTTTGCTTTGAACTTCTCCAGAGTTCACTTGTAGAATATTCTACTTCGACAACATATGGAATGTTAGAACTATCTTCCCCATCTTGGTGAAGAAGGCTTTCTTGTGCAGTTACAATTCTGGTTTTACTTGGTTGGTGCTTAATGCTGAACAATGATAGTATTTCCGTCAAAAATTTTCGTGATAAAATTAGTTCCCGAAACAAATTATTTCTTGTTATTGGCGAATTTCTGAAGGTTTGGTTGGGCATGTTCCTGCAGTGATTGACCAATAGCAGACAAAATGATCAAGTCACGTGGGATAACCTCGAAACTAAAATTATCTGCAGAATGATTTCAAGCGGTGGAGAATCATGGCAAGATTGTTGAGTCGTGTAAACGAACTTGGATGATGCGCCCATAACAATGAAATGGACGAGACGTTCAAGGTGATTGTAGTGATTTTGCTGTTCCTTCAAAAAGGAGTGGACTCACAATATCGTAAGTATATATTTGAAGTAGCTTTTCTAACGTAGTTAAATGTTATGGATGTCTTTTGAGAAGAACCATTGATCGTAGTCTGGAAGGCTGAATTGTGTTATATTTTGCCAGGTGGTTTGATTGTACGGATGATAAATTAGTTATCCTGAAAACACGAACTCATTGTTGTACCTCATTTAAGCATAAACTTCAGCTTGGAAAAGTTTTTGGCCTTTTTATGAGTAAACAGTGATTTCATTTCAAGTAATTGGATATACCTCTTCCAATTGTCTAGATCAACACTGCCACTGAACTGTTATTTTTGCCTTGGCAAATAAATATATATTACTGATGATGATAGTGATAATAACAAAGGTAATAATAAATTCTAAATAATAATAACACCATTGATAATTATAATAATATTCACTATTGCAACTGCAACTACTACTTGAAGTAATAATAAGAGCATAACGCTAGCCCCTAATAATAGGTATAAACATATGAATGTGGTTGTAAATATACGAAAATGTATACTTTAATGTCTACGTACATATACCAACCTAAAGTTAATGAGTGTATTTTATTTTCGTGCCAGAAGTTATTCCCCGCCTATTTATGTTGCTAAATTTCTAATATTTTTGTCTCTGTGTGTGATAAACAACGTTTTGAACGCAATTTATATCGCAAACTGGTGTTGGAACGTTTAATAAAACAATTTGCGATACACATATATTAAGCAATATGTCATCTTCTTTATTATGAGAAATAGCTAAAAGACTGTAATAGGAACATCAAAGAAATTTTCCCTGCAACTGATAAATTGAATATTTTCATAAATAGCTTTGTGATCGATCTTGACTTCAGGATCACCGTTTGTAAAGGTGAGGGTTAGATTTTAGCCATTCTTTATTTATATTTGTTTTTATTTGTTTTTTCTTTGTTGGTCCAATCCCAATGTAATTTGAGCTCAGGAGTCTACCACTGATAACGGAGAAAATGTCGCTATAATTAAACTATTTCATCCATCATAAATATGACCGTATCCATAGGTATTAACAAAGATACATTACAACAACGAACTGTTGCAGCGAAGCCTAACTTTAATACCTACGAATGCCAGTTAAATAGATTGGGCACAATCCCAGATGGGTTACTAATAATTGTGATTTCATTTCTTCACTCTGACTATAGTACAGGCCCAATAACTTCGGCCGGCATGAGGTCGACTTTTCTTCTTGTACAAGTTTCAAGCTATTTTTATGTAACCCATATCTACATAGCTTTGGTATTTGAATGATCACACGACGTAAGCCCCTCCCCCCAACGTACCGTTTTTAGTGTATTCCCTACCTTTGGCAAGGTAGTACTTTCATGGTAATTAAGTATGTAAGAAGTAGCACTTTCATTTTTATATATGGTTATTTTCAAAAATGGCAATGACAATATAGGTTTTAAAGTTTTTATTGTAACTGTTGGTATACCCGTCTACTGATGCATCTTAATATTTTCTATGCATTTCACTGCATAATGATTTTAGAATTTTCGTGTACTGATGCATGCTCTACTTACTGTACTATGCATTTATTAGAATTTTAATTTTTTCCTTTGTTCATAAGAGGAATTGAAATCAAATTCCGCTTCCTCTTTCGAACTACCCTTTTCATTCTTTTGTAAATGAAACACTTTGTAACCTTTCCAGTAATTAATTCCCATTGAAAAAAAAGGAAAGGGAAGGCCCCAAAACCATAGGTTATGAACATGGCATTTAAATTCAACACACATTTTTTTGAAAAAGTCACTTGTCAGGTCACTCCTGTTGGCCAGGTTGCTCAGGATCAAACAGTTAAACACAAAATTGTACAACAACTATTTAGGGCATTGCTTACAAGTATACTGCTTGGTCTGGCTACTGGCCAAACAATACACATAGCTGATGCAAGAGTAAAATATATTATATCACCAATATGTATTTTACTGTTTTAGCAGCCTCTAAATGTATAAGAGAAATTATTTACCCAAATATTGGTTTTTACTGTTGCAAATTGTCTTCATTGGAAGAAATAAACTTTTATAGTTCCTGTCTTATTGATTTCTTACAAGATAGCAAGATATCACTGAAGAACTTCTGTTGTGATTATTTTGAGCACCTTTACATAGAAGTCTGCTAATGTTGTTTAATTATTTATAGTTAAGTTGTTCTTACCTATCAAGATTCTTTGTGGTGTCAAGGGAACAGCTGGATACTTCAGAGTGTGTTGTTTCATCACAGTTGCTGTGTCTAAGCAACTTTGACATTCAACAGCAAAAGCACTGAAAACCTGACTTTTACTGAAACTCTGAAAACGGCCTTCTGGTCATGTTTTGATTTCAAAATAAAGGATGTTTAATGCCCAAAATAAATGAAAAAACTGTAGCTGTTTATTCATTATAGATTAAAAAGTTTACAACAATAGCAAATTAAATATAGGGGACAGTGTTTTCTCACGTTGGAATCAAGAAAAGTTAAATGTTGACAAAAAAATATCATAAATTTTAATTTATATGACTGTTGATAGTGCTGTTGATAGGCCTTCTTGGTCACAGTTCAATTAATGTTGATTAATGAAATTAATTATGTTTAACACTGAAGGAAATGTATTTATTTTGTTTTACTTCTTAATCTATCAGTACTGTATTTATCTAGTTTTTATCAATGTATTTCTCACCATGCATGTACTTTTCTATTTGAAAAGCTGATGTTAACCTGTATCCTTTGCCTTTCTTCTATTTTATTACCAGTAGTCAATTTTTTTTCTTAAGGAGGTTTTCCTAAGGTATTTCTTAACATTGCTGGAAGCAAAAATGAGGTTTACATATTACTAGATTTTGTATATGCACTGTGATGTTGTATGGTGGTTCAAAGTTACCCAAGTTTAACATAGTATGGTGTTTGTGTGGTTGTAACACTTTCAGATAAAAGACATGCTGAATTTTAATCACTTTGGGGAATTACATTTACACAGCAGAGTTAAGACAAGACAGTTCCATAGTTTTTGGCCATTTTGAAAAGAAGAACAAAAATACTTTGCTAAAAAAGTATATGAAGTTGATATAGTGGGTACATGAACATGTGGAAGACACCATAGAATGTAAGTTCAAGTTGTATTTGATAAATTGGTTCAAAGAAGATTACCTATGGATGTGAACAGAATAAAAGACAATGGGGATAAAGTATCAAGTTATTGTCAAACCCATGCTTAGATGAATTAGTAATGGACTCTAAAACATGGTAATAGTAATGAGGATGATAGTAGTGATGATGCCTGAAACCAACCTTTTCTTGTACAAGATATAGAAACTTTATTTTTCTACTTTTGATGTAAAAGCAAATAATGTCCAGTACTCTATTGGATGTAGTGAAGCCCCAACTCAAGAACTCTTACATGACAATCTGATGATCCTAGAACTGATTGCTCCTGAAATATATTCATTTATTTTNAAAAGACAATGGGGATAAAGTATCAAGTTATTGTCAAACCCATGCTTAGATGAATTAGTAATGGACTCTAAAACATGGTAATAGTAATGAGGATGATAGTAGTGATGATGCCTGAAACCAACCTTTTCTTGTACAAGATATAGAAACTTTATTTTTCTACTTTTGATGTAAAAGCAAATAATGTCCAGTACTCTAGCATGTAAAACGGATGTTAAACCGAATATGATGATGATGACTCTATTGGATGTAGTGAAGCCCCAACTCAAGAACTCTTACATGACAATCTGATGATCCTAGAACTACTCCTGAAATATATTCATTTATTTTTTGCTACTGCTTTGTATTAAAATAAATAGTGATGAGTGAGAGGTTTGTATGATGAAATTTTATTTGGTACTGTAACTCACTTTATATGATACTACTCCCATATTTATGGTAGAATATAAGGGACATATTGGTGTATTTCTTCCTTTATGGTTACATTGGTTTTAGTTCTGTGCATGGCATATTATGGTAACAAAATGTTAAGTATGGAATGTGTAACATGTAAGACAGTGCAAATTGTATGTCTTTAATGAACATGCTTGTATTTCTTATGGTAATAAATCATGCATAGTAACCATTCAAACCATAAATGTATTTAGATAGAATATTAATTAACTATTTATACTTTATTGATATTTTTAAAAATAGTTTTTGGCTTAATTTTTATTTTGTCAAAGTATTCTAATAAGTGACAGGTTTCTCTTTCATAAAACCCACCCTAAAAATATACTCCTGTTGTTATAGTGAATGTTGTTAGTTACTTCAACACCAATTTAACTATAACATTATTCATACCTAAAGGCATCAGGAATATTCAGCATTTCAGATCTTATATCTATCTTATACATATCAGATGTTATGGATATCCTATTAACTATTATTAATAGTACTTTCTTTTTCCATTTAGGCTACAATCATAATTTCAAATTTACAAGAAACTACGAGAGGGACTATCCAGATATTATAGATTATGATGACACCAGGAGTGGTAATAAATTAGGTAGTTATCTTCTAGATGAGCAATATGCCAGAGATATTACAGACCCAGAGGAAATAATATATGATATTGATAACTATCGATCAGATGAATATATAGGGCCCCAAGTAAGAAAAAAGCACAATGATAGAAAGGATGCACAAAGTTACAAAAAAAGCCATGCATTCTTGGCTAAGGATAATCAACAGTATAAACAGGATGGTGTAAATGAAGAAAACTCACATGGAGATAATTTCAAAAATTTACTTCAAAAGAAAAAAAATAGTAAGGGTGCTCTGAAACATGTTTCCAAGAATGATAAGAGTAGTGCACAGGTGAGACTGGACCAGAAAATACAAAAACCTGTTAAAACAAAGAAGGAAAAAGATGAAATGATTAAAAATAGTAATCAAGCAAAGGGTAATATCAAAAAGGCCCTTATACCCACTGATAAAATACAGGTAGTTCAAGATATCAAAACTCAGCTGAAGGAAGAGACTGGAACAACATCAACAGTCAAGAGAGTTTCAACTTCACAGGTTCCCTCAAGTGGCATTCCAAGACCAAAGAAGGTATCCTCAAGAAAGGACAACAGAGAACTTGATGATGCCTTTTTTGCAGGTATGCCTAATACTAACACATACATACTTGGTGTTTTATTGATGCATTACTTTTGCCTTTCTTGTAAGTAGTGGTTTATTACTTTACTGGCATTTTAGATAAAGGTATCAAAAGAAGCAGAGTAATGTATATGCTTCACATTGGATGTATAATCCATAAATTATGAAGTTTTATTTTTGAGTTCAAATTTTAGTTGTGTTATACTGTACCGTGAACAGAACAATGTGCTGTTCACCAGCAGTTTTTTTCTTTGTGTACTGTTGAATACTTTTTTGGCCTCAACTTTGGCAGTATAGCATTGTAAGTAAACTTAACATTTTTTAAAACAAGCTTTACCCTGATGGGAAGAGTGTACTTAAATATTAATTTGGGTTTCATTAGATGAGTCAGTTAAATACTTGACATTGAAAGGAAATAAAGAAATATTAAAGGTGATAGTTGGATCAATGTTGTAGGTTCCCTCATTGATGTTTGTAGCTCATGATGACTTGCTTGACTTTAAGTGTGATTTTTAATTTTCTAGTAATTGCAGTGTGTTATGATATACTTATAGGAAAACAGTTTGATAAAAATGTTATTTAATAGTGTTATGAGATGCCTTCAGAAAAGAATGAAGACCTTCAGAAAAGAAAAACTTAAATGACTAGTATTTTAATAAAGTTTTTCCCTTCATCGAAGTTAAATGCCTTTTTGCACAAATTTATTTATTGTGAAAGGCCTGGAATTCTCTGGTATTCAATACCATTTATTTTTCAACCAATAATTCATAAGTTAGTAGTCTGTTACAGCTGAGCCCAAATAAGATCAGAATACAATATGTCCAGAATCATAACATGTTGTTAAGTGACCCAAAATCAGTAGTTTAATAAAAAGAAATTGCCAGATTACTAACTTATGTGCAGTTGGTTTTTCAGCTTGAACATTGTAGGGCAATATTTTTTATTTCCCTTGACTTTAGGGAAATATATTATAGCAGTGACCAGCTTACTTTCTAAGCTCATGTATATGGATATTTTTAAAAGAAATATATGGATTGTTTTGTAAACCACAATGTTAGCTAATGAATTCATAACTGTAAACTATCATGGTATAGACTGGATGTGTATGTTTATACTATAATTGTCTGAGTATAAATCAACCCCTTGATTTTTCAGGCATCAAATTTACATCAAGCAATTCACATCACCATATAATATTACTAGACACTACAATTAAACACCCAAAATTTACACTGACAACAGATCTAAACCCACCAATGTCCACCTATTTCTTTAAAGCTCTTCAGATCACCTCTAATTTCTCTTGAAGTCACTCCTTAAGTTATCCTTTCTACAGTTCAGATAAATTTGTACCCATTTTTTAGGCTGCAGGAGACATGCACAGTCCTTTGTTAATTTCAGTTACACACACAGTGTGTATCATCACAAGTAATTATGAGTGTGCAGTGAATGGTGAAGTCACAAACACCTGGTTGAGCACAATTGTATCCAAAAGTGAATCTTGATTTTTTGGTTCCGAGTATATGTCGACCCCCCAATATTACCACCAGCTTTTGGCCTCTACAATCTTGACTCATATTCAGACCATTATTATATTTGTTCACCATGTCTTCATGTAGTGTTAGCACCAAATATGATTATTTACCTGTGTTATTAATTTCTACTTATTATAGCTTATTTCATTTCATACTTTAAGTTTTCAACAGAATGTTTTTTAACAAGTTGTAATTCCTTGAAAACGTGTAAATGAAATAAATCACATAATTATCATTCCCAGTCATTTATCCACCCATCAACACATGTTTATATTTGCTTAAACTCAATTGGTATCTTTTTGGACATGGAGACCTTGCAGTATGTAGCCAGAGAACTACTGATTATTTTCTTTCAAGTATTTATACGCTATTGTGAGATGTACTTTTAGGATATCATTTTTGTGTTTGGGAGTGTTGATCCATTATACATTGTATATTTGTTGATGCATTTTACTTCCCTTCAGATTGTTAGTTACATTCACTGGATCTGTCATTTTGAAATTGATTGTACCAGTATTGAATAAGTGATATGTTGTTGATAAAGAAATAGGGTTCTTCCACCTACATCAATCACATGTTAACTCCCCACTTATTAATTAATTAATTAATTAATCATTATTATTTAGTAATTACATTTAAGTTGCTTGTAGCTTTTCTGTTTCAATACAGTAGTTGATACCAGGGATTATAGGATTAGAAGATTACAGGAGTTTTTCTTTTGGTACCTTGGAGGCACACAATAATCTCCCAAATTTTAATTGTAATTTAAAAGGCTCAAAGGAAAAATATTAATGTGGTAAGGTCGTTTGAATAAAAATATTTGATCTTAATATATGTATAATGTAATTATATGGTTTATTGGACTGATTACATTAGATAACAAGAAAATAATAATAATAATAATAATAATAATAATAATAATAATAAAAATAATAATGATAATGCTACAACTACTGCTGCTACTACTGCTGCTACTACTACTGCTACTGCTGCTGCTACTACTACTACTACTACTACTACTACTACTACTACTACTACTAGCACTACTACCACTACTACTACTGCTATTACTACTACTGCTGCTACTACCACTACTACTACCACTACTACTACTACTACTACCACTACTACTACTACCACTAACAATAATGATAATGAAGGAACAATTGTTCTAATTCAAGAAGATAAAAAAATTAAATTGAGGAAATTTAGTGAAAATCATAACACATGGGTGCTACCAAAGCTAAACTATTCTGCTGAGTTAGTGGATTAGACTAAGCTTGAGAGACAACAAATAGACAGAAAAATAATAAAATTAATGAGAATTTACAGCTTACTACACCCTACAGCATGTACTACAAAAATTATATCTGACATAAAAAGATTGGGGAAGACGTTATTGGTACCAAAGAGTGGTAGAGAGTGAATTGCTAATAACACTTTATTGACATACTTCGTAAAAACATCAAAGGAAGGAAAGTTAATCGATGGTAACTTAATGTACTTTGCAAGGCATTTAATTTAGTCAGTTATGGTTTAATCGCTGGAATGTGCGATTTATTGGTTTTGAGAGTTCAAACATGACTTTTGACAGCTCCTTATTCAGCGGCAAAATGTTACCGCAGATGGGTCTTATGATGAATTCCAACTAGTTATCTAGTTTTCAAGGGTCGACCCCTGGTCGATAGGTATTGTATTTAATTACTTATAACAATGTTATTAAAGTCCTGATCACTGGGGTTTTCTTGTATGCCGTCGAAGTAATTTACGGAATATTTAATTAGGAACCAGAAATCAAAACTACTCAGACAGACGATTCTGACCGTGCAAACCACTGTTTAGAGTAAAATGAGTTGGTTGAAGCACAAAAACAATATGATTATGCGCATTTTTTGTGCGTAACTTTTAAAGGGAAACAAATAAAATATCGCTTCGCTGGGGTACCTTTTACCACTAGCCACAAGTACATTCAAAATACAACTCCCTCGAGAATAGATCAGAAACGAAGATTTCTGGAAGATAAATCTGGGAGCAATGGTAGACGTAACTATGAAAGGAAGATGGAAGAGGCTAGATGACGCTTTAAGAAAACCCCAAGACCATAAAATATATAAAGTTGCACTTGTCTGGAGTGGACAAGAAAATATGACAAGATAAAGACTTGGGAACATGAAGGATAATTTTTACCAAAGAGATAGAGGAGAAATAGAGGAATACTAATTAAAATTTGCTGACACCATTCACCATTGTGCAACATCCCAAGAAACTCTTGCTTTGCCGTAATCCTAAGAGACATTATCACGAGTCTGCATTCCCATTGCACCCCAATGACACCAACAGAGGGTCTCTCCATGCAAGGTACATCTTAGCAATTTACAGGTTGTCTCTTTCCAAGCTCTCAGCACTTGGTGCTTGGTCTTCGAGTAAACAAGGTGGTGTACTGTCTTTTTTTTCACTTCAAAGGTCCTATTTATTTGGAGAGAAAAAAATTGACAATGTATGAAAGCTCAAAACTGTTATCGGTAGTTGGTGCTGAAATGGTAGCCTTTTACCGTATACCTCTCAGTAGTAAAACTGTTTTCGTTAAGATGTGTACAATAGTTGCAAGAACTGTGAGCTCCAGGATTTTTTTTTTCTGAATTGCTTGTCAATGTAAAAGCAGCATGTTTGCAGTTCTTTCGTATCTTAAAATATTCCTGAAATATCTCCAAAACTTTGCAGCTCTTGCTATTTTCAGTTACTTTCGTTTCGCAAGTGATTTTACGTTGCACATTTGTTTCTTCGATGTCATAGCTTTTCTAAAGGTCTCACCCTATTGTTCTTATGAGACCAGATCTTTGTTTTTGAACCAAGGACAGTATTTATCTATTACGCACTTTTGTCATAATTATTTACTGCGCTTATAAAGTTTTTCGTGAAACCTAGGTTTCAAATATTTGATAAATGAAAATGGACCACTTTGCTCGCCTTTGGGAACCATCGTGAAATCGGTTGCATTAGATTTTGAGTAATGGTGACATTTTTCGGCGATACGTTACCATAAATTGAGTTCATTTTCTTACACATCTAGCCCAGTCGTTACCACTTACAATCAAAAGGATAAGCTGAACTTTTGATTATGTTGGGTGAAGAGAAGCTCCAATCCTCGCTTTCAACAAGAGAAGCTCTAATTCTCGCTTTCAACAAGAGAATTGTATTCATTTTCCACATTTAAAAAATTAAGTCAATGCATTTTTTTGTCTGTAACCAGTAAGAATAGGCAGTTGATGACTACATTTGGCTAATGTAAGAACAGTTAAATGTTAACTCTTTTTATAAGGAATCGGCCTTGAACCCGAGAAAAAGGTAACAATTGATGAGAAATAAGAAAAATTGCGTCCAAAAGAGATGTTTGGCAAATTTACGACAAAACCCAGAGTCCATGGCTGATTTTAGTTGCTATCGAGGAGTTTCGAGGGCATTGCTTAGTTTTATCCATAAAATTTGAAAGCCTCTTAAAGTTATACTATTCCACACATACCCCCGGACACCTTCACCCCCGGACACCTTCACCCCCGGACACCTTCATACCCCACACCACTCACCTACATATATGTACAGATTAGTCATCTCAGGCAATACTTGTCAGGAAATGTGCTTTCCTCTCCAGTAAACAAGATGAGTATCATGTATGTGCCTTCTTACAATGTACACAAGTAGATCGAAGTAGAAAAGATAAAGACGGATGATGAAAAGCAAGTTTGACGTTTGTCAGTTATTGAGCAGAGTAACAGTTTTGAAGGTTTATCAACAACCTAGTTAGTTTTTAACTCCTACAGCTTTGATCAAACACGGCCACCTTCATTTGCCCTACCTCTTCTTCTAATGGTACAGGGAAATCGGGACTAGATTTTTGTTGTGATACTTCCCCGGAGTTTCGTAGTATTTTAACCCAGTTGTAGTTTCCTTGTCAACTCGATTCTTATCTGGACCTTCTAAAGTCGAATTCAATTTGGTGTCAGTGTTTGCCCTCAGTGCATGGTGAAGTAACTTGATCCCGAAAACGTGTTTTCGAGTGAGGTCGGTTTTGAGTAATCGTTGATAAAGCCATTGGGTCATTTTTTAGTCTTCTTGTTGGTCTATTTGGACCGGTTCGTCATTTTACTGTCATTATTTTATCAAGTGCGTTTCACGGTAATATTGGAAACAACAGAAGAGCGCAGACTTGTAGCACGAAAATAATGAACATAAGCTGTGCACTATACTGTTACTAACAAGTTATGAAATGTGTTGTTTTTGTAACCAAACAAAAGAAATGATTTTTTGCCTGATATTTGGAAATTGAAACTTGTTTTTCCATTGGTAGTATAAGTAGGGTCCGTATATGACGACTTTGGTGTTCACTTTCAATGAGTTTTAATGGAGTTGTATTAAATATATGGTTAATCCATGAAGCCCTTACTTTCTGTTAAAAAGTAACAAAAACAATATATTTTCACGTTATTGTTGTTTTTTTGTTTCAATTTTTCATGATGTTCGTGGTTTTGATTTCTCTCTGTGTAAGGCTTTTGAATACCAAGTTAAAAAGAGCCCGACGTTTTTATATGAATAAAGGAGACAGGTTTTTTTGTCACTGATATGAAATTCACTTCCCTCTGATGACATAGTTATTTCAGTTCTAACTGACTTAGTGTTTGTGTTTACTTTGAATTGTACTTTGTGATCCCGTGGTTGCTGTTCAATTCTGCAGAAATGTCAGCATCAGATCAATGGCTCAAATGGTACTTCATTCATTACAGGATTTATAAACAACTTCGTTGCTACCTTACTTGCTTAAGCGACCATGTAATTTGTAGTAGGAATGTTTCCGTATTGTAAGTATCTATACTAACACTTGCTTGTTTTGGCTCACCTTATTAAGAATGTCAACGTGTTAAGGCCGTTGCCAATGAAATTACTTCAGTTATATTTGCTTAAACACAAGAAAAATAACATGCGTTACCAGAGTTATTTGCTTTTTAAGTCGGAAAAGGATTTTCATATACGCGTAGTTTGGAATGAACAGCAAGTATAAAAGATGGTCGATCAATCCTTGCTGCTCAGAGGAACGTTTGAAGCTGATGTATTTTATTCTCAAGCAGGGCTGCTACGAGTATGTTTGGTTTTGTTATTGTGAATTATAGAATTTAAATCATTATGAATTATAAGATAGTGATACACAGATACATACACACGTATGTATATATATATATATTTATATATACCTTATATAGGTTTATATCAGTTGCTTTTTGTTATGTATGTTGATACAGGTTGTAAACTAAGTTACAGGTCTTAAATGCTTGGCGTCTATCTGTTGTCACATTTATTTAATGTTTGCCATAACAATATTTATTCATAATTTTGTCATTCCTGCATATCAGTCTCTTTCTCTTTCCACTATTTCTATTACCCTCTCTCTCTTCCACTATCTCCCCCTTCCTCTCTCTTAATACCCATTTATCTATCTATCTATCTATCTATCTATCTATCTATCTATCTATCTATCTATCTATCTATCTATCTATCTATCTATCTATCTATCTATCTATCTATCTATCTATCTATCCATCTATCCGTCTATCGATATATATACTCAATCTGCAGACAGTACTGTTTCGCCCTTTGTGGGCTCATCAGTGCAGCACAGAGCTTCTGAGACATAACTCTGGCCATGTTGCCGGAGCAAACACAGCTTAAAGAGTTATTGTGGGATCCTGCCAGATATATATATATATATATATATATATATATATATATATATATATATATATATATATATATATATATATATGTGTGTGTGTGTATGTGTGTGTGTGTGTGTGTGTACAAGTTAGTCATTCCAGGTAATACTTGCCAGAAAGTGTGTTTTCACATCCAGTAGACAACGTGCCTATCATTCGTGTCTCTTTTACGACTAACTTGTGTACATAAGAAGCTCTCGGTTAATGAGCTTACAATGTACATAAGTACATCGTAGAAGATAACATAAAGACGGGTAACGAGAAACAAGTCTGACATTATTGACAAGAGTTACTTTTTTGAAAATGAATCAACTATATAGTTAATTTTTTAGTCGATTGTGTACGCCTGTTAATGTTACCCTAAAGATTGTGTAATGATAAAATGCTATTTTTTCTTT
>RDPX01000001.1:1877767-1893643 GCA_003991215.1 Morbakka virulenta | reverse complement strand
TTTATTTTGGCACATTATTCTACATATTCCAAAATTGTTGATTTTGAATTCCGACAAACCCATGCAATTGAATTGTCTGGGTTGCAACGCCAGGCCTGGTTTATTGTAGCAGACAGGTATTCTGTTTTATGTTCGGATAAAAATTCTGAACTAGCCCTTAATGCCAATACTCCGCATACCCTTTTCAATGAAACTCTTACTTTATTATTTCAAATTTTGGCACGGTATGTGATATCATGGTAGCCGAATATGTATCTGGTTATATCATTACTTCCTTTCACATTCAGATGGTTGTAAAATATGGTACTGTTTAGTATTTTGTTACGTTATGCTATGTTATATATTATGTTATATTAATTATATTATATTATATTATATTATATTATATTAACGTATATTATATTATATTATATATTATATTATATTTTATTATGTTTATTATATATTTCATAAGAACCTTTGTTTTGTCGTTTCAGTGGTTGTAGCGGCTTGCAGTGTTGCTGGTATTGCAGGGCTGGCCCTTGCTGGGTATTGCTGGTACAAGTAAGTTAAATGTTAGTTTACATTGTCACACATTTGATGAGCTTCAAGAAGTATTGCTATGTCAGGAAAATATTTTGTCTTACTTTTTATCTTAGAAGGAGTCAGCATTAACATCCATTAGGCATTATTTCCTGAAGCTGTTTGTATCGTAATTCTTCAAATCTTTTTTTTTTTAACACTTTTTTGCCCCAAACGAGCTCTGTAATTTTTTTTAGATTTGTGTGATATAAAGTAAACGGTTTTAAGTGCTTGTCTTTTATTACGTTTCCTTTCACATTGGTTATTGTTTCCTTTTGGCTCTCAGCGTTACCAGTCACATTTCTCACTAAAGAGACACATGTCTTATCAATGATAAAAAACTATCTCCTTGTTGTTTGCTAACGCAACTTTCTGGCTTCTTGGAGAAAGCTGTATTTTCCAGATTTCCAGTTTACTTGCAAACAAGATGTCGAGAGACCTTTTATGGTGAAGCGAAAAGATAAGTTTAGCAGTTATAGCAGTGAATAAACAATAGCAGCTTTTTAAAAGGGTATGCACACTTCTTTTTAGCTTGTAGTATTCTTATGGACCCTTGTCAAATAAACTCAGAAGTCATCTTCCCTCCCGTACATTTGATATTTACATGAGAAAAATCATTAATTGTCAAATAATTTTGTTAATATACTCGCTGTGATAACTTGATTTTTGATGTTCCGCAGTACAGTGCATCCTTGTTTATCCGAACAGCTTTGAATTAGATATGAGAAGAGCCGTTCGGGTAAGCTGAAGGTTCGGGTAATCGAAGATAAAAATTTTGTTAGGAATCATCACTCAAAAGACACGAAAAAGAGAAACATATTATTTTAGTTTTAGTAATACTCCCAGTATAGTGTCTGGAGCTTTAACTTTAGACGTTAACTCATATCTATTTTGAAATGAGTCAATGGAGGTTTGTTTCCGGCTGCTTTCGCGTTTTTGGACTCCACCACCTCGTCCTCATCTCAAATGTCGTCACCAGAAGGTTCAAAATGTGTGAAATACTCGAAGATATTTTGGTCACAAAAATGTTTCTATCTGAAACCAGTCTGAAATCATTCGGCCACTCCAGGTTCCGTAACATTGATGTCAGTGTTACCTGACATTGACATCAATTGTTGTTAGAAGTCTCTTCAGCAGCCTACTCACCAACAGCCGGCTGCTTGATAGGTATTAGCTTCTGTCAAGACTTACACTTACCAGTTTCATCGTAATGAAATTTCTGGGCCAAGTTATAACACTTGACTAAGGTGGAAACTCCGGCGGTGGTCTCTATGGTAGTAGAGTGGTTAGCATTTAATTTCTCAGGAGCAATAATAAGACTATGAATCGATTAAAAAATAGCTGCTGAAAATCACTGCTTGCCGAAAATGGTTTTGTTGCGTACAAGAAGTTGTGAAAAACAAAGCTTTTCCCATTAAAATGCGCCCTGTCACGGAAATTTTTTTTTTCTGAGCAGCAATAATAAGACTATGAATCGATTAAAAAATAGCTGCTGAAAATCACTGCTTGCCGAAAATGGTTTTGTTGCGTACAAGAAGTTGTGAAAAACAAAGCTTTTCCCATTAAAATGCGCCCTGTCACGGAAATATTTTTTTTCTGAGCAGCAATAATAAGACTATGAATCGATTTAAAAATAGCTGCTGAAAATCACTGCTTGCCGAAAATGGTTTTGTTGCGTACAAGAAGTTGTGAAAAACAAAGCTTTTCCCATTAAAATGCGCCCTGTCACGGAAATTTTTTTTTTTTGAGCAGCAATAATAAGACTATGAATCGATTTAAAAATAGCTGCTGAAAATCACTGCTTGCCGAAAATGGTTTTGTTGCGTACAAGAAGTTGTGAAAAACAAAGCTTTTCCCATTAAAATGCGCCCTGTCACGGAAATTTTTTTTTTTTGAGCAGCAATAATAAGACTATGAATCGATTTAAAAATAGCTGCTGAAAATCACTGCTTGCCGAAAATGGTTTTGTTGCGTACAAGAAGTTGTGAAAAACAAAGCTTTTCCCATTAAAATGCGCCCTGTCACGGAAATTTTTTTTTTTTGAGCAGCAATAATAAGACTATGAATCGATTTAAAAATAGCTGCTGAAAATCACTGCTTGCCGAAAATGGTTTTGTTGCGTACAAGAAGTTGTGAAAAACAAAGCTTTTCCCATTAAAATGCGCCCTGTCACGGAAATTTTTTTTTTTTGAGCAGCAATAATAAGACTATGAATCGATTTAAAAATAGCTGCTGAAAATCACTGCTTGCCGAAAATGGTTTTGTTGCGTACAAGAAGTTGTGAAAAACAAAGCTTTTCCCATTAAAATGCGCCCTGTCACGGAAATTTTTTTTTTTTGAGCAGCAATAATAAGACTATGAATCGATTTAAAAATAGCTGCTGAAAATCACTGCTTGCCGAAAATGGTTTTGTTGCGTACAAGAAGTTGTGAAAAACAAAGCTTTTCCCATTAAAATGCGCCCTGTCACGGAAATTTTTTTTTTTTGAGCAGCAATAATAAGACTATGAATCGATTTAAAAATAGCTGCTGAAAATCACTGCTTGCCGAAAATGGTTTTGTTGCGTACAAGAAGTTGTGAAAAACAAAGCTTTTCCCATTAAAATGCGCCCTGTCACGGAAATATTTTTTTTCTGAGCAGCAATAATAAGACTATGAATCGATTTAAAAATAGCTGCTGAAAATCACTGCTTGCCGAAAATGGTTTTGTTGCGTACAAGAAGTTGTGAAAAACAAAGCTTTTCCCATTAAAATGCGCCCTGTCACGGAAATGGTTTTTTTCTGACATCCCCAGAACCATGAACCGTTATGGGGCCTTTCTTTCAGCATGTATATTTTGCTTAAGCATTTGAATTTGACGGCATTTCATCCGTTTTCATCCTGCTTGTTTTCTAAACTCTTGTTGCATTAATTTGGTTACCTGTGGCCGGGACCTAATAATAGAAACAACAATGGTGTAAAGTTTGATCCAGGTACAATTTTTAATGTTTATAGAAACCCCTTCTTTTTCATATCAATTTTCCTTTTGATGCATGTGACCTGATCGCTTCGTAGAAAGCTATGAATCTACAGCCACAGTTTATTTATTTAAATTTTGTCATCTGGCTTTCCGCAGTAATCAATTTTGCTTATGTGATCGATACCAGTTTAAATTTTGAAAACCAAATTCTATAACTAGAAATACCACTTGGGGAAATTTTCAGCTTTTACCAGGAGATCAAATTTTAGCACCTTGTTACTATCAAGATTAAGAAAATGAGTTTTAATTAACACTGTTTTTCGCCGGGCATAATCGTACACTTGTTCGACAAACACATACAGGGCTCTTACAATAAAATTTTACACTTAATCACTGGGTGCCTGATTCATTCTCCCATTTAGCTTTTTGTTTAGGTTTGATGATAACTTCATCTCATTGAATGCATAGTGTTTCTTTTCAAGGTTAATGTAAAACCCGTTCGTTACAAGTAAAAATCAACTGGCCATTGTGTGCAAGTTTTAAAACACTAAACTCTGACAGGTAGCAAAAGAATTATCTTCAACAACAGATCACATTCTTTTCACCCCGACCGATTTAATTGTATTTGAAATTACAAAGCCACCTGGCACTTGCTAGTAACCTGTCTTCCTGAATTGAATGATGGGAACCAATAAAGCAAAGAAAAACAAAGCCCTTTAATATCACGGTTAATATGCCTGGTGGTCGCTTATCTTAAAACTACCGATTTGGATTCAGTAGACAAAACTACTAGGCAGATGTTGAACTGAAAATTGCCCGGAGGAAAAATAACGATGTTGACTGTGGATGGTCAGTTAAGGTCTCGCACTGGCCTTGGCAATTCCCTTCCATTTTCTTGAGTTGCTTTTCTCATACTGAAGAGTTGGTTCTACTTTTTAAGGTGGGAACGAACCAATGATTTAGTGTGATGTCTTACGCTACATACTCATTTCAGACTATTAACTCATTATGAAGCAACTTTGCTGCTAATTTCTGTTTGTTAATTATCTCAACTTCTAGTTCCATTGTGAGACATTACAGTTGGAATAGAAGTTATCTTACAACAGTGTTGGGTTTTTATCTGAGATACGCGAAGCATATTGCATTTCTACCTGCTACTTCTCTCCACTGCATTTTTAATGATCCGTTCCGAGTGTAACAAATTGTATTAATTTCCTGGGTGATAAGCCTTAATGCAAAGAAACTGAGATAGTGAGAAGTTAGCGGAAATAGAATTTTGTGAAAATTGCTCTCCAAACAAGGGTGACATTGTTAAAGTTTAAAAAAAAGAAACTACTTTGGGATGAAAAGAAGCTAAAATTAGGGCCTAAACATGTTTTTTACGCCGTTGTTTTTGTGATCCTGGGAACAGTGGGCTTAAACTTTAGCAGGTTTTCAAGTTGATGAATAGTTAGTTTGGCGCAGGTCACTGCGAGAAGGTAGTAAGGAAATGGTTTTAGCCCAGTCTCGAGCCACCAGCAGACCATTTCCCAAGTAGTAAATTTGGAAAGTTTCTCAAACGTCCTGTCGCATACTGCCGAGCCTGTCGTTTGTTGTCCGAGTGAGGGAAGAGAGGGCGGATGCTTATTACAGCCAAAAGTCACCAGAGATGATATATGGTTTAAACAATTCGTCACGATTTGGCAATTTTCTGTTGAGCGCATATGTATAGAGTAGAAAGCATATTTTGGGGGTTAAACAATCCATCAGGATTTGGGGATTTTTATTGAATGTACCTTGATGTACAGATGAGACAACGTAATAGAGGTAAAAAAGCCATCACGATTGGGAAATATCCTGTCAACACTTTATACGGCATGTTAAGAGATAAATCACTGTAGATGGGATGTTACGACGACAGAGGTGAAAACATCCATCGTGATTTGGGAATTTGCGACAACACACTACTATTTTACTATATACTACCATATACTACTATAACACACTACAAACAAGAAGGACAAACATGTCAGCTGTGAACTGCCAAGAACATTGCAAAAAGGTGACACTTCATTGAGATTTTTATCAAAAACACCTTAGCATATCATCAAGTATTTTCAAGTGATTACAACTCAAATTATTTACCCGTTTGAAGTAAGTTGGATGGTACACTTTTACTTCTTGACAATTGATGTTCAAAATAGATTTTCATTGATGTGCTTGCTCGCTCGTACACGTCCCACACTTGTGTGGACATCTTTTTCCTGGTATATTCAAGTAAACCATGAAGTTTGACTGGGTTTCCTGAATCCCTCAAAGGAAATTTCACTGAAGCTTTGCAATTTTTATCATTTGCCCTGCAGTTTTTTGAAATGCAAGGTATGGTAAGGAAAGCGATGAGTTTTATTTTTCTCGACTTCGTATATGAGATGAAAGCTGGGAAGAGTTTTGGGGGAAGTTAATGAAAAGACTTCAATACATGATGTATATTTACTCGTATTCTCCTTCAACCGCTCCCACAGGCATTTTTTTCAATGGTTAAGAAGCATGCAAGGTATAAACCCACTAAATATATGGAACTGTGAAGAAAAAGCAGGGAAACGAAATGAATATAAGGCCAAGTCAAGAGATAAAAAGGGTTAACCCTTAACTTGTAAACATGAAAGACTTATGATAAACTAAAGTACTTAGAACTGAAATTCTTTCGATTAAAACCGTCACAGAAAATTGAAAGTGAAATAGATTTACGAAACCAAGGTGACAGCAGACACTGTCTATTACAAATCGGCCTCATAAAAGAGAGTTGGGGATGAAGTTGCTGTATCACCAATGCTTTTATCGAGACACTATCTCTAGGAAGGCTACCAGCCAAGGCTAAAGAGAACCTCTGCCCTAAGAGACATACTTAACTCGGATAGACTTCAACTTGGAATTTCAAGGTGTAAATTTAGGGGAATGAGAGGCGTGTGAAGCGTAGGTAACCAAAGAAAGAGATTATATGAACTGCATAAAGTAAGGTTTGAGAATCTGAGGTACGTGGGAGAAAGATACTCAAGACTGGAGACTACGGAAGAAGAAAACTCGAAGGAATATCTCGAGACTCGGTGAGACTAAAGTCGAAGGAAAAAGTTATTTCTGAACGCTACACGAGCCCTTTGTATTAAACTTTTAGCAGGAATTTGACGTAATCAGCTGTTTCAACCGTAACACTCTATGTAGATAACATTATCCTGTCCATTTTGCATACATGTGTTATGTTGTTTGAAAGCCTTAGGATCTTACTAAAGCTTTTAAAAAAAGCAAACTGCACAGGGAGATTAGTATTATTTTGTTATGATGTAACCTTGACACACAATAATGAATTTTCTTTCAACGCTTTATAGCTCCTAACGTAACTTAAGAAATTTTTGGTTTTACTTGTTTGCGATTTATACAGTTACATTGGGCAAGTTATGTAGTTTTTTTGTGCTTTGAGTTGTTCTATAGGGTTGGTCATGGTCAAAGTATTACCAACTGTGACTAAAATTACTTCCACTGCTCATACGGTCGTGTTTTGTGCTCATAGCCTTTTGTTTGGATAAAAGGCAGTGTTTTATATTGTCTCTGTAGTGGTAGTTATATTAAAAGAGGAAGCTGTTTTATTGAAATGCGGTAAAACATACGCTTATCAGTGATTGATTGCAAAGAAACTTTAATTGATTTTATAGTCTATGTGTTTCTTTATAGTTTTTTGAGATATCACGTAAAGTTCAAATTTCAATAAAATACTGGTAGAGCAGTAAAAAGAAATTGGAAATGTAGTCGTCTAAAAGAGCCTTTGAATAGGTTTTGGATTTACGTTGGAGGAAATACAAATCAAATTGGTTTATTGACAGATGCAGATTCAAGCAAGGAAAACAACGGGAGTTTGTTTCTTGTTTTTTCTGTAACAGCCATCCATTGTTTCTTGTAGCATGATCAGCACACCTTTTCTTTTGTTTCCCTTTAAAACTTTTAACGAGTTTTGTCAACTTTTTTAGACTGGTGTTTTGGTGATAGATCTAAAGTATCGACGCAAGTTGCGTGCTGGATTCCTTCGTCCATTGCCAAATTTGTGACTTCTTACGTAAAAGTTGCCGAGCAGAGGCAACTAAGTTTGATTGTGAAGAAAAAAAAAATATAATCAGTTGGCACTTTTTTGTATAAAATTTGAACCAGCTGGGACCACATTTGCGAATTACGTCACTGCTGAATATGAAATTTCTGTACACTTTTGTATTTTTCCAAGGGTCTTCTTGGCTTTGTTATTTCTCGTTCTTGGTCCGGACATTCCTAAAATCAATCGTCTAGTTATCTTTTCGGAAATCGAGTTAGGTGGCACTTCAGAGGCTGAGTTATTACTACAATAAGGGACTTCAGCTGGGGGCGACGCCGTAAAATTTGGCAACTACTTACGCCATGCGCTAGGATTAAGGACTTGATTTCCATTAATGGTGGTATTTTGCCTTATAATTTCAGTCAGCTAATATAGAGCAAGTAATCCATGAAGAAATTAAGAAAATGAGTAGACGTAATGGAGAAGTTAAGAAGATATTCTAAACATACTTTTGTCTTTATGACTATGGTGCCTTTTGTTGAAAAAAGAGACGACAGACTGTATAACAATAGCGGCAAAGTTATCACCGCGGAGACACGGAGATGGGTTTTTACGTCATAGGTTGCCCAGGTTCAATTTTAATCACTTATATTGTAAATTTGTTATAGTGGATGGGCTGTCTTTTGCATTGACCGTCTTATTTGCCCNGACTGGGCAATAGGGAGGGTGTGGAGGTGTGTGGGAGCAAGAGAGAGAGGGGGGACACAGAAAGAGAGAGAGAGAGAGAGAGAGAGAGAGAGAGAGAGAGAGAGACAGACAGACAGAGAGAGACAGACAGACAGAGAGAGAGACAGACAGACAGACAGACAGACACAGAGAGGGAGAGAGAGAGGCAGAGAGACACAGAGAGACTCTGTGTGTGTGTGTGTGTGTGTGTGTGTGTGTGTGTGTGTGACGGTGAGTGACAGCGAGAGAGGGTTGTGCAGAAATATGCTAACCAAGTGTAATATAATCGATTGACATTTCAGATAAAAGAAACTGGTGCTTTTTGCTGCGGAAAACCAATGTTTACTTTTTGGCATTTGTTATACAAACGTATGGCCTCCATTATTTATCTTGTTTTTTAACTGTAGGTTGAGAAAAGAATCTACAGATGTTAAAGAAGGTGAAATAGTTGGTTACTCGAGTAATACAGGAGAAAAACTCAAGGCAAATCTCGGTGGGGTATGTAAGCTTTTTTTGTGTTGGATTTAGCTTTTTCTTAAGTACTATTTCAATACAGAATAACAACAAAGGAAGAGGAGCTTTGTAGTTCGAGTTTATCAAAGTGACATTCTTTGTGGTTGCCCAACTATCCTCTTTTGTGTTGCTGCAACGATATGGGGTCATTTTCTTCTCTATACATAGCAACAGATTTAGGAAACAGAATTTTCAGGCAATGGTTTGAATCTAAAACTGTTCGTAAATGTAATCTTTCCATTGTTATTTAATATGATTTAATAACGACCTTATAGAGATATTGTAAAACGTTTGTGAAGCACAGCAATGGAATGACCTCCCTAGATGGGGTTACTTGGTCTCCTACAAAGATTTGACGATTTTGGCGGAAACAACGACGTGAAGAGGCAGTGAAATAATTGCACTCTTGTGTTATTAAGAGTAAACTTCTTTTTGTGGCCAGTGTAAAAGGGTTGTTTGATTCATGATATACCACTGGTGCTGTTCAAAATATTAATAGAACAGAACAAAGAAGCCTTGAAAGTCACTGTTGTTTATTCTACGATGCTACAGGGTGAATTCAGGGCTGTCTCGGATTTTAAGATCATTAGGTGATGTTGTGTGAAATAGATTTTTCTTCTTTTTTTTGATACGATTGCAACCGAAAATAAATGAGACAATTTTTTTTGCGGGAAGTAATTAATGGTTGGAAAAGCTGAGTCATTTATGAGCTCATTTTTTCCAACCTTTTTTACACCTCGGTTTGGTTAATTTATATATTTTTTCGCAAGGCTCAACCGTTATTACAAATGGTTAATTGTTCATACCCCAATATTTGTGAATTTTCTTTTATATGTGCCTTCGCATGCCAAATTGTTTATTTGATAATATATGCAAGTAGTCGGCCAATTTGAACTAAGGAACAAGAAAATGAAATTGCAGATGGTGAACTTGAAACGATCTTTGAATTCAGCATGTGGAGCAATGAGTTCTCTCTGAAGTGGTTCAACAGAAGTCGGGAAAAAATCATTGCCAAATTCCCGGTGTTGGACAATGAATACTAAAAAAGAAAAATACTCCGCTTGTAACGAAAACCCGTGTCCATCAATCTTGTGTTTTAGCAGTCTCTGAATATGACTTTGAATCTTTGGAAGCGAGTAATGTCAGCCGAAAAATAATGAAAATAACGAAAAAAAAATTTCAACGGTATTTTTTGGTCCTTCCGTGTTGCTGGAGTTATGTGTCCTCAGCAAAGTGATGTTGTTCATTGGCGTTGACAACATTTGTTTCATGCGACATGTGGCACGGATTGGTAGTCTTAGTTAGGCCTGATGTAGAATACGGCATGTGGAAATGTAAAACTACAAAAATAGAAATTCGGTTTGCAGGAATCTTGGGACTTAGATAAAGCCCTCGGGTCTGGTCCAGAAAACCCCATCATGAAAAGTGGAGAAAGCTTATTAAAGTTGGCTTGACAAATATACCGTATTAGCTACCCGTTTAGAAATGATGGGACTACTTGCCTCTGCCATAATTAAGAATTGCCAACAATAACGTATTTTTTAAAAATAGGAGTACATTTGCCAAAACAGTTGTTGTTGGTTTGGGTGTGGTGTTTTCTGCGGAAACATACTATTTGACATTGATTCAAGCCAAGTTATTTATATATATATATATATATTCGATAATATTGCCTGACACGATGCAATTCCGTTGATCAAGCAATGTTCAGGTTCTCATTGATCCAAGGATAACTTACTGTTTTAGAGAAGATCAGAGCCAGGGCAAACGAGAAGGTCGGTTTTTGTGATCAAGACATTTCGAAGAACTGCATATTAAATTCAGTAAATTCAGTGTTAAAATAGCTTTCGATGATCGCAATTCTACTTCGGCAATATTCAAGTGCTGTGCCAGAAAATGGTTTACATCTTCATTATTATCGTTTCTAAGCCACGTGGCTTGTTTATACTGAATTTTATGTGGAAGATTTTGTCAAACCACACACATACACACACACACACACACACACACATATATATATATATATATATATATACATACAATTTTCTTTTGTTGTTTTTTTCTCGTGGCTTCACAATCGGTGTTTATGAAGTAGTTTGTTTTAGTTGCTTGGATTTCTTAACAATAAAATAAACTAAGCAGCTTGCCAATATTACATTTTTGCCTAGATGAGAATGAAAAATATAAGAAGTTAATGTCATTTGCTTTATCGTCTAAGTATGCATGATGCAGTAAATAAATCCCTTCGTTGGCAGCAGGGTCATATTACAAGTTTTTGAGGATAACGTGGACCTGCAAAAGTAAGTAAGCGGAAGAGACACCCTTGGTGTGGTAAATTTTTGCAATCAATCATAACTTTAACGAAAGCTAGCCAGGTCCAAACAAACCTCGAGCCAAAGTTGAAAATCTGAAGGACTGTTCACAATTAGTGCTTTAAAATCATACATTTTTTATTACCATAGTGGAGCAAACTCCTATTGCTTCTAAGGGAAATTCATAAGGCTATCGAAGTTTAGATATACCAGAGTTTAAAAGTAAATTAGGAATAAACCCGAGTCTCAGGTCTGCATATTACGACTTCAGATGTTATTGAAATTTTGTTTTGCCATTTATTTTCAGAAACACGTGCTTGCACCTGCTCTGTAAGCTGTCACAGTATTAGTTTATTCGAATTCTGGATGTCTTGAATATGCGTTTTCATAATGACAAGCCAGCTATTTTTATCTATGATTTTATTCAGTCATAGATAAAGTCTCTGCAAGGCGATTTTTCAACATAAAGTACAATTTTTCTAGGGAAACTACTTTTGCAAGAACAATAGCAGTTAGAACTAATTTATTACTTTTAAGTAATATTAAAAATGGACAGAAAAATGACTCCATGTTATCAAGTAAGGGGTAAGAGAACGTACTTTTTATTCAGAAATTGATTTACTGCGACAATTAACAAGGAAGCATTGGATACTCTTATTTTGCTGGCCTTGTAATCCCGAATACGTAGTTACAGAAACGTCATTTTGCAGTGCTATCATACAGCCTTGTCACAAATGCCATCAGCGCCCGCTGCTTTGCCATTTTTCAGTAATTTCAGAGCCTTCTCCAGTTCATCCAAATTGAATGGTTTGGTGAGAGCTCTATATGAGTTGGTGGTGCTGGATGGGATTTTGTATCTCTGATAATCCCCTGCTGGTCGTCTGTGTGCGGGTTTCCCATTCAGTAAAAGTTGAGTGACAATCTGGTTGTCTGTGACAGTGGATGTTGGTTTTAGTGTGGTGGTGTCATTCGCAAGCCTCTTGATAGCAGTCCAGGCTTTTTTGCTGTTATGAGTCAGATTCGTTGATTCTATCATGCGTTGCCAGCTCTGCGTTTAACATCATTCTCTGCGTTGTTCTGCTATACTTTCAATTAGTTCCTCTCCTAGACTGATGGTTTTGTCTGAGAAGGGATCTTCCTTGTATGAAGGTGTTAAACAAGTCGGACAGTTCTCCTGACATACCTGGTATTTATTCAGTCCGACATCCTCGGGGGGTCGTTTTTCATGCAGACTTTTTAACTATATCGAGAAAGGTGCTGTAGTTCTCCAGTGTAGGTGGAATATCGGAGAGTTGCATGTCCACTTGCTTGACAAAACTGGGCCAATCTGCCTTTGTTAGATTGAAGCGTCCGCGGAATGGAGTGTCGTACTTTAATTGGGGCACTGATGGATATGGCAATAGGTCGATGTTGACTGTGGGGCATTGGTTCAAGAACTTCCTTTGTACACATTGGGCTGATATTACGACTGATGAACCTGATGCCTGGGTTATAACCACTTTTCCAGCGAGAGCTGTTAAATAAAAATGATTGTTTCTGATCATGAAAGTGTTAGTCAAGTGTTAGAACCAAGCGACCCGAGGGAACGGAAACCACATCTTATCTTTTATAAATCCGAAAAGCAGGTCAAACATCAACCTTTGAAAGACCGTTGTAACTTATGACCGAGTATCGGCATGAATGATAAGCTTGTGGGATTTGCATCAGGGCGTTTTTACCAAGTGTTAATCTCAGGTTAATAGAAGCATTATAGATGTTACTGCTACGTCTTTTTGAAGTAACTATTCTGCTTTGTTACAGCTTTTTTAAAGTGTTTTGCTCATTTAAGGAATTTCATTGTGAATTGTAGAATAAAAATTTAACGAGCCTTACACGTACATACGTTCATGAATGAAACCGTATGATTTGTTCGAATATCTTCATTGCGTATCTAGATCCAGTAGTAACAGAGAGGTCTTGTATCCTCTTTGTACTTCGTTATTCTGATTTTTTTTATCTATTTTTGTTTATATGGTTATGTATTTACTTGTTTGTTTGGATATCTTTTTCATGAGCGTATGCAAAAATTTTTGAAGTTTGTAAAAACTCGTTAGACGTAAGGCCAGAGAATCATGATATTAATTTTGTAAAAGTGAGTTTTAAATATTTTTTTACATAACAGAATAATGGAGACGAAAAGCTGACAAAGAGTGCAGAAATGTACCATTACCTTCATGCGAAAAAACACCTTACAGCGATGGAATCGTGAGTAATTTTTACTTTTTTTTCTGCAGCCTTCTGGTCAAACAACTTATTCCATTGTGTTCGTTTTGCAGCTTGAGATAAGGAGGCGATGGGAATAATATCATTCATGTAAGACATGTAATGCAATCACGTTTACAGAGCACGCGTATGTGAGTTATTTCTGTTTTGATGGGTGAATATCGATCTTAACGAGAGTGAAGTACGCTTGGATACAGGGAAATGTCTCCATAATGCACAGTAAAAGTTTGGGGGGTGCCCTCATGAGAGTCAAATAAAAGATTTATAGTCATTCTTCAACTACTACTCGTTATATTTCCTTATAACCATTCTTTCATAGAGCTGGCATTGCATGCCTATTATACGATTTGACAGTTCTTACCAACATTTTTCAATGCGAGTTAGTTAAGCGTATTTAAGTAGCTCAAAAATAGGTCAATGAACAGGAAATTTTAATTTATGATTATCTTAAATGCATGTCTCAGAATAGAAAACTCCTCCCTTTCCTTTGCTTTAGAATGGACTTACCACTAAATGCTAACTAAAATAAAGTCACATACAACATTGATGACTTTGTTATCATAGTTCTGTAACGTCACAATAAACAGTAGAAAGAACCCCCCATCCTTCCCTTAGGGATCACGCAGGAAGCATAAAAATACTCGAGGATAAGAATAATAAATGTCTAAAATATTTGCTGTGACACCATGGTGTTAACTCCTAAATTTAATAAAATTTCATTCCAAATGAAAATACCACTACTTGTTCTTTTAAGCCATCTCTACGGCTTTTATCGAGGATGAATACAACTGGATGAAAATGTCAATATTTCTTGAAACTCGCAGGAGTGCCCATCTCCCACCTCCCGAGCGTTTATGCCTGCAGGGTTTTTTCATGTGGCAGGTGTGAATTTTATATGTGAAATACTTCTTGGATCTTTTGTGGTTGACTTTCTAACGCCAGGTCTCCAGTATCACTTGTAAAAAGGAAATCTTTATTAGATTATTAGCTTGTTAAGTCGTTTAATAATTTCAATATTGATACTTTAAAAAATTTTTTTATTGTTAAACATAAAGGAGGAGGAGTTAGAAATAAAGACTGTAATGTAAACAAAATGCATAATTGATGTTCATAAACAATTCTCTTTAATTATTGTTACTGGATATATATATATATATATATATATATATAACTAGGAATTTAATCATCAAAGTTGGCAGAAAAATAGGAAATAAATGTTTAAAATTATGACAAGTCTAGATGCTTTATTTTCTCAAGTTTTTGGGAGGAAAACTAGCCAACTTTTCCGAAGGTGTTAAGATTAACTTTATCTTTAATATAAATGCTCACAAAACAGGACCCAGCTTAAACCATTGCCAACGTGCATTGATGCAGGAACGGTGTAGCGGCGTCGCAGTACAAATATCCTGGTACAGTCATCCTGAGTGTTTGCTATGGCTGAAATACATTCATACACGTAAAAACAAACACACACACACACAGCCGCACGCACACACACACACACACACACACACACACACACACACACACATGTATGTATATATATCAAGGGTAAATTAAAATTTGACATTTAAAACTTTTTACAGTACTCCTTTGTTTCCAAGGTGTAAAGTTCTTCTACCTTGCAAACATTACGAAATCACGTGACCATTCGCCTTACCGTTACCTTTACAAAGGGAAAAATTTTCCACTGGGGTTTCATAAAACAATTGTTTCTCCTTCAACCATCGAAGTTATCAATGATCGTTAATAAAGCTTGCTCAACCCTCAACGTTGTGCTTAAAGTTCATGATCAGTTATTTAAATGCAAATGTACGTGTTGATACTTTGGCAATATTTTTTTTCGCCTCTCGGTTTTTGTGCAAGTAAATATAATGGGGTAAATTACCATAATTGTCGGTGACAAAACGACATGAACATTTCAAAACAAAATGTTCAATGCATATAAGGTGTAATATCAGTTTTTCATTATCAAGTAGAACCAAAGAAAATACCACCTGCTGATAACTATATTTTGTCCACAAAAGAACCTTTTTACATTGTGTATCAAAATTGGTGTTTGGTTTTCTTTGTTTAAGATCAACTATGGTAGTGGTGTGGTATTAACTGTTTTCGCGAATGATATTTGGTTTGGTGTGGTCTTTAAGATGAATTAGTAATGACAGCAAGGACTGTGCTAATGAAATTCTGGTACGATTTTTATGTTAAGAGCTTAACTGTTTTTAATTTGAGAGCATTATTATTATTATTATTATTATTATTTACACATTTTCTTTGAATTGTTTTCTTGAAATCCAGCACCGGGTCACTACCAGTGACCTAGGGTGAAGGAAGTTTTGGTAATAAAATTAAATAGAGAGAGCTCGTCTAAGCAAATGAGAAGTTCCGTTCAAAACAATTTTCTGTACTTCTTGCAAAGACGGTTCCCCTGGGATTTGTTTCCAAAAGCTAACTGTTCCTTTCTTGCTGAGGCCTAGTGCACCCCCAATA
>RDPX01000001.1:1839436-1858324 GCA_003991215.1 Morbakka virulenta | reverse complement strand
CCCCCCTCGGTCGTTATCCAACGTCTGCCAATAACAACAACAATAACAGCAAGATTAAGTGGAGTCTAGAGCACAGCCAAATGTTATGGGAGTGCTATGTGGAGAGTGATACTTCTGTACGAGGGTACATGAAGAGAATGCACAGTCTTGGGTTGGAACTTGGGGGCCGAAATGTAACTGATAACCGCTTGAGATCAAAGGTCCAAGCCATAGTGAACACAGGTAAGCTCTCTGAGCTAGAGAAAGGTGAAATAGTGGCAAGAGTTAGGGCGAAATGGATGGAGGCGAAATGGATGGAGGCGAAAGGAGGTTTAAATGGTTCGAGCACACTCGAGCACACTCGAGCACACTCGAGCACACTCGAGCACACTCGAGCACACTCCAAAGAATGTGATGCATAATGTATACATAAAAATAAATAAATGGAATCAAATATGTCATTCGAGAAAACAAGTTAGGTATTAATAACGCTTAATCTTTGAATGTTAGGCTACTTTTAAATAGTTCTACAAGTATAAGACGCAGGTCAAGGTGATCTATGTACAAATCATTTCCTTTATGGGTTGTTAACATTTATCAAACAATGTCATAATAAAAAATAAAAATTAAATTAAAACGTACTTCTCAGCCAGATAGCTCGGTGGATAACGCATGAGATTCCTAGTGTCAAGGTCGTAGGATCCACCCTAAATATGGAGTTTTAACAACACGCTTTGTTTTTTTATTGTATTATTTTGTATATAAAAAAGCTTGGAAGCCAGCAGTGCACTTTGACGATTTTGACTGAGAAAAGCGAGTGTGTATTGTAGAGCAGATGTTTGCACCAGAATATGCCATCAAAATCCTCAATTTATCGATCAAAATAGATCTTTTAGAATTAAAGAATTATTCTACTTCCGCCCCAAAAATAAACATCAAACTCTTGATGTGATATTTAGGCATTCCTTACTGAAAATGCGTATTATAAACAAAAGACTACTCAACAATCAACTTTTGCCCGCCAATGTAAAATTAGGCAACCACCTTTTTAAAAGGTTAGTGTACCATCCATCACCACCCCTCCACACACAAATATACACTACCTTCCTGTTGAAATCTAGTTTTTGGAAGATCCCTTGATAACAAACACGGCTTTTAGTTAACAAATTTCAGTCGAAATGATTTTGCATTTCTTTTACTCACTAAATTACTCTGTTGCGGAAATACACCAAATGACAAGGCATGCATGGGGTTCAATACGGGGCTAGTGGTAAGAATGTAAAAGTCACACTAAAATCAGTTCATTTAAGTCTCAAGTACGTCTGATAAAAAGTCGTCAGGACCTAGTCATTTGAGTGAAAAAACAAAATTTAAGTTTCTTTAATAGAAAATTTAATGGTCCAAACTACGGGTGTTTAGGTGATGCCTTCTTCCGACGCCTTTTCCAGTTGCCTGTTTTAAACCAATGGCTGTATAACAATTGTCTTTGCTCAACAAAAAGTAAGTACCTACATGCACGACCAGCGAGTATTACTTTAAGTTACGATGTTATTTCGTTAATGAGAACATTTTTGCTTCTGCTTTGCATAAATTAACAAAAAGATATTGGCAAAACTTAGCAAAAATTTCGTCCAACACTTGCATAGCCGTACAGAAATATCATAAAAGCTCATGCTCGGTGTCATGAAATGGTGTCGATAAAACATAAAAGTTATAATTGTACTAAGCCTTTTTAAATCCATCATCAAATTTCAGTGTTTTAAATTGTGAATTATTCTTTTACCCAGTTTTTACCAATGTTAACAGACAACTATGCACAATCACGAAAGTCGAGTGACACTGGCATTTTGGTCAAATATGAACACTACAGGGGAAAGTAAATGTTCTGCGCCCCTGAAGTCGTTGTTACAAAATGTGAAAGCTTGCAGTACGATCTATTGAACGAAAATGGAATATCAAAAGCTAGACTTTATACAGAAAAAATGAAAACTTTACTGTGACAAAAAAGGAAGGTGGGGAACACAGCCAACTTAGAATCAAATTATTCCTAGTCTGTTGATGCAATTGCAATAATATGGGATAACATGCAATGTAAGACATCCGATATTTTTTATACAAACGACAAACGCTCCAGATATATCACATTCATGCATTCAAGAACATATTCTTCTTTAAATGGGGGCTTAACCAATCGGAAAAACTTTGCCACAGCGGCCATGACACCAATTAATGTATCCAGATTTCATAAATAATATTACGTGAAGAATGTGCGAGGATTATTGAAAGAAAAAAGTTAATGGCATTTCTAACCAGTGGACGGAACTTTGCATTCACATGTGCTTATTGGAAATAAATTTTATCATAAATTGTTACGGCTTTACAAAAAAAATGTCAAAGGCGCCTGGTACAGATGTTGTTTCGTTATTTTGATAATATTGTTATTAAACGCATTTAAGCTCAGCCAGACGAATTCTATAGATTTTTCTTCTTGTCTATTGAAAGGAAATTGTTGTTCTTTTGTCACATATTTCGCTTGCACTCCGGTCATACGAAGGTGAATAAAAACTGTTTCTATTTCCAAATGGCGCTGATGCTAATTTACAAATACGTTCATATGTTATGCTAGAAAACCGTTAATAGCATAAAACCTCTGAAACAATAAATAGCACAGGCTGAGCTAGGCTTCTGTTAATGGATTCAGTTGGTTACAAGATAACATAAGTTGCAGGTGACATTTGGTCTGAGATTTCCTAGGATTGTTTGCTTTTTTGGCCTTATCGGCTAAAGGATATCAACACCCCAAACATCTGTCATTTATACGCAATGACGAATGATCCAATGATTGTTCCGTTGTCTTATCGGAAATAAAATCAAAGTATTCTTATACCAGGTTAACGAAATCAGTGCTGATATCATTCAGGAAAAAAGCTAATTACGTGTTCACAATAACAGGCCTGAAGTGTATTAATTTGATGAATACAAGTGACAATATTAAATATAAGAGCATCATTTCAAACAAGATTTCTTATGCTTTTATGACGTTAATGATCTAACATTCACGTAAACCATAATTGAAACAACTAAAAAAACATGTCACATGAGCTCACCGGCCAACATTCCGCAATAGTGCCTCCTTTTCTTTTCCTAATCTCTTTTCCACAGCAACAACTTTTTCATGAATATTTGCGATTTCTAGATTCCAGTTTTTCTCACTTGATGACTTTGTTGTTTTCCCTTTGCTTTTCAAAAGCCTGTCTTTCTTTAATCGCTTATATGAGTCTTCGATATGCCGTTTTCCATCGAGTGCTGATGTGGAAGGGGAAGATGGGCTTGCTACTCGTTTGTAAGGGAGAAAAAAACATTCACTTCATCAATATATTCAAATGCAACATGGTCAAGTGAAATCACTAATAACGATAAAACTCATCCCGAGAATATAGCACCACTAAAGGGGTTTTCCCAATAAAGACCCTTGACACATTTAAAATTAAAAGATTCATGATCAGAGTCCAATATTTACACAATTTGAAATAGCTTCAAAAACGAAAATGAAGGCATATTTTCCAATTTTTAAACAGTGCTCACTTATTTTCAATTGCGCTTCCTTTCCCATTTGTTACAGATAAAGGAAACATGAAATTCTTAATGAATCCAAATTATATCCAAATTATAGAGAACAGGGATACAAATATTAACTAAGAAAAAATTATGGAAAAGGGTCACTTTAGAAAATATTTTCGTCGGTTTGAAAAATATCATTACTCTTAAGCGGTTCTTTCATCCGTAGTAACAGCTATTCCAGCTTTTTCAGAATGCAAAGCACATGAGTTACTGCAGGCTTTTCTTAAGCACACTACGAGTCTAATCAAACCAATGGCTAAATCCACATCAAGGTCTCCAGAAAAATGTAGCATTAACTTACATTTTTAAAGACTTAATAAACCTATTACTTTTAAAAGCACAACTTTACACACCCTAAAAAGTAAGTCTGGAAACGCGGTCAACAAATTTCATGGTCTAAACGGCACCTTTCAAGCACTCTTAAAAATCAACATAATAGTTTTTTTANTTCGTCGGTTTGAAAAATATCATTACGCTTAAGCGGTTCTTTCATCCGTAGTAACAGCTATTCCAGCTTTTTCAGAATGCAAAGCACATGAGTTACTGCAGGCTTTTCTTAAGCACACTACGAGTCTAATCAAACCAATGGCTAAATCCACATCAAGGTCTCCAGAAAAATGTAGCATTAACTTACATTTTTAAAGACTTAATAAACCTATTACTTTTAAAAGCACAACTTTACACACCCTCATCATCAATCAACATAATAGTTTTTTTATTGAACAGGTAAGTGAAAAAAACCAAATAAAATAATTAGTATATAACAGCCTGGAGAATAGATCAAACACACTTTACTCTCAATGCTGATATTCCCTTTGGGTAGCTCCGCAGGCTAAGGCATTTTACTCTTGCTAAAACGCAACCATCATTTTTCCGAACTAAAACGAACTCTTGAAAGGTTTAGGTCATCTAACGTGTCTTAATTCTGCATTGCAAAAAATAAATACATCACTACACCCTCAAGAACCCAAGCCTCTCTGTATGTAACACCAAGCAAAAGAGAATTTACAGATCTCAACACTAGTCTGTGTCATGAACATTTCTATAAACGAAGGGTACATCGCATGCCATATTCTGCACCCAAATGCACTCTTAAATAAATTCTGTTATTATGAACGGTTCCATAACATCACAAGCACATCATTATCTCATACGTAACATGCGTATTCTGAAATACGTTTTAACGCTACTCTTCATGACATAGTTACTTAAGTAATTAGGTATAGCTCTTAAATATCTTCGACAAGGCGGATCTACGTGGTGAAAGCGAGGCAGTTGATTTGACAAGTGATGCAATACCTATCTTGTGTTTATTGTGCTCCTTTCTTTAGTGCTCGAAGTCATATTTTCATGACTTACAGCACACAAAGAATCACTGCCGCAACAGTTTATGATTTCGCAGACAATAAAGAATCCTGGCAGGTGAAATCATAGTATCGTTTGACGTTACTTCATTAAGCACATTACACACGCTAATGACACCTTGGGACTTATCAATGACCTAATTGAACATGATGATTCATTGCCATCAAGAATTGCACTAATGGCTCCAGTCATCCTGAATTTACTTCACGTACTTCTTACCAACACATACTTCCTATTCAACAATGGCATAAACATACAGAAGAGAGGTGTATCCATGGGAGCTGCAACAGCTCCTGTGATTGCTTAAATATTCATAGAAGCATTTGAAGCGACAGCATTATCAACAGCAGACAAAGGTCCATCTGTTTAAGGAAGATTCGTTGACGATGTTTTCGCAATTACCATAGAAGATGATCTACAAGGCTTCTTTGAGCACATTAATAGTCGTCCCTCAAGTATCGTGTTTACCATGGAAAAAGAAAAAGAAGGGCAATTGCCCTTTCTTGATGTCCCAGTAAAGTGACAAGAAGACTGCAATATTTCTGTTACTATATACAGGAAACCAACTCGCACAGACCAGTACCTTAATAACGCATAACACCATCCAGTTTCAGCGTGTCATAGTGTTATCGTCACCCTGTTTGCATGAGCAAAGAAGCATCATTTCAAAACCATTTGACCTTAGAAGGGTATAAAGGCATCTTTAAAAGGTTCTCTTTTGCAATGTATACCATACTTGGAATAACGAGAGAGCATTACGAAAAACTAGCAGGCGTAAACATTAAGACGAAAAAGAACCTGTAAAACAAATATGCCTTCCATATGTCAAGTGCATCAGTAAACAGCTAAGACGAACTCTCAGACACCATAATATCACGTTATCATTTTTCACAACATCCACCCTTAAGACGATACTCTCAAAAAAGCCAAAGGATCCAGTTCTATGTGAAGAAGGAAAAAATATAGTTTACAGGCTACATAACTGCCTTGCCTTCAACATTGGAGAATCAAAGCGTTTTTGGGGTCAAAGAGAAAATGAACATAGGAGAGCTGTTAAAAGGAGGTGACAACAAGAGTCATAAAAGCTGAGTACTGCTGGACAAAAAATCACACCTTTGACTGGGAAAATAAAATATTGTGCGCAGGGAAAAAAGTACTACAACAAGAAAAATAAAGGAACCATCCATTCTATACTGCACAGCAATCACATCAACAGAATATCTTACACTCTTCTAGAAATATGACTTCCAGTAATACAGAAAAGAAAGACAACAAACACAAGATTGGTATGGCGCCACTCCTCAAAACAACTTGATTCCTGCAACATCCTTACTATCAAGCGGCAATGCCTAATTACTTCAGTAGCCTGACGATGGGCGAAGGGACTCTCGAAACGTACTTAAGAAAAAGCTTACGACTCACGACATGATAAATATCTTACAGCAATGACTTCCACTGAGTTTATAAAATCAAAAACTTTTAAGACTGGATAATATGTTGTTGGAGAGTTCGTCTTGGGTGCTCAATGGTGTTCGTTACAAAAATAAGAAATTCGTTTGAGAAGTTCCCTTTCTCGTTCATGATTGGATCAAGTGCCTCTATGCAGGGCTCTCTGAACATCCTTTCCACTATATCCATTGGATAAAGGAACCTTCTGAAGGTGTCTTGCTTCCTTTCAAGGTTCGCATGGGTTTCAAATAATACTGCTTGCTCTTCCAAACAGAGTGAAGAAGTCACTGATACATACTGACACTGACGCTGTGATACATTATTGAGGAACTGTTCAATGTGAGTTAGTTTTCTATAGATGGTAACAGCAATGGTGTAATCTGCTTGTCTTTTTACTGGGATACCACAAAAAGATATTCCAGCCAATAATCCATGCAAACCCCAGCCAATGATTCATACATTCAATAATTCAATAATTTCATGCTACATGATACGGAACAGAATAAAACAAAAAACCTCTTCATCCTGAAAATATGATAGTGGCAGACAGCATTGCGCGCGTTTTACCACTGTGAAAGTTTGCCATGATGTAAATCAATGAGTGTAAGAACTATCCCTCCGAACGTACCACAAAGGATGAAACATGTAAATACGAATAGTTAATCTAACTGGAAAAACATGGCGATGGTCAAATATTCCGACCTAATTGCTCGATAAGTAATTATCAAAATCCCGATTTTGAGCCAGAATTTATAGGTTTTGTATCTGTAGATTTTCTCCTAGTCAATCAACGACTTCACATACATTTGCATTATGTTGATTCCTTTAAGACACACAGGACACCTCTTTCTTCCAGAAAATGCATAGTCAATGTGGAGGATTAACTTTGGTCACAACTCTCCGACGCTCACAAGATGGGGTTATCCAGCACGTACTTGTTTACACAGTCATTAATCTGAATCATTAATCTGTACAGGCAGGGTTACAAAAGCTGATTGATTTAATCCATATAGTCCACCAGCTTTTGTAACACTGACTGTACACAATAACAAACAATGAAAATTACTACATACCTTTACCCATTAATGAACTGTTGATGAACTCAAAGACATCAGTTCCCTGTTGTGGAAAAAGTGGGTATGATTAAGGTTTGTCTATGAAACACAGGTTTCCATACGTTTACATACAGACACTCAGATTACATAGATATTTCTTTAAAGGTGTTGAATTGCCAAAATCCCTTTACATGATGATAAAATATCTGGAGCTTAGACCCTCTGAAACAGAAGGGAAAAAAACAATGCATTTAGCAGCAGCGGTCAAAAAATTTACTCTACTTTCACCTAAAAGATGAGTCACCAGTCCCATTTACTTAGGAGCTTGCCTATGAAAGTTGGACAAATAAACAGGTCTTTCTATACATCCGTTTCCAAATTTTCTGGACTTTCCAGAAAAGAATAAGACTGCTAAAGCACTTATCTCTGATTAAAGTTCGTATACAACCCAATAGTGACCTTCATATTTATGCACGAGATTTTAGATGGAATAACAACAGAATAAAACAGAAGCTATAAAGTTACACCTAGCCGGTGTACAATGTCTTTCAAAATGAATGATACGGAGTGCTGAAAATAATCCTCCCAAAGTCTAACGTGAGCAAGTTTGTTTCAGTGAGGTATTGGACTGGATTTTTCCTTGGTGACATGCCAAGAAAGCTGTAGCATCGAGTTCCTGCCGTTTGTGCACGTCAAAGATCCATCTATGTGTTTATGCCTATTGTAAAATATGCTGTGTTACTATGTAGTCGTTACTTAATGACAACAAAAAATAAAGGAACAGGTGCTTGAGATCAATAAAAAAAAATTCTAATCTTTCTTGCAAAATTTCACTCCATCATTGCTACTGTTATTTACATGAACTGGTATCAATAAACAAATTCTTTTTTTTTTCGGGGAGAAGAAGAAAACGAAGGTTAAAGAGGGGATTAATCAAAATAATTCAAAAGGAGAGTGTAGACAGGTTGCGGTAGACCACGCCAAGGAGATGAGACTGATTCCCTCTGACGACTCCTAATCGGAAAAATCAAAAGAGAAGGAAGAGGATAACCACGAGGGAGAGCACGAGGTAAGGAAAAGGAGAGGACAAGGAGAGCAAGAGGTTGGGGAAGAGGAGGAGGAAGAGAAAGAGGAAGACAAAGAAGAAGAGAAAGAGGACGAAGAGAAAAAGGGTGAGGAGGAGGAAGAAAAGAGGGAAGAAGAGGTGGGAGAGGAGGAGGAAGAAAAAGAGGAAGAGAAAGAGGAAGAGAAAGAGAAAGGGGAAGAGAAGGGAGAAGAGAGAGAGGGCGAGGTCGAGGCCAAGGAAGAGAAAGAGTAATAATTAAATTTACTTTTCTCATTCATGGAAAAATCTTTACTGACCACCCTGCTAAATAAATTCTATGTTAACGCATTTATTTCTTTACGGGAAAGTATCTCTTGCTCTAAACAGTCAACAGATAAATTACATTGCAGACTGTGGCATTAAAAAAATTTTGTCTTTTGGAACACTCCCTCATGTTGGTGGATTGAGGCCATTAACTGGAACCTTGTAACTTGCCATATGGTGTAAGTTACATAAAACAATAGTGTCAGCTACACACCTTTGCATTTTGGCTCCGACCCATTCTAGAACTGCTGCCAACGGGATTTTCGCCAATCTTCTTTTTTTTCCTTTTCTTGCCACTTTTTTTCAACTTGCCTTCCTTTCTCATTTCTGCGACTTTGTCAAGACTTTTCCCTACAAAATCAGGAAGATCAATATTAGTGGTCTAATGGGCTCTTTGCGCTCTTGTACATTTTCCTGTACAACGTACTACCCTCAAAACAATTTGCTTTCTAAATGGATTTGTTTACTTTAAATTCTATTGCACATGCTCATAAAACCTGTCTGCATAGGTCTTGATAGCAATGTACACTAAAGCTAAAATTACTCCTGACAGTTAAAATCTTTTTGCTCATTGTTATTGCCCATGAACGTAATAGCGCCCAATAATAACAAAAATATATTTTCTTTGTTCAATCTGCTTCTCTCTAATTACCTTGGGGTGGTGGTAGGGGGTGGAGGGTTCAATAATAAAGGAACTAAAGAATTTTCATACATTCAATGTAATAGGGAGCTGCGTGCCAGGAAAGGCAACTACCACTAAATTGATCATGGTTGGTATTATTTGATAAACATAGGTCCTGAGGGAGTTTTTTACTTTCTGTGTCAACTTACCTGCCGGTAAAATTACGATTTCAATGGGCTCTACTCTCCCTTGACTGTATTTACCAAGTCCTTTCCTAAGAACAAAGAATTAAGTAGGATTTTATAGTGTCAATCACTGATTGTTTATGGTACATAAGGGGTAAACTTGTGAATAGTTACCAAGATAATACTTGTGAAAATCAACTAAGTACCCAACATGGTTCGGTTCTCCTATCTTAAAACATTTAAATATCTGTTCATTCTCTCAAATTGTCTTAACATCCTGTTACAGCAAGTCAGCTTTATGTAGAGAGCCGGTTATTGAAAGGTACTCGCCAAAAGAGACAGGTCTTAGCACATTGCAGCTTTCTAGCAATGCCAAAAACTTAAGTCTAACCCTGGGCTTTGATTCTAGTCTAGCCCTTTAACAAGTTATGCTCTAAATAAGTGGATTAATTTTTCAATTCCTCCCGCTACCTGATGTTCCTTTTGTCAGTGTGACCAGCAATGAATTCCTCATGGGAAAACTAGGTTTGTTGTCAGGTATTTTAGAAAATCAAGTCCTGAATGTTTGACATGAGATATATAGTTTTCAATAAGTGCTATGACCTTCAGTTTAAAATTTAAACAGCGACAGTCCAACTAAAAACATTTATAACAACGCTATGATGTAACGAGAAAATAACATAAGAAAAAATAATCAATTCCAAGCTATTTATGGAAAAAAACACAACATCAATGTGAAGAATTAATGCGTGAATCTTCTTTTTCTTGGTTTCCAAATTTTTCTAAATTAATAACTGTTTATTATATTACGTTCAGAATAAACAATTATTTTTATCACTACATGTCAATCACACTCAACACATTTTGTATTTAACTAAACAAAAAAATGTCCTCTTACCCTGGTTTGTATCCCATCTTAGATAGAAGTTTTGATCCGATTCCCTGTGAAAATGTTTAAAAGTTAAAATACTGTTACTATTAAACCTGGACCAAATAAGTCAAAATCCACAATAAACCAGTCACTAAAAAAACACATAGTGCAGGCTTAACTTTAACATATAGTTAGAAATATCTTGAAAACTACGTTGGGCATTGCTGAAATACATGTTTACACGAAGAAAGGATTTGAAGTGTTAAATTTACTATAAAAATACACCCGTATGACGTTTCTAGTTTTAATATTCTAGACAATATATTTATGTGATGTAACACGCTCTGTCGTGTAAACGCTTCTAAAAATCTTTAGTTTTACAATCAAGCCCATCCTGTAAACTAAGGCTGTCTTCTTTACATGTTACTTAGATAGTCTTGCTTCAAATAAGCAAAAAATGAGAAAAATTCTCAAGCAATAAAATAGCTTGGTTAAAGCCATCTATTTCTTGTTCTTACACAGATTTAAAAAGACCCTACGAAATTCTAGAAAACCACTGTAAAAATGAACTATGAAATAAGCGCACCTTCATACTTTGAATTACGGGACAGCCATGATTTTTTCAGCAAACTTAAGCCCCATTTAAATACATATTGATTATGAATGGAAACCATTTATGATCACCTCCAGCTATTACTAAGGTAATCACTAAAATTGTAACAGATGCTTTACAAATATTGGCCAATAGTCAAGCAAAGCTGGTATGATAGCCAAGTTTCTATATTCTTCACAGCATCAAGATATTTACTAATACGCACTCCCAACTTAACATACGACATTTAAAGTTTTACAATAGGCTGCCGATAATGCCAAGTAAGAAAAACTGATTGTGAAAAAATACTTAAAAAAACTATTTGGAATTAGAGACCTTAAAAATATTTCCACAATTTTCCTAACAACCCATGCTTGTCGGCATCAATTGCTCCCGATTTGGAAGGAAAGGAAACGGAAGTTGTTATCTGTGGGAAGTTCAGACCAATCTGCGACATTCCGATGACGTGTCCAATAATGGGGGTCTAGAAAAAAAAGTGCACTCTGGTGGTTGCAAAATGAATGTTTGCAAAATGAATTGGTTAAGAATGTGGTGCGGATGGCTCAGATAGTATAAAAGGTAGTCAAGAAAGCCACAGACATTGGTTCGAACATATAAATATATATATATAACTTTCCAGGTATCTTACAACCGCTGTCAAAATGATAGAACAAGGCCTTTCGACCAATGCCTCTCGTCTCCTCATTTATTATCCAGCTTTTCCAATTATAATGTGGCATATTTTCACACACATCCTTCACACATATTTATTTTCATGTAAACTTTTAATAACTTAATATGTCCTATGTGCATTTTTTTTCTTGACCGTTTCTTAACCAGCCTCCAGTCACAGTACTGTTTCGTGTATATATACCCGGTTCTCCATAATTCTCTTTGTTTCGGCTGTTGAGTTGAGTTTCAATGTTTTGTTCTTCTTTTCCCCACAGCTTTATGTGTGTTGTGATGTTTTGCTCAAATTCTGTTTATATCGCTCATCTCTTTTGTCATCTGTTATTCTGTTGTTCACTTGAGAAAGATCATGTTGATCGAAACGTATCAAGTCACTTTTTACAGTAGGAGTCAAAAGGTATCCGGTGGAACTGTTCTTGCCGTTTTTTATTGTAAAAGGATCTTGGTTTATTGTGCTGTCTTCGTAACTTTATCTCGTCTTTCATCATCGTTTGCGTGTGGTGGTGTTTTTGCCTAGATCTCCTCCAATTGCATGTAATTTGACTGATTCATCGGCAGGCTGCCTCTTACCAGTCTAAACGTATACAGACAAGTACTTTCTACATACAAGGTCAAGTATCCATAAAGAAGAAATCAAAGTATCATTAAAGTCAACTGCTTCAGGAAGCCACAAGTCGGCTCATAACTTAATATGATAACGGTCGAAACCAAGATATCGGAAAATCAAATTACAGAATAAGTAAAGTTCTATTAAAGACCAAACACATCTGAAATTGAAAACAAGAAAAGGGTATTTCTGACTGATTGCACAATGCTGTTCAAGATTGCAAATCAGCACACCTTTCTTAAAAATTGAAGCGATAATAATAATATGGTATGCGTAGTTTGTAATGCTTCCAAGTGAAAGGGGAAACTACCTCCAGTCACGCCTCTAGGCTGAATTATATACTCTTTGCAAGGTAAAAAAGACAGGGAAAATTTCTACCACCATCTGGAAACGAAAAACATTTTGGAAATTGAAGAAAATTCCAACATTTATTCTCAGGCAAAACAGCTGATGTCAATTTTAATTAACTCGAGAGCACCTAAATGCATGTGAAAAAAATACAAAGATTGTCGCTACATGCACATTAACTCTTAAATATCATTGTGGATTACGCTCTAGAAAAAAATCCTACAAAAATGCATTGGATGCATTGAACATAATTTCTATTTAATCTCAGCCTACATTCACAGAGCCTACATAAATCTGGCCAAAAAATGCTTTGTGCTTTATGTAAAGGTTAATGACTTAATGATATGTGAGATAGTTAGTAAAACACGCGCCGTTACAAAATTGTGTACAACAACATAACCACATAACCACAAAACCAAGAATTTACTCCTGATTAACCAACTAACATTATGTCTCCTCTAAAATGCTCAGTTCTCTAACCAGAAAAATAAGCAAAATACGACATCTACGTTTTGTATAATACCTCACCAAAGCAAACTATAAAAAACTATTGTGATATAGATCTCATGCAAACCTTTGTATGTTCTTCCCAGTCTCCTAAGTCACCAACTAACTGTGTCGGTTTGAAACTCAGACTTGCAACAAAATCATCCTCTGAAAGGCCTTTAGAACTATCATCTGACCAGTCATCGCTGTCACTGCTTGAAGATTCGTGTCCTTCTGTGGTAACAAATAAAAAACCGAATAAACAATGGGGAGATGTTAAGGCAGCTGGGATTTGAAAAAATGAACGACAATGGGAAGAGATATGCAAACTTATGTTCCACAAGAAACTTTGCTATCGGTGGGGCCACGTTCCCACCCATATAAATGGATTCATAAAGCTACTTTAAATTATTCGGACTTTACGACTGCAAAACCAAATAGTTTATGTTTTGCATCGCAAAGAAGTTTATATGTCCATTGCAATCCTGGCGGTGATTCGAACTACAACCCTCTGGTTGCCCCGTGTATGTTAAAGCAAAAAGGCAACTCGATAGCAGAGACAAACTGGCCACTGAAATAGCTCACAGCAAAAAAACCAGAAAGATTTAAGTAAGTTACGATAAAAAAGCTTCTCAACGAGGACACGGTTTAAAGTGGAATTGAACAATATACTTCAAGTGTTGATTGATACACCAGTAGATGGCAAAAACATCCTTGGCGACGTGTAAAATACGATAACAGAGAAAACGAAGGTAGCGTTGGGGTTCAAGAGAAAGAAAAATTAAGAATTGGTTTCAGAACCTATAAACCAGTATATTACGAAGAGGTAAGCAATCGAGCTTGGAATATTGAGCAAAAGTGAAGGGGAAGAAGGAATAGCCAGAGCTATTTACAGAGAAAAGAATAAAGCAGTGAAATAAGTGAAATATACAGCAAAGTACTATTAATGTTATGTTCCTATTGCCATTCCATGTTATGTAACGGTATTTTTCCCCTGGTTGCCAGTATTTTTACTCTTTGTGCTACTTTTAACTCTGTTCTATATATTTGTCCAATGGTGTCCACTTCGTGTGCTTGTCATGTGTATAGTAGCTTTTGACTGTTACTCTTTCACGTGTGGTCTATTGAGCTTGTCGTGTTACTTGCACTTGTGATATTTAGTGAACTTTGCTTAATCAGTTCTGATTGGATATTGAACAACTATTGTAAATAGTCTTTAAAAACCCTTGTAAGAGAATGTTAAGCAGGAGATTGGTAGTGTAGCTGAAAAAGTGTATGATATTTGTTGTGTATTTTTGAGTTTGAAGAATAGATTGTGGCAAGCCCTTTATCTGTTTGAATATTTTGGAGTACTATTTTTCAGTTTTTGTCTTAAGAGCCCGAATAACTAATCTGTACCATTACAGTTGGAATGTTTTGAGCTTAATCCTAAAATGCCATGTTTGATTATAACGAGGATATACTGTGTACTGCATCCGTAGTAGTAGAAACCTCCTACAGTTGCAATCAGTCCTTCTTTATTTGGATCGACTGCATTTTATCCTTAGCGAGCATGCTTAGCTCCTGGAGTCTTTTTGCAGTTCTTAAAGTTCCTAGTCCTGCATTTCTGAGGTCTGCTCTAACGCTCTGTTTACCCTCGTAAAAATAAATACAAGAGCCCGAATAACGATTTGTAAACCTATCCAACCTGAGTTTATGTCATCACCAAAACATATAAGTCTCTTTATCAGCCTTCAGTTTTTTTGAGAAAATCACGTGAAACCCTTTCTCTTAAACGTTCACTTAATGTAATTAATAGTTTTCTGTCTTTACCTATTCCAAGTAATATATAAAGCTGGGTATTTTATTAAACTTCCCACTTTTCTCAGCACAGCTATCACAAGTTTTCAAATAAGCTATTCATTTCACTTACAACTCATCTCCAGCAATAAATAAGGTAATGGGAAATTAACGAAGAGCAGTAAGTAAAAATTAATAACTAAAGCAATACAGCTAGTTTTGACTATCAAAAAACAATTGCCGATGACAGATCCCTTTCTATTTTGGTAAAAAATTAAATTTAAGTAAACTCTTGAAAATTTCTCATGTTCAGTAATTACCAAGGCTCCACTGAAATATAGGTTAGGTCAGTTATTGGCATGGTTTACGGGTGTCCTACAAAAGCATTATACATGAAAATAACAAAATAAACAACTTAGCTTTATTCCCATTTCGGATCAATTAATGGAACGCCCGTTCTTGCCGTTCTTCGGAATAGAAAGCTAAGAGAATAGTAATGAGCAACGACGAAATACAGGACTTTACGCGCATAGTAGAAGGCCTTCGTCAACCCTTGGGCTACAAAATTTTGGAAGGTTTTTGAAAAATACTGTGTTCTCTACAGTGACCCCCCTTTCACTTAAAAGATGTACACGAGCACCTGGTCTATAATTACACCTAAACCAATTTACAAAACTATCTACGGCAAGTAACCAGGACTTATATTTTACCTACTACTAGGTTAATTTTACATAGCTTGGTTGTAAATTTTACTTTCAATTTTACTCGAAAGTTTACTAAACTTTGTTGCGTTTTCCTATAAACATAAATCTCTCTACATCTAATATTTCTGTGCAAAATGGTTTCCATAGTAAAATAAATAAGATTTGATTTTCGGTCGTCCAATCCCGTGTAGTGCTGGGATGTTACCAACCTCTCTCATCAAGTCGTTGACAGTCCCCGGTAGCCCTTATGCAAAAAGAAATTTGCTAAGCGTAATCATAACGGTCATCGGGGTAATGAGGAGTGAAGGGGAGTAGAATTTGGTAGTTTCATACAGAACTACAAAATCAAGTTAGTATAATACGAAAAGGTATCGTGAATTTGGAGAAATTGGAGAAATTGGAGAAAGATAGGTAACTTCAAGATCCAACAAGCGAGATCATTAACAAACTAGCTGAGGTACCCCGCAACTCAACAAAGGACAGTCTCACGCAAAGGATGAAAATGGAGTAGGAGCTTAGCGTGGGGCCAGCAATACCACCCCCGAAAAACTCTTGATCCATGGAAACATTGTCGACAAAGCAACAAAGAACCTGGGAGAGGGAGGGTCTTCTGGAAAGAGGAGTAAGCTGTGCTATACTGCAAGCCGAGAAGAAGCAGCAACACTAAAAAGCTTCTGTTGACCAGGAAGATTTTTAACTATATATACTAGGAATATCAGGGTAATGTACGAGACCAGCAAGCAATCAAGGTAGTAAAAGAAATGTGGAACTACAATATTGCCCTGCTTGAACCTAGCGAGGCTATGTGGACAAAGTCTTAACAGAGAAGACTTCTATCAGGAGAGATGCTACTGTATTTTGGACATGAAGAGAAGACCGCTCCTCATAGAAGTGGCAGAAATCACTAAATAGAGGGAAAGCAAGACGACCAAGATTCATTACAGCTTCCTTCATAAGGAAGTGAAAGAAAATTACGATGCACGTAGGGCAGTGAAACGCACCAACCAATGTGAGTAATGAGGAAGGAAAGGAGGATTTTCATAACCAAATACATGAGATTTTGAGCAACCTGAGTAACAGAGATTTCAACATCATAATGGGAGGTTTAAATGCCTAAGCTTATTCAAAGAACACTGAGGATAAAGACGTAATGGGACGTTATGGACTAGGGGAGAGGAACGAAAATGGATAACTGTTTTTAGAGAAATGTACCCTGAACAGTATTCACACACAGGCGGATCCATAAGGCAATATGGATTTCCCAAAACCAAGTCACAGAGAACACGATTGACTACATATGTATCACAAAGAAATTCAGAAGGTCACTATAAGATTACAGAGCAAAGAAGGACGTTGCATCTGACCATCATCATCTTGTTACATTCTTACAGCAAAACTGAGGCTGAAAGGAAAAAGAACTTCGCTGGTCAGGAGAGAAAATCAAGATACAATGTGAATTACCTAAAGGATGCAAAAGCGAAGCAGGATTACAGAGTAATAGACTTCAAGCACTCCAGTAACTTTATAAGGATAAGGACGCGGGAGCAAACACCCTGACCCGATGGAAGAAAATAAAGAAAGTTTCTGGAGAGAGACTGGTCCTCTGCAGAAGCACATAAGAAGATCCAGGAAAAGAAGGCGAAGGCTGTAGTAAACAATAGCTGCACAAGAGAACAAAAGGGTAGAGTCAAAGAGGACCATGCAAATGCAAACAGAGCAGTGAAGGGAAGTGACGACGGAGATAAAAGGAACTCTGTTAAAGGGCTGGCAAAGGAGGCGGAGGAAGCAGATGAGAACAGAAACATGAAACGATTGTTCAACAATAAAGGGAAGCTGGCAGATAAGAGCAAGCTAAAAGAACGAAAAGTCATGGATACGGATGGCAACATGCTGATAAGAGTTGAGGGAAAGGTTAATAGAGGGGCTGAGCACGTTGCAGAGTTGCTTAACTGACCAACACCACTAAACCTACCAGGCATTCAGGAGGCAGAGATTGACTAAGTGACAGACCGCAGCAAACCAACAGGTGCAGAGATCAGGAAGGCCATAACAAAAGCCAGGAATGGGAAGGCGCCTGTCCCCGATGAGATTCTAGAGGGTGCACTTAGGGCACATCCAAACACATCAGTGGAAGTGCTGCACGAGCTGTTCGGAAAGATCTAGGAAGTGGAAGAAATCCCGACTAAATGAAAGCAAAGGCATCTGATCAAGATTCCAAAGAAAAAAGGCCTTCGCCTCTGCTGAAACCACAAGGGAATCGCACTTCCAGCTGTTCCTTGAAAGACATTTAACAGAACTAATTTAGAGAGGTGTTTTGTGCAGTGGATCAAAAGCTTTGTGACCAGCAAGCAGTCTTTCAAAAGGGTAGGTCATGGGTCGACCATATTGCAACTTTGCGGATCACAGTCGAGGAGTCCGTTGAGTGGAATTCTCCACTCTATGTGGACTTTGAGGAATACAAGAAGACCTTTGCCAAAGTGGGCAGATAGGGCCTATGTAAACTGATGCGACAGTACGTAATTCCTACTAGGTTTGACAGGTTCATTAGAAACTCATATTTCGAATCTCGTGGCTAGCTGTGCATGGAGAACAGTATACCAGAAACTTTAAGATCAAGAAAGGAGTGAGACAATGTTTTCTCTCACGTTCTGTTTCTATTGGCCATCGACTGGTTTATCAAAACCACCATCAAAGAGATAAGAAGCGGGTTTAATGGACTGTTCTGGAATAAACGTGAGGAACCGGATTTTGCGAATGACCTGGCTCTTCTTTCCATACCCACAAGCATATGCAGAAGTTAACAGGCAAGGCCATAGCTTCTCCCTAGGTTACCCTAAATAGCCGCACCAAAAAGACCAAGATCTTGAAGATTAACATGAACTGGGCGGAGAGGCCCTGCCTGGAGCAAAGAGAATTTTTTACGTATCTGGCAAGTGCGGTTGACAAACTGAGAGGGAATGACGCAGATGTAAATACTAGAATGGGCAAAGAAAACAGAGAGAGAGAAAGAGAGAGAGAAAGAGAGAGAAAGAGAGAGAGAGAGAGAGAGAGAGAGAGAGAGAGAGAGAGAGAGAGAGAGAGAGAGAGAGAGAGAGAGAGAGAGAGGAGAGAGAGAGAGAGAGAGAGAGAGAGAGAGAGAGAGAGAGAGAGAGAGAGAGAGAGAGAG
>RDPX01000001.1:1799848-1832736 GCA_003991215.1 Morbakka virulenta | reverse complement strand
GGCATCAAAATTTTCATTACAATTCCATATAACAGCTTGTTTCGGGGTGTTGACACTCAACTCAAACTCTCTGAAGGGATAGAATAAAGTAAGAATAATATCGACCCTCTGAATCATTAAATGTACCACTTCGTGGTACCTGACTTTGTTATTGTCTGATGGAAGCTTAGTTTGGGATCCTGCGTTCGATGTCTGGGTCAGGGAGGTCTACCTTCCTGCTCGCCGGCCAAAAACAGGATTTATTCCCCAGTCAAAAATATATGTAGCATGATGAAAATACACGATTCTGATTAATATGAACAAAATGCCTGCAAAAATGTTCACGTCCTGCCTCCCCCGCTATAAGCATTACAGTAATTTTCATTTCTTTCACCGGCGTATGTGTCGAATCCGAGAGAGGGTTAATAAATAGAATTTACATTTGTTCTGTTCGAGGATATAAAAAAAATAATCACGTTCTGAGTGACCGAGTCACGAAAAATTCTTTTCTGACCAATTATATGTAATAGAAAATACATGTCTAAAGCACAATGTTTATCGTAAATGCTCAAGTAAAAGTCCAATATTTGGGATTGAATTCCCTGACAAATATTTTGAAAACAACTTATACTCGGTACCGACGTCTTATAATTTTCTCTAAAAAAATACAACTTATCAAAATAGCATTTGAAACCTTATCAAGTTGCATCAGAGGCTGTACTTTGATTGTTTTATGTATTCGTTGATCAGCGAATGCAGCCCAGCTTGGAAGTCATAGAGAAGGTTTAGTCATTGACTTTGAGGGGAAACAGTTTTGTCGTCAGAGATGCCTTTTGTTGCTTTCTTCTGCACAAGTGATTAACAGAGCAGTCTAATTTTTCTTTGTTAAAACAGCATGTATCAAACAATGCATATTATTTAATCTCTTTTCATGCACGGAATACACATGCTGTGGTCACAAACTGTCTTTTATTAAAAAGCGCATCCCTTTCCCAGATACAAACAAAAATTGAAAAAGGGATGTTGAATGGGCACAACTGGGATTTTCGTTGCATCGTTGTTTTTAATGATTTGATGAGGGAATGTGAAGCTGTTATAAACTCTGGTCTCGACCTATATTCGGAACAAACACTTTTCCTTGCTCCCCCCCCCAACTAAAATTGGGGCCCTGACTTATTTTATGCCGGTTTACACGCGAGCATTTACGTTACTTTTAGCGCGGCATAGTTGAAGTAGGTCGTTATTTCAACTGTACGAGTGAAAATTGCGCTGAAAATTGCATGCATGAAGATCAAAGTGTAACGGCTCACCTCATGTCAGGCTCTTTGTACTCCTCCAACTCATCAATATTAACAGCATATCCATGAGAATACCTTCAAAACACAAGAAATGACATTATATGACTGCGCTCCAAATATACCAACACACTGCTGAATAGTTATTGGGAATAACGACTTTCTTTGAAGTCTAACCGAAGGGTAACGGAATACACCAAAAACAAAAAGCAATCTTTTTCTCATTTTACCCTTGCGTGTCACACCAGCCCTCCCACTTTTGATTGGATATGGGATAGAACACATAATCAACAAGTTACACTTCCGGACTTTTTTCTCCTAATTTTGTCAGACAATAACTTCCTTTCTCAATACAAGGGGTACTTCATAAAAATACGTTTTCCATTTGCAATAAAGCATTTGTTTCTTTGTAAGAATACTTCTTAAAATATTACATTATGTGGAAAAATATGCATTAGCTTTCAAAGATCCTCAAAAACAAATTATGACATTTCTTAGTTACCGTGCAAGTACCTTTCCCTTAATGTTTTAAAAAGAATGCCGCTGCTTTACTTAGTGCCAGGGCCGCTAGTTTAAGGACAGCTGGCCTGTTGACAATCATAACAGCCTTTCACCCCCTTATTCAAATAATACTAGGGTAGGGTAAATCAGTAACTTTTTTGCAAAACGGATAAAAGACGAGTGTTTTCAGAGGCCATTTTTTCCGTAGAGATCAAATCCGGTGAGAAAATTTACATTGGAGCATGATTTCAGTCAGAAAAGTCGCCATTTTTAAAAATGGCCGCCAAAAATCAGTTTTTTTGGAGGTAGTAATTATTTTCGGAGCTTCTAATGCGTCCTCTCAAGGTTTCTAATGGTCGTTGAATAATTTCTACAATAGGAATGACCATATCCCTCGTACTTGACGATTCCACATTATACCTAGGTGAGAACTGATTTTAGGAGCGTGTCCATATCATGTGAGGGTTGGTTTTCGGGTTTCGATGCATTCTTTATTGAATGTTTCAGTTCTTCTACAGTGAATATTTCTATTTTGTATTTTCCATCCAGCTTCACGCGCCGCCGTTATCGAATATCAGGAACCATCGTCAGCTTGAGATAGGAAATTTCAAGGAGTAATTCGCTCTCCTGGAGAGTATCCAGTAGTGTAATATTGTTCGGTGTGCTAGATCGGCCGTGCACTTTGCATTTTTCGAGCATGCCAATGTTTTGGTATGTTTTTTCTTCTTCAACTCGGCTTTCTTCAGTGGAGTCAGCTCTCGAGATTGTTTCACAGTAGCCAGAAAATCTGCTTCTATTTTCCTGACACGTCGAACTTCCTCATAATTCCGTGCCCATTTCCACTTTCGCCGTTTCTCTGTTTCCGAAATTTCCAGGAACTTTGAATCAACTAAATATGCGTTTGTAGTTACCACATTCTTCCTGGATATCGTTTGAACAGACGTTGTGCCCCTACAAATTTTCAGTCTGTTGTCCAGCTTGGCGAATTCGCTCTCACATCCTAGGTTGGTGAGCATAGTTCAATTTGGTGTTCTCGGAGTGCGTCGATTCACCACCGGTTACTGGATTGAAAAAACCCATTTCGCTGAGTTGGCGATTTAAAGTCTCGAGTATTTCGTCGATCACAGCCTGGACCAGACATCCACGACCGGAAACTTCATCAGATTTTTCCTTGATATCTCCCATTTCAGATATTTTATTGGCGAAGAACTCTTTCACACTAATCCAGTTCTGTCTCCGATCAACAGTGCTTTCTTGTTTTATTGGCTGTTTCTCATCTGTCCCAAGCAATCTCATGAACGGTAATATGATCCAGTCTCCTATACCAGAATAGATTTCCAAGCAAAGGTGAACCAGTCGTTCTGAATATACGTTGAGACTGCTAAAACCAGTTGGTTCGAGTTTTCATCGACGATTGCCTCGAAGAGGTCTAGGATGGATTGGCCCCTTGCAATGAATTCTTTGGCGATTTCTGCTATGCGTCTAAATCGATTGCTTGTAAGTCCCCTGAATCCAGTGTGGTCAATCTGCTGCAGCTGCAACCAGTTCTTGTATTCATTGTACAATGATACGGAGTGACTGGCATGACTGGGAAACAGTAAATTCACTATAGCTATTTGGCCCAGAGTGTCGATGGAGGTTGACGATGACAGGAAGGCTTTCTGGCCAGCTGAAATGTCCAACAATTTGTGCAGTCCGATTTTTTATTCGGTATTTCGAAACACTTCATCAATGGAATGATCTATGGCGAGGATTATATGGGCACAGCATTTCAGCACCTTCTCGTCTTCTGCACCAAGGTTTTTCAACAGTGTAGTGCAGTCTCCAGCACGATCAGACATCCAAAAATCAATAGAGGATTTTATGTTCTCCACTGTAATTTCAGCCAGAACTGCTAAACTCTTCAGTTTGAATTCATAAGCAGCAGCTCCTTCGGTGCCACCATGGCTCACATTTTCGAGATAGCCCGTTGTCAGAGTCTTCCGTTGTTTATCAGGTCCAGAAACTGTAATATGATCAGCTTTTACATCATATAATCGATGACAGGCGTCACAATGTCATCCTCATTCTTCTCTGTGATGTATTGCGCTGCCATCTGGAGATTCAGAAAAGAGGCATCCTCTAAATATTTGTCTATGGTTCTGGCGGAAGGGAAAACATTACTGAGTCGACGTTTCACAGTCAAAGGCGATAATTCTTCACTGCTTGTGGAATCATCATCATGTGTAGCTAGTGATTCATTTCCAGGAGTATTATAGTCCAAAAGCGAATGAAGAGTCCAGTGCTGTCCAAAAATTATATTAGCAGTTTTCACTATAATACCGACGATATCGCCTCGAGTTACTTGATGATCAGCTAAACACTGTATAGTGCACCGAACGATTCGTTCATCTAAATATTTGCGGGTCGTCCGAACGGGAATCTGTGGGAAATCGGACCGTGGTAAAGATACAGTAGTTGCTGGAGGTTTTGAGAGGGTGGTAGGTTTGTCATGCACTTGACAGACATCAGATAAAATCACTAGTACTAGTATCCTTTACTGCTTCATCGTATTGAAGCTTTCGTGATATATTCTCATTTTTCACCGCTTCCGACATCTCTTTATGTTTTTTCTCATCTGATTGTTCCCGTTTGGAAATACGTTTAGTCTTTTTCATCCATTTCTTGGATACAGTAGACAAGTTACAGGTGGCAAAATATGCACCTTTACAATTGTCAGCATAAAAACTTTCGTCCTCCGCAGTCATTTTCACTCCATGTATATCCTCCATTTTTCTCTGATACCCAGAATCATTTTTTCTTTCGTACGCGATGCTTCCCATTCGTCTATTGAAGCTGGCAGCTTTTTCGCACCATGAGGTTGTCTTTTTGAAGTTAATGTTCCGCTGTTGTTTAGTCATTGTATTGAAAAAAACGTAGTCATCCTTTATTTCCTTTGCCACTGCTTTATCGTTCATTGGATAGACATTTTTGGATATCCAGTCATCACACAGTTCTTTGACAACAATTCTATTTGCTTCATCCTGTGAAACTGTCTTCTTGCCCGTTCCAACTGCACACAAGAATAACACACGTCCGATCAAATGAGCACCAGGTTGTAACTTCGATTTCACGAGAAATTCACACTGCTCTTTATAAATCAATCCATTTAGTTCACGACTTATTACAGCACTCCTCGTCGTTGTGGTTGATGTATAATCATGCATGGCAATGAAAATGAAATTCTACTTTGCAGGCAGAGGATAAAGACAATGGCTTTTGTTGACTCTTTCGCGTGTGAGAAGTCACGTTGGCACTACTGTGCGAATGATACAAGTCACGTTTCCGGTTATTTTACAAAAAACGTTATTTTATGCATTTGGAAAAACAAAGTTTTGCCCACAACGCATCAGTAGAGGGAGATACGACCAAAATACCTACAAAAACGGATCGTTTTCATGAAAAAACATATGAAGGGATATATCGGAAGTGGGCATGTTCACTTGTGGGTTCATTTTGTTGGTTTTCTGGTCATTTCCGGTCGCCATTTTGAAAAAATGCATTTTTCTGCCGAAAGCATACACGAAGGGCAAAAATACGTTCGTTTTTGGATTCAGCGCTGAATTTGGCCTCGGAAACCACTCGTCCCACTAAGAACTTACTGATTTACCCTACCCTAATAATACTACATGCAGCTCTTCCCATTTTCATTAGTAAAAAATCACCTGTACAAAAAGGGCTTTTCGTGAGTACAAGAAAGTTATAAGCGCTAAGTTATAAGTTCAAAACAATTGAAACATACCTGAAACCCTTCATTCCCAAAAATAACTTCCTTTTGAACATTTCAAGTGCAGAATACAGGATTTTATCTGATGCTCACGTTTATAATTCTATTTGTAAATCCTTAGTTTTTCGAACAAATTCTGGCCATTAATAAAATGATTCAAATATTGTTAGATCTTCCATACATAACTTTTTCATATGAATACAGTTAAACAAATACTTTAAATCCACTTTTTTGTCTACGTACAAAACAAATTTTGACCGTAATTTACGATCGAAATTAAAAATATACAGGGTTAATGTAGAGATACCCATTTCTTCTTCGCAGTAAAAAAATTACTTAACTTATTTGTCTATTTCGTGCACTTCATTAAAAAGTGGGGTAAAAGTCACATTTCCTCGATAGAGTGGTTAAGGTTAACTTCAAAAAGAACTTAAAAGTTGGGCCAAAACAGAGAACGATTTATGGGTAAGCACAAATCAAGCTAAAAGTATCCTCTGTATTTGTGTAACAACATTTCAATATTATTATTTACAACCGATTTTTAGCTTTCACGCTTTTTCAAAAGGTGTAAAAGTTGAGACGAGGGAATTACTTATTTGAAATCTGAAAAGGCAATAAATGAAAATGGGGAGCTACTCTTTGACAAAGAAAGTACATGAATACGTGTTGAACCGTTTCGCAAAGGTGGTGCTTAATCTAGAAAGCAAAGAAATTATTCATGTATAAGGGTCGCACACACCAGAAACTGGAAAATGCATTTTTACCAATGGTTACACAAATATTTTCATATATTTTCCATGAAAAATAATACAGGTACAACCTTGTTTCATGTCGTGCAGGGCAGGGTAAAAACTTTTAATCTTCAAAGGTAAGGTTCAATACATATTACACTAACAACCGATCCAATATATTTCACCTGCATGTATCTTCGTCAAACTTGCATTTTCCTTCAAGGAAATATGGGCACGGCAACATTTTAGAGTGCGTTGGGTGTAAAAAGAGCACACGAACCTGAAAAAAGTAAACAATTTAAATATATTATAGCTTTCATCTAAACTAATTTTACGAAGTACTGTCGTTTATACAAGTACAGAAAAAACCAAAACCTGATCTCGAATCTTTTTCTTTCCATGAGTTTCTTTTAATACGATAATATCAATTTCAAGTCTAGATTAAAAGTGGCATTGAATACGTCCACTATCCTCTACCCGGATAGAAAATGGTTCCTTAATTCAATGCTAGTCACACATTTAAGGAAAACATGCAAAATCTATCTTTAAGTGGTAAAGATTTTCCAAAAACTGCAAAAAAGCTCCGCGTGTAGCCCAGCATAAAAAAACACTGTGTGTTATGGATACTACACTACAATTAACTATACTAGTATATATATATTCTACAAACTGACATCATTTACGGTGTCATAATATTAATAAATAAAGATAGAGAAATAGACAGACATGGATGTATGGATGGATGGATGGATGGATAGATAGATGGATGGATGGATGGATGGATGGATGGATAGATAGATAGATAGATAGATAGATAGATAAATAGATAGATAGATAGATAGATAGATAGATAGATAGATAGATAGATAGATAGATAGATAGATAGATAGATAGATAAGTAGATAGGTGGATAAAAGGAAAGATATTGATAGGAGTAAATATATACACATATACATACATAAATACATACATACATACATACATACATACATACATACATACATACATACATACATACATACATTGATAAGAACTTTTTTGAATACATGAATGCACTTGCAAATATATATTTACAAGTATACTCACATACTAAAATGTAATGATTGGCGTAAAGGGTCAATTCAAGTGGTACACCTTTTGTTTTCAAGTTCATGTTACGAAAGGTTACGTTGTGAATTCACTTGCATACGGCATCCTGTCAAGGCAAAAACGAATCTGAAACTAAAATGGGTTTTTTGATATTTCGTCTTTAAAAAAGAAGTCCCGTGTTTCTCTTGTACGTAATCCGTCGAAAACCTTGCATTCCATTACTCTAGCCCATAAAAACATACATATCTGAATCCAAAATATTTTTTCCATAAACGATTCTTTCATTTACAGGATGTGGGGAAAATTTATTGAAAATTTGAAATTTAAACTAACACCAATGCACATCTTACTAGACTCTGGCAGTAGGGATAGTAGATGGAATTCGATATAGAAAAATAGTAAATCAAGTGAAAAGGTACCTGGGGAATACAACCAACTTCGCTTTTGACAAATACAGAAAGTATAGTCGATCGCTTGGACTTCGCTCATTTCAAAAAATTACTGGGGTTCGAATGCTCTTCCAACCTCCATAATAACAGCAAAACCATTATAGTGTGAACAGTTCATTACCATTTTAACAGCCTGTAACTGTACTGAAAGAATATATCAGTTCTGAAGACCTAGTGACTGCTTTCAAATTAATTTCTGCGTATAATAAAAGCAAATTTATGAAACTGTTTGGCCAAATGAGACGCTCTCAAAATGGTCTCTTTAAGCTATGCCTGGCGGGAATGACTCAGGCTGGGATAGAGGGTGCACACCACCAAACTGTTGCCGAGCAAAGGTTTACAAATAGCCAGGCCTCGACCCAAAAATATTTTAAAATGCCACACAAGATAGTAAAGTTTGTAACTAACTGAACCATCCTCGAGAGTATCAATGAATATCATTTTGAGAGACTATGTCGTACTAGTGCTTGAGACTTGAGCCGTTGTCCTTCTGCCACTTACTTTATTTCTTGTTGAAACCCAAAGAACTCAGCTGGAAATACACTTACAAACATATATGTGTATGTATTTGCAAAGGGCCCAAAAAAACCAACGCACTCAGCAAAATTCAAACATTTGGTACATTTGGTATGTTCTCGTGAGCTCAACTTGTCTTGTGCGTGTGTGTGTTGTGTGCACAACACACAACTGTCGGTGTGTCTGTGTNAGAGACTAGGTCGTACTAGTGCTTGAGACTTGAGCCGTTGTCCTTCTGCCACTTACTTTATTTCTTGTTGAAACCCAAAGAATTCAGCTGGAAATACACTTACAAACATATATGTGTATGTATTTGCAAAGGGCCCAAAAAAAGCAACGCACTCAGCAAAATTCAAACATTTGGTACATTTGGTATGTTCTCGTGAGCTCAACTTGTCTTGTGCGTGTGTGTGTTGTGCATGTTGTGTGCACCCCTCTCCTTCCCCCCCCCTCTTTCTCTGTCGGTGTGTCTGTGTCTGTAACAAATCTGATAAATTCTTTAAAAAATTGAATACCTGATTATCTTCCTCTTGGCTAAGAATCATGGCATTATGCATTTCAACGACATCCCATCCCTACAGTTGGAGAGATGGAATTCAGAGACAATTCAGGGACACCACATTAGTAATTTACGAAAAACAATATGGCTTAAATGATTCAAGAGTACGTAATAGGGTGTCCTTCAGCATTTAGGGCAGTAATGTATGCTAAAATGTATATACAATAAAAAAGAATTGATAACTTCCAAATAAAAATGTAACTGAAATGCTCTCTAGCTTTTCACAGCACTGGGTTTCTCAAGACGGTGACTGATCATTTACTTTCACTAAACATCAAGAAAATCCAAAATAAATATTAAATTACAACGCATAACATGATGTAGTGCAAATGGTAGGCTAAAATGGCCCTCCGTGAATCCTTGTATGTTTCCCTGATTGGTGACAAGTGACACCCCACCACTACCCCCACACGTCAACAGACACACATACATATACAAACACACTATGCCAGTTTGATTGCCAATGAAAAGGAGGGCAAGGTGCACTAGGTTAGCTTGGTGCACTAGGTTTCATAGCAGAGACGGTTACAGAAATGCAACAGGCGTAACCTACCGATGTGTGGAAGCCCCTGCTATTCACTTCACTATATTTGTTATTTAGAGCACACCTTTAATCGAGCTACTAGGATATACTTCGATTCTGTTTGCTTTAAATGGGAACTCCCAAAAACATGCAAAATATGCTCAAGGCATGCAGGCGTATAGTGAGGCTGTGATAAAAAAAGAAGCCAATAGGCTTCAAAATTACAGTACATCAAGGCTTTACAATGAGTCTTTTACTGTTTGCCGTCGTGATGGGTATATTAACTAATGGTTTTTGCAACAATCTAGCTTGGAACACGATGTTTGCAGATTACGTGGCGCTGGCTAGGCAGGTGAAAGTTGTGGTGGGTGTGAAGCTTAAAAGGTGGCGGTTAAAACTTCGAAATTAGGAGTCAGTAGATCAAAGGCGAACCATCAGTCAATAATGAAGAAGGTACAGCCATTGAAGGTTGTCAATGAGCAAGTGCTAAAAATTGAAAAGTTGAAATAAGCGAGATAAAAAAAATGGAGGAGGTCTTTACAAAGTCTAAGACAGAATTCCAGTTGGATGAAAATGTTAGTAAAATGTTTCGGGAGTACTATTGAATAAACGGGTATCTGCAAGGTCAAGATCTAAAAATAGCATTTTTATTAGGGATGACATAAACAATAAAAAACCCTCTTTGATTACAGTTTTGCAAAGGAGTTCGAAGCTGCTGCGAAGATAAAGTTTCGCAAGTTGTATAAAGTAAGGTACACTCGCTTGATGGTACGAGATCTTATTAGGGTACCACAGAAGATCAGACAAGCATGGCTGGTGTGGTATGATCACAATAGGAAAAAGGGTGTATGTAGGCCCTAGGAATAAAACAATCACAATAGGGATACCACATCACAGAAGAAGAGGAAGATCTGAACTTCTGTGGCTTAAAAACAACTCCTTGAACATGACAGAGGCGGGTTTAAAAACAACAGATACTGGGTACCACACAGGCTGGAAGAGAACTGTTTGTTTTGGTGATCATGAATACAAATTACTGATTCAAGAAAAAGAAAAAACTGTTCAAATGGATTTTGCTGTTTTATCCATTACCACTGGTTTGTTTGCCAGAGTTTTGTTGAAAGCAAGTAAGAAATTAGCAAGTTGTACTAGTACATTATCGAATGAAGACATAGAAATCCCAACATTAACATCTGGAGGGGAAGCTTATCTTCTCACGCTGGAAGCACTCTGGAATAAAGATCTGAAACCAGAGATTAACACCAAAGATGAGTACCGGAGCAGGACGCTGACAATCAAGATCTAGTTGTTGTTAGCTACTGCTGACCACGGAACATTCTTGATTATAGACTTGTGTCATGCTTTTTCTCTCACTGTAGTCATATAACTGAGTAGTTGTATTCTTTATATGTTTCAGATTGGTCTGATGATATGTGAAAAACACGAAAATATTTACTGAATTGTTGGTCTCTTTACTTCAAATTAATTTTCGACTACAAAAATATTCCTTGTAATTTGTTGGTGTTCTGGGATTGTGAATAAGACTTTTCAAATTTCTTCATAGGGAATTGTATTCGGATGCCCTTCCTGACGCCAGCCAATGGCTTTTTCTTTTGTAAAGTTCTAGAGTCTCTTCGCCCGCTCGGGGAATCGAACCCTGAGCCTCTTAGTTACGGTGCAGCTGCACTAACCACTAAGACACGGCTCCTCGCTTGCGAATGAGATGAAAAGGTAAAATCCAAAAACCAGTGTACATGCAAATCGAGTTTAACCGACAAGGCAAATATAGTGGTTTTGACGTAAAAACCTGTAAAGCGTTGAAATAAAAGCTCGCCACCAAAGCAAGCATTTTCAAATTGGTGGTCGAGACTAATCATTTTTACAAAAATGCGTGCGTCGCAGGTAGGAAAACTTATTCTTACGTGAGTATATTTAACGCGACATTTCTGCCCTAATAAACCTTCATCCCTTGATGACTCCTCTTCCTTCTGATCATTATCTGTTTCTGAGAGAGCAGCTATTTCCCTCTAGAAAATAAAAAGCATAAATGGCATAAATGGCTACATTGTATAAGAACAATGGAGTAAAATTAGCTGTCAATGAATCATAACAAACAAAAACATGAATCCGAAAGAAATTAGACAAAATTAGTTACTTGTTGATTGAGCTAGTTAGATAAATTAAAATCTGAGTTCAGAACAGATTAAAATAAGTTATGATGAAAAACAGACAAAATTGAGTAAAATAAGATTAGATTTGTTATGATTAGACTAGATTACAATAATCTACATTGGGTTTATTTAATTTCATTTGACTTAATTTGACTATATAAAAATGGATTGCTAGTTTCTATTAAATTAGGCTACACGTAATGCGATGGGGCCAGGTTAACTAAATTAGGTCAGTTCAGAATAAACTTTTGTTCAAATCCAATTCAATTAAATCAACCTTTGATCACTGAAAAAACGCAGATAACGTTGGAGAATACTTGGATTCTCATAGACGTTTCTTTCCTGTACTGTTTTGTTTTCACCTCTACCTCGCCTATTTCAAAACAGCATTTTTAACAATTTACTGTGAAAACAAGCCATTCAGAACAACTGATGTTTATAAACAATACTAAATTTTATACCCATGTCATAATTATTCGACATTTACTTGAAAAGAGTTACTGTATGATCGATACTCAGTTAACAAACTAAAAGGAGTAGTGGGCGAGTGGTAGAGCAACAACTTAGCAGGGGAACTTTGGCTGCGTCCTTGGAAGTACTGTCCCCAATTGGTCTGTCTGTGGCAGGCTAGTTAGTTCGTACATGTTTTTAAGAATTATAATTGGAGAATGGAGGAAACTAATAAATAACAAGAGTTAACCCCCCCCCCCAAATAAATCTGTAACCCACTTCACCAAAGAGAAAACTGCCAGGTTTTTTATGGTCAAAGAACTAAAAATAAAACAAAAACTATGAGAAACACGAAAGCCATACCACCGACTGGGGGAGAATTAATCTGTGCCTATCGTTGGTGAGTTATAATCAGAGTGCACACTGCTGTAGGTACATAGTGAAGTGTGGAGTATATATCACAATTTTTGTAAACACAATAAACATATTCAAATATTAATAATTGTAACCTCCAAATAAGATTGTCCAGCCTCAGCAAAAAGTCACACACCAATATAATACAATATGGTTCTCAAGTTGACCCAGTTCCAATAGCTCATAAGTTAAAAAAATTGTCAAAAAATGTTGTCATGGAATTTTTGTATACCTTGATTAACCCGAATCTACTGAACAAAACAGAAGTCATAAAGACTGAACTGCAAAATTTGCTTAAAAGCAATATCATAAGAATTATGATGTAATTCAACAGGTAGATATAAAAAGACGCAGGGTACCAAATTACTTGAAAAACAACAAAAAACAAAAAAACAACACGACCATTTATTTCCACCATATATCACTAATCTTGAATTAGTTTATTGACATAATGATAACAAATTAACGAAAATATGCCATAACTTTGTCTGATCAATTGATTGATTGATTGATTGACTGATTTTGATTTATTTATAAACATATTTATTTATAGAATACTTGCACAGTGTGGACTTTTTCATTAAAGCTACTGCTATTAGAATAAAAACCGATATCTATAAATCTATAAATATATATCATAATATATATTTATAGATATTGTATATATAATTATATATACAATATATATAAACTATATGTATAAATACAAAATATAGAATATTGGTAAAAAGAGCTTAAAAACCGGTTAAAATGTTTAAAAAACCGAAAAATTTACATAAAAACATAGCACTAACAAAAGACAGCTTCGAGACTTTAATGGAATTTCATAATAAACAGAACCACTCAGTGTACAATATTATAAAAATATCAAATAACATTTAGGACTTCTCCCTGCTAACAGTCTGGAATGAAACAGTGATAAAACAAGCCTGCATTGCTCTAAATCCATTGTCTCTCCAGTTTTAAGGCTGAATATAACAAAACAATTGTCTAAATTGTTCCTCGATCACAGTACATAGTAGCATAACAAGTGACAACATGCTATAATCTTGAAAATTGTGAACTTTGTGGACTCAGAGGAAGCCAAAGATGTAAGTAAAAGCTTTATCATGTCCTGAGTCGTAAGCTTTTTCCGAGCTAGGTTTCGAGATATACTTCTCCCATCATCAGCCTGACGATGGGAGAAGTATCTCTTGAAATGTAGCTATGAAAAAGCTTACGACTCATGACATGATAAAGCTCTTACATCTATAACATACAATAATGTTCAAAGAAAAATTGTTGTGATTTGCTAAAAAAATCAAATAAATGGAGACGAAAAGGAGAAAGTAACGACATAATTCAGTGCAAAAGTAAATCTTTTACAATTCTTATTGTTAATAAACCATTCCTGAAACATTACTTCCAGTACTAGAGAAAAGAAAGAAAAGAAACATAACAAACACAAGATAGGTATAACGCCACTCTCAAAAGCAACGTGATGCCTGTCACCAAGCACGTCCGCACTACCAAAAACATGTCTTAATTTCTTCGATAGCCTGACGATGGAAGAAATATCTTTTTAAACGTAGCTCAGAAAAAGCTTACGACTCACGACATGATAAATATCCTACAACAATGGCCTGCAATTTTTAATGTTTATATAACACAAAATAACTTTTAATGTTGATAATAATGGTGTCAATATCCAGGTACTTTCATTGAATTTCCATAAAAATTAACCACCTGGAATGCAATCATTGGATCTTCTTCGTCCTCATTTTGTGAACTGCGAGCACCCTTCTTATCAATTGTGTTGTCGTCATCCTTCTTTCCAAGTAGTTGAAGAAGTTTCCCCTTTTTTAAAGACAGAAGGCTGTCTAGAAAAGAAAGCAGCGGGGTCATATAATAATTCTGTGAGTCAACAAAATTGGTAAACTAAAGATACTTAGCAATGCCTTTTGTGTATTGGTTCCGTAAAACAGGCCTCTTGGTCTTGAAACCACGGGGTGGGAAGTCTTAGTTGCAATGTTATTGTAACATCTTTGGCACAACACCGTAAAAGCCACGCATATTTATTATCGTAGGTGTACTTTGCATTTATCAAACTCTTCTAAACTTTACGGCTAATGTAAGGCTATTCGTGAGAGAGAACGTTTAGAGTTTCTTAATTTGCCAAGCATTGTTAGGTGCAAAGTGAATATCGAGGGATGTGACAAAAGTCAAGTAGCGGCTACCAAAAGCTATATTCAAACTAAGTTTCCGTGACTATCTCTTGATGAGATAAACCTTTTAATTTTAGTCTTAATAACGTAATTATGTAAAAAAAAGAATAAAACTTGCCAATTCTGTAGTTTTCTCAAACTTTAAGAACGGCACTGCGCACTGTTGTAACTGTAATGATACCTTTACCAAAAATCACCAAAATAGTTCAGACAGGATAAACTGCACTTTTTCTGACAAAAATTATTTTGCAATACAAATTCAGAAAATCAGTATCACTTGACAAAATGATTGCACATGCCTAACTAAAACAATTGCTTATCAATTAGTGCAACATTCGCCCTTTCCATTTATTCCCCGTCCCTCCCAGTGTAAAAACCCCCTTCGCACACACTTTCGTTATGCCTGAGTGCAGTGCTAAATTTTCCAAACTATATACTTGCATCCCTTTCTTTATAACAAAAATACTCACAATCACCACAACATTCAATGCTAAAACAAGTATTCTGCCACTCTTATAGCACCAATACTAACTTCCTTTCACCCACCTGTGGACGTTGACATAATGTCTTGCCATGCAAGCTACAACTCAGTTTTCATTAAACGTACCCTGTACAAAAAAATCCAGTTTTGCTACACAGCTGAAGCAGGCTCAACAATGCCCAACTTCATTGCCCCTCCCATTGCCATGTTTGCTTTTCTGNAATTTAGTCTTAATAACGTAATTATGTAAAAAAAAAGAATAAAACTTGCCAATTCTGTAGTTTTCTCAAACTTTAAGAACGGCACTGCGCACTGTTGTAACTGTAATGATACCTTTACCAAAAATCACCAAAATAGTTCAGACAGGATAAACTGCACTTTTTCTGACAAAAATTATTTTGCAATACAAATTCAGAAAATCAGTATCACTTGACAAAATGATTGCACATGCCTAACTAAAACAATTGCTTATCAATTAGTGCAACATTCGCCCTTTCCATTTATTCCCCGTCCCTCCCAGTGTAAAAAGGTTCTTTGTACTTTTGTCTTTTTAAGAGTCCTGACTGTCATTTAACAGACGTTTTAACAATGTCATTTGAGGCACATAGTTTTCTCACCTTCTGTGGCTTTGATCAATTCTTGGACATCTGTTCGCAACTGAAGAAACTCTTGCTTTGACGTATCGTCGCTGGCATTGATGAGAGTGTCAATTTGATTGAGCTGTGAAACATAAAAAGTGATATTAAAAAGCTAGCTCACGTTATAGGGCAAGAACGAAAAAAGACAGTCGTATTTAATTCAGCAAGAAACATGTCCCTTATATAATTCAAAGGGGTACATTTGCTTCTATCAATCAATCAATCAATCAATCAATCAATCAATCTATCTATCTATCCATCCATCTATCTATCCATCTATCTATCTATCTGTCTGTCTATCTATCTATCTATCTATCTATCTATCTATCTATCTATCTATCTATCTATCTATTTATCTATCTATCTATCTACCTATGATTTATAAATATACTATGGATTATGATTATAGGGCAAAACCTGAGCTTCGTGAGATCCAACGTGGTTGGCAATGTGCGCTTTTGAAGGAAGCACTCGTCTGCGTGTTTCACAATCCAAAGTCTTTCAGTTACCTTCGAGGTATTTAACACAGCCCTTGCGAAGATGACATCTCAAATTTGCATGTGATCGATGAATTCCTTTGCACAACTAAACGCTTTCAGCCAGTAGCCACAATTTGCAAACTGACAACATTTCTTTTCGTGCAGTCCTTATATCTTGTATTAAGTTTCTGTCGACGGCGATTATTGTTTTAGAACTCGCTATAAAACAGTTTCTTTGGAAACAAACATCGTCCGTGTCCTATCCATCGCACGTGAACCTGCGTGACGAGTGAGTGCTTCTACACTAATACAGCCTGTCCCTACATGACCACCCGTATCTGGTATCTTGCTCCATCATCTTATGTTTAGTAGTATTCTCAAACACTTCTGTTGAAAATATTCAACCAGATGAAAATACATTCGGTGCACTTCCCAGATTTTTTGACACGTACAACAGTGTAGATAGCACACCTGGGTCCTGAATATCTGCAGTTTGGTCTTGTTGGCTATGCCACGAAATGCCCAGGCCCTCTTTGACAATTTCTAAAGGCCACTCATGCTTTTTGAATGCGTCGATGTGCCTCGGCATCTAGGGACCCATCTCTCGACAAGATACTATCAAGTAAACAAATGTATTAACCACACCAAATTTGGTGTCATTTACCACCTTAGGCCTCGTCTGCGCTTGGTGTAAAGATGAATTTAGTTTTTGATGGACTGGTCACATATGACGGCAATATAACAAATTATTATTAATAATTACCCTCCAACTATTCAACCCCCTTTAATTAAAACAAATAAAAATATGTTGCTGCTCCCCAATTTATTAAAAGTGCAGGTTACATATTTTCGCTTATTTTGGATTTGAACTCTATTAAGCCTCCACCTACAATTACTCAGTACGGCACAAATAAATTAATGACATATATTTTCAGAGGAGTAATAAGATGTATGCTCAAAACTGGGTTTGAAGAAGTGCTTATGAATTCCGTGGCTACATGGTACAATATTGTTTTCATATGTTTACCGACAATTTTCTTTTTCAGAAGTTCATTTCCAGGCATCGTGTCATCTTTTGAATAAATAATGACTTGGTTATTCAATATGCTTTGTGTTTACTTAAACAAGTGTCTTTCACAATCTAAACTTTCAGTACGTGTACAAGAGGTCAGGGAATATTACTGCAGGTCTTAAAGATCCTTAGAGTTTTCTTTGTATCTGTTCCCATTACTTTTAAGCTACCAGGCATGCAAAATGGCACAATCCATACGCTCATTTCCCCCCTCCTTTTTCAATTCTTTTTCTTCTCTCTCTTCCACTTCCTCCTTAAATTTTCCCTTTCTTTTTTTCCTTCTTTTTCCTCTCCTAATCCTTTACCTTCGTCTCTTCTACCCTCTTCTCCCCCTCGTTTCTCTCCCCCTCTTCCTCCTTTCCATCATCATAAGCATATCTATTACTTATAGGCAACGTTCTAACAAGGACAGTTCTTCCTAAATTACCAACAACTCTTTTAATAAGTAACCTTGACACAAACTATTTTTGATTCCCCTACCATGTCAATCTAACTTAAAAACAAAATGGTTTACTTTATTGACAATTTACAATCTACCAGCTTGACCAAAATAGTCCCACAGAACCAAGTCCTTTGTACGATAACATCTTCCGACAAAAGCCATGATTACACATTCCATTACACCAGTAGTGAGTTTAACTACTACTTTTTAGTCGTTATATATAAAACAAGATCCCACAGGTGCAAGCATAGGTGGTAGTGCCTGCATAATAAATAAATAATAACAAGGAAAACAGCAATATAATAGCAAGTAATAACTAGATAATTAACCATAATACCTAAATAATGGGAAGGAAAAGAGCTAAATAATAATAAGGAAAGTAACTATGATAATTTACCAGTACTTATATCTGCACTAGATTGCTTTTCTGTTGAATGTAAGGAATCAACAGGTGTTACAACAATATTAATAAATTACGATGGCTGACATTAATACGTCCTTGTCCTCATGCAAAAACAAATCGGGGAGATCAGGCAGTAAATAGAGAAAGATAGAGGTCGCAGGGAACATTAGAGAAAAAGGGAGAAGTAGTATTGTTTAAAATCACGACGGTTTCCGAAGCAACAATTCAAACTTCCTAGCTTCCCAGAAGTTGTAGACTGACAACTATGCACAACTGCACATTTGTTTGAGCAAAATCAGCTTAAATGTTCCTAACCTATCATAAAAGAGATGCTTACAAACCACCAGCCAACTTCCTTCATCAAGAAACTACACAAAAAGTCATCAATGGTTTAAGCATGAAAGACATCGTAACCTTCATGAAAAATCAGTATGACCCTAAACGCTTTATGGTGGGAGAACGTTTTCAATTTTAGGAAGAGATACAACAAAGCCTTTGCGAGTCAGTTAAAGAACATCCTGAACTCCGTCGATTAAGGATACACAGGATTATGTACTTTGTACCATATTTGTATGTTCAATTAATAATGAAGCTGTTCTTAAAGTATCACCATTAAAAACGATGAGTTGGACTTTACAAGAGGAGTTGTCATTGGTATCAAAACTGAGGGTGCTGCAATAGTTGCGGAGACTGTCCATGACAAAGACCGAAACAAGTTAATAAGGTCAAACAACGCGGAAGAAATCCCTCAGTTAAAAATCACACACAAAACACATTCAAAGGATTCAGTCACTCCTTATTTTTCATGTGATTGAAAAGACCAAGTCCTCAATGACTGTCAATTCAAAGAGGCCTCCTGAAAAAATTTGCTACAAAAAAGTCATCTTGAGAATCTTTTCTGGAAAAAGCAGTCCGTCTCTAAGAGACTTTGCTGCCATATAGATATCGTCAAAACTCTAAAATAAGATTTGGATCCAATAGCTATACTCAATATTTCGGTTAAGATTAAAGCCGAGGCTTGTGTCAGGGAGACAGACACTGGAACAGCAAGAAGTTTCGTTTCCCAGGGGGCAACAGAAATACAAGAATGCCATAGTCAGTTTAATGACTATGGAATACTTGTTTTTTCTATCACGAAAACCTTACTTTGTGGCCACAACAAAGTCACAATTTGAGTATGTGGATAAAATTCAGAAAGAGTGAGTTTACATTTTAAACCCCATCGTCATGCTTTGCCTCTTTCAGAATATTTGATTGGGAAGCCAGGTGGAGGTTATGGGTTCACCAAAATGACCCCAGCTAATAACAAGAAAAACTGACATCACACAGTCAACCGCAAATAGCTTTGATTGCACACATTGATTTGCTTGTTAAGAAAGAGTTGCCTCTTGATATTACTTCAGCAACTGGTTATTTTCAACAAGTAATGGGCCACCTTACTCTGGATTCGCCTGCAGTTTCAGTTTGCACGAATTGCATTCTGGTAAGCGGCAAGGATTCTGAAAATCACTTATGGATTCTCCATTAACTATTAAAATGCGTAAATAAGAATGAAATATCTTGTCCCCTGGATAAATCCCAGTTCGCTCAACCTTGCATTTAACATTACTGGTACTTTTACTTTCAAATGATACCATTGCTAACAGGTCAAACGTTTATTCTGTCCTTGAGATTCCAATCCCTCCGGATGTTTTGATCCTAAAACCATTTCTTGGTTCATTACAATATTGTCCAAAACTCTTGGCCATGGTTTTCAGTAAAATTAGCAAGCCTCTGTTGCAGCTTAGGAACAACAGCCAGCTTTGGACATTCTTGCTAAGTTTCCAAACAAAAACAAGCTTCTCAGAGATTAAAGAGGCTGCTGTCATCAGATTTTATTAGCAAATTTTGGCATGATTTACCAATTGGAATTCCATGTGATACATCAATGCTTAAGTGCAAACTGTTAACTTTCCTCACAAATGAAATGGAAGTGAATTCCCAATTTCTACTATTGTGTTTCAAAAACCTTCAGTGACTCGCAGTGAATGAAACTTGTGAGATTCAAAAGCGGGCATTTGCCATAATTCTTGGACTAACAAATTGCTATCATTTCCTTCATACATTTCTCTTTATTCTTGTAACTTATCAAAGACATGTTTGGTCCACAAAATCCCAAGCTCTTGTAACACATAGGCAAAATAGGCTTGCCAACTCCGTTAGTTTGTCTATCAGATTGAGTATTGCGAAATTGTTGATCATTTCAATGCAGATGCATTGAGATGCCTTCCAATCTGCCATGATTACTCATTTCATAGGGAGGAAAGTGAAGAGGAAAAAAATTATCTGTACTATTAATGCAATTAGCAGTGTGGTGACATCAGCTGACCATAACTCTATCCGACAGGAAATTGCTAAGGCTCCTTTGCTCTGTACTTCTCCACTTTATGAGAAAAGATTAGCCTTCAAACAAAAAAGATGAAGGAACGAAAGTGAATAGTTTTAAGCAATTGCATGATCGGCTACCCACGTGCAATGGTTGTCTTGTATTTTGTAATAGAATTGTCATTAAAATAAACATGCGATGAGCGATACCGCGGGAGTTAACTTTAGGTCATTTCAGGAAGCAGTATATGAAATAACTTGCCAGGGCATCTGTTTACCGGCCAAATATCTACACTGAAATCAAAACCATGTATTGACAATGTCTAGCCTGTGGTCAGAATCAGAATAAGCCATAAACGCAAGCAGTGAGCCCATGGATGTTGTCTGTAAAATCCTGGCACCTTTTTCTTTTCGATCATACTGAAAATTTCCTGGCCAAAAGATGGCTTATAAAAAGGCTCATTATTAGGGCTATCCGCTCATCCACCGAACTCAGTTCACAGCTCCAAAATGACTAAGGATCTGCTGGAGAAAGACTATGTACATTTCTGGTATATTTGTCCCCAGGTTAAGTGCAATACTGAAAAACAGCACTCTTGCCTGATGAATTTCAGTCGTGATGCAAGACCGAAGGAATTGTGTATTTGACAAATAGCACCTATCACCAAGCAACAAGTGGAGTAGCAGGAAGTCTTACTCTGGTCTTCATTCAGGGTATAAGGAAAGCTGCTTTGACTTTAAGCTAAGCATTGACCAAATTCCATACAGGTACAATCAAAGATGAATACTCTACTTCCTTCACCAGCTCATCGAGCCAAGATGAGATAGGCATGTACGTTGGGTTCTGACCACTGCAACAAAATGCAAGGCTATGTAAAGTTCTGATATCAAAGTTTATCCTGAAGGGCTCACCTGGAACGATCCCAGGTACCCTTTGTACAGGTAATTCTGGAAACTTTGCTCTTGACCCTGCCTTTAGGAAAACTACACTGAGTAGACCAGTGTATGACTCTTGAATTTTATGGCATCTAAATGTATCACCAAGACAGATAAGCAGCTTTTGTCTTCATAATTAAGTTCAGGTATGGTGGGAATGTGTTGAGGCATCACATGGAAAGTTTGCAGCACATGCATGTTATTTTTCGGGTTATTATTTAGTTCCACGTTGGATTTCAACTTTTGCTGGGTCTATTTGTGTAAAATTCAAATGTACATGCATTGAAGGGATAACAGAGAATTTCTCGTCTGTTACCTTCACTAACGACTCTGTCTGCATATGTGCAAAGGAATGCATTAGCCACAAATGTATTTATTACAATAAATTTTGTACAAGTAACAATGAACTGAAACCATTTTAGTTTTGAAAAACCTGTAAATGAGGCAATTGTTGTATACAAATGATTTGACAAATACAGCTGTAAACCCTGAATGGGCAATGTATAATGTTTGTGTTAACATTCAGTTGAGAGCTCAGAGCTCTTTTTTGTCACTGAATTCACATAGCTTAAAATCTGAACTACATCAAGGCTTAAAATGTCAATTAAGGAAATTAAATGAATCTAAAGTCACTCACAGGACTTCAAAGTGAGGATTTCAAATTTATTGCTGTGAGATGTTGATAAATCCAATCATTAAACAAATTAATCAGTTTTTTGTGATTTATTGTGTCCAAAAGTTTTTATCTTTTATAAACAAAAGTTCCTGATTACTTTTGACTATTTTCATATTTTGACCTTTAGTGCAGAAGAGATTGATATCTATTAAAATATTTCGATTTTATTTATTTTTTAATATTTTCTAATTTAGAAATATTTATTATGCAAATACTATTTGGTGTTGATAATGACACTTCATAAGTCCATGCACAATGAAGAATTGATTGGCTTCAACATTTGTCACTATTTTGGTACATTAAAAAAATCTTACAGCTTCTTTTTAAGATTGGAACTTGAAGGCCAAGTGGTTTGATTCTATGCTTTTTGTTCAAAGCAACAGAGAACCATCAGTTGAGTTTATGCAAAGCTATTGTGCCAATGCTTTACTTTCTGCTGTTGATGATGATGATAATGATGATGATGATTATGACAATGATGGTGATGACAATAATGATGATAACATATACATATAGTGATATATTGCTATTTTGTTTAAATGGAAACTAGGGAGAAATGGATTGGGTGCATAATGTATCACTACACCAATTGGAATATGCTGCAATCACCCAGTTACTCCTAGCTCAACTGTTACCTTGATAAGACCTTGTGTCTGTCACAAAATAAATGCAAGAAATATACTAAGCCATCCCCACAGACTAAGTGATGACATATAACTTTGTTATTAAAAGGGGAAGAATGTAATGTTTGAGGGATTTATGTTACCTTGTATATTTTCAATCTTTTCAAATTATGGCCCCATGTGACAAAAGTTATTTTACATCATTTTTATATTTTGTTATAATTAGGTTTTGGAATTGGGCAAACATTCCTACCTTGTGGGCTTGGATGACATATTGAGCAAGTAATCCAGTTCACTGGAGCATGTTGCCATGACCATGCTAAAATATACAGCAAAACAGCCAAAATTTGGAGAAAATGCCCAATCTTTATCAGAAAAGCATCTTCCCCATACTACCTCATTGCTTTCACATGATTGTTCAATAAGGATAAAATGCTATGAGATATCAGGATACTGGGGCCTGCAAAGGTCTTTACATACATCTTTTTTAGACTTCTCATTTTTTTTACTTATTGATTCCATTGTATGTTTTTGATAAGTAACAGTGGTTTTAATATTCAATTGTGAACTTGTTGATTTTTCTGAAATTTAAACCTGGTTAAGTGGAGGGTTATGAATACAGAAAAATGAATACAGATTTTGTCTTTGATAATACACCATTCTAAGATGTAAAATTTCTACTTGTTATACTCAGCATTATAATCCTCTTCATTGACTTTCTCAGAAAAGATTACTTTTTTGACTTATTTCATAACATACAAAAATGAAACATTTTCAAAATGTCAAAGATTGCAACAGAAGCATGTCAGGGTTTTTTCATTGTTTTATATTGCTTCAAAATTTTTTTAAAGTCAAACATTGCAATAATAAAATGTAAGGTGCTTTTCTTTGTGTTCAACTATACATTTCAGAGCATTGCAACAATAACATGCAAGATTTCTTCATTGTGTCTTACTGTTCACTTCATGAGGATACTCTTGATTTCTATTAGGAAACACCATAGTGTCCATTAAGTTAGGCAAAACAAATCCATGCTTTTTCAATACCAAGTTTTCACTCAACATTTTCAAACTTTCTCAGATGGAATGACTCTGCTGCAACAGTCAATACCATAAGTACAACATGCGACAAATAAGGACATGCCTTGATGGTCGTTACAACAATTAATGAAGTCAACTTCCTTGGTCTTAAACTTCAGGTGGGGAAATTATCTTTCAACCTCATTTGTTGCTTGATATTTATGGGAAATCTCAATGACTGAATCAGCAACAACAGCAACAAGAACAGATAAAAAAAAGTGACCAGGAATGAAATTTTAGCTCCCTTTGAAAGAACTACATAAATAGTCTCCCCTGATTGATTTTAATGGGAAGCTTGTGGAGGCTGAACATGACCCTTTTCCATGCACTCAGTTGGTCTAGAAGCGAAGGCCACTCTCTTGGTGTCAAATGCATCTGTCAATCCCACTGCTTTCTCTGTGGTTGGCACAATTTCTTCCTCCTTAAAGCTCCAATATCTATGGCTTCAACCGAGTCCAGGAACTACCTCCCCCTTGTCATGCATGAAGCTCAATGATATCAAGCAGGGACCTAGAAAAGTGCCTATTTCCAGCAACATCATATAATCTCTGTTTTGCTTCATCAGGTTATTGTACATCACCATCTTGACTTTACTGATTCTTCATTACTGCTGAATGTCATTATTGCATCACGTTTATGGAGGGCTGGCATAAAATTCAGTGATCTCACTGCACACAAGTGGAGTAAATTTCTTCATTGTTTAAAGTAAAACTATTCTAGCAGTGGCTCTCCTTGCTTACTCAACGAGAGCTTCTTACTCTGTCATCCACTGACATGGCATGGAACATTGGCATTAACTCAAAGTACCAAGCAACATCTCCAACATTAAATGCCACTGAGTGTTGACGTCCATGGTGGCCTTTTTTCCTGGTGGTCAGGTGAAACATTGTTTTCTCCCAAAAACTGGGGTAGAACGCACATTGGAATGGCATGGGAATGTTGATATGCCTCTTCCTTTAAATATTACCTGGTTGACATTGGCCAAACCACGAGCTTCATGCACAGCTGAGTGGATTAAATAACCCCTACAACCAATCCAAACTAAACACAAGACACATATTATACCAACGTCAATTACAATATTATCTGATACCACAACCAGGTCTTTTATCTACTAGCTCTCAAGGGCTTTCTTTTTGTCAACATCTATGTTGTGAGCTGTTTGTTCTGCTTGCACCTGGTGAATGGACAATACTATCAAATAAAATGTCTATTTCTTTGGCAAGATCAATTACACAGTGATTGTCACATGGCTTTGTGTGGCAATCAATGTTCAACAATCATGTGCTACATTTAAGTATACCATTTCAACATTTGTTTTCTGTTGTCCTGTCTTGAAAAACATACTTTGGGTCAGTAGCTCTCATCAGATCTCTGAAAGACACTATTTACAAGTGAAAATGGCAACAGCTGATCAAAATATAACTTACTGACTTTTTTCTGATCAACCATTTACATTTTGGATTGTCCTTGCCATATCACTTAGCCTCTTTTTCAAAAAAAATCAACCCAACTTTGGCTGAGCACTAGTGACAGCTGTTATCTTTTTTATTTCTCTGTTATATGGTTACATGTTTTTTAATGACTTTTGCCATGTTTATTACCTGCATTACATAGTTTTTTTCCCCTATTTACATTTATTTATATTCAAACAAAGGTGGAATGGGTCTCTTTAAATGAAAAGAACTACCAAACCCAACTTGAAGCCCTTTACTTTTTCACAAATTCTGTTCCTAATACCTCTGCCTCCACCCTGCTCCTTGGTGTCATGTTGAAATTATGATGGATGATAACACAAGCAAACAATAAAAACTTCTAGCAGGCAATGTGAGAACAAAGAAAAACATGTCTTTTCCCTATTGAGTGCTGTCATCAGTCAAAAAGAGGCAAGAAATGAAGGTCATTATTAATACTGACAGGCATGTATCCAGTGGCATTTTGATACCAGTGTACCAGTATGAGTGCCCCAAATTCAGACATCACCCCCAAAAGCAATGAAAATTTTCAATGTTTAAATATTATTTGTGTACAAAATATGACCCTGGGAGTTTAAGTTCAGTTTAGTTCAATTTGGACTGATGTAAGCCTTTAGTTTTTTTAGTGTCCCATTCTCAATGTTTTGGTCTTAACAATTTGCAGTGAAAACATTTGTTTGTCACTAAATGAGTAATCACTCATCAAATACAAATTTCTTTACCTTTAAAACACTTAACTGATTGTCGTAATAGATGATCTTCACTTCAATTGACATTTAATAGGACATTATATAGATTTTGGGTTCCCTGTGGACTATGAGCCAGTTATTGTAATTGTCAGTGGTCATTTGTATTGTTACACTGGGCTGTTTTATTGTTGATTAAAGCCCAATGCGAGGTCAATTCGTAGTTAATCATTTACTACACTGATCAAGAAGGTTCTTAAAACAATTAATGCTTTTAGCAGTTTTATGTTGTAGAGGAAGTAAATTCCAGAAAGGTGCAATTCTGTTACTAACAAAATTCTTTCTAATTTTAGTATTAAAATGGTTAATAAAAAGTTTTTCTGAGCAATGTCTTGTTTTATTGTGTGTAGAAAACTGGAAAAAGTATGATACATCCAGATCATCAATCTGATTGATAATCTTGTACACTTTAATTAAGTCATTCCACGAACTGTGGTACTTGACTGATGGTAAGGCCTGAAGCCCTTCAACACATTTGGGTTTTTACGTAAGGCCAACTAACTGTTTAGTCAACTTAAATTTAAAAAATAATTTGTATCCTTAGTCAGATGTTTGATTTAGTATATGTTTAAAGACAGCTCTTTATCGGCATAGTAAAAGTTTGAGCATAAACTTCCCCTGGGAGAACTTGTACATAGATTAAAAAAACCCATTAAAGGCCTTTCAACAACTCTAACTACTACTCAAATAGAAGATTTCAAAATCAGTCTTTTCAAACATTTATAAAACACTGCTGGTGGAATACCAAAAAACTCAGGTGTTGCCTTTTTACATGAAAAATGTTCATTTTCAGCTATTCTACTTCACACTCTACATATCTACAGTTACTTTTTAAATGTTTTCATTCTGCATATTTTTCTGTATAATCCCTAGCAAAAACATTTCCAAATAAATGTTAAAAGTAAAATCTTTATCAGCCCAAAGAGAAAGGAGACATGTTCAAATTCTTAATCTTTTTACTTCCTTCTTACACTTATTAACACATTCTCCTCCAGGATTCAAATTACTTCCTTTTCTTCAGTGCTTTCATCATAGCCTCCAAAGTATTTCCTGGTCAACATTTTAAAGTTATCTTTACACCTGCTTGCAGTTTCTGATAATAAAGTTAAAGATAATTTTCCAGTTGACACCTGAACTGATTTTAGAACGTTTATTCTTCAGTAAAAACAAACTTATCAAGAGAAAAATGTTGTTTTATGTCAGCATTTAGCTTGCTTGATGTGCTTTATGTAGATAAATCAATCTTTCTTTAATAGTTGAGAATTAGCCATTCTCCATAGGCATTGCTCCTGAATCTGACCAGGGGCTCACAAGACCCCTGATACCCAGTTCCCATGGCTATGTGCTCTCCCTGCTAAATTTCATTCTGCAAACAATGTTTATCCATATTATTGGTAACTCCACTGCCCCCTCCCAAATCTTTGGATATGTCAACAGCTCAGGTATGTTTATCATCTTTCATGTGTATATTTCAATTACTATCCAATAACAATGGCAAAATTTAAATTGAAAAGGAAGGTGTGGTGCCATAGTTAATTGAAAAAACTTCAAAAACTGACAAAAATTGCTCACAAATATGGTATTTTTTATCCAACAGTCCATCTCAAACTAGCCATCAAGCCAATCCTTGAATTTCTTATCAACTGTCACAAGCCCAGTTATCAATATTACCTTACCTTACTTACCACCCCCTTCACATTTTCTGGCAGGTGAAGAGGGGGAAAGTAAGAGTCCTCTATCTGATGTGATCGTGCACATCATCACTAGCTGTGGTTAGACTTGAGTTGGCAGTTATCAAACCTTCTTCAATGTTGGCAATTCATGGTTTTCTTGGTCTTCCTCTGCTTTGCCTAGAAAATAGTCTCCAAACCCATCATTAAAAAGGAATTCATATTCTGTACACTAAAAAAATTCCACATCTAGTGTTGGTACCCTTTTCTCACAAAACAAGTCATTAGGTGTGACAGAACGTCTAATCATTGTTGGCTATGTACTGGTACCACTTCGTATTTATAATGTATCTAAGGCAAATAACATAGAATATGTCTGGACAGCTACTATTGGCCAAGATTTGTTCCCACACAGCAAAACTGATGTAACACAGCCATTATAAAATTTAATCTTGGTTGAGAGACTGCTGATGTTGTTGTTCTATATTTTCTTTAAAGACCACAATACTTATACAGCCTCAGCAATCCTGGTGTTCACCTCATGTATGTTTTGGGTATCATATGAAAGTTCACCAACAAGCTAGAAAAAGGTGTCAAAATTATAAGGAATTTAATAATTAATGATCAATGATCCCTAGTTTCCATCAACTCTGATTATTTGACACTAATATAGTTATGGCTTACAAGTTATGGTATGTATAATTTCTTTCACTCTTTATCTTTCATAAAAATAACATATTTCTGGGTGTATTTGTGATTATGCATGCATTTGTATATGTGTGGTAAAAAGGTATTTCTGAATATTAAAGGTAACAAGATAACAATATGTTTTAAAAACTCCAACTTGATTACATTAGTAAAACCATATCATTTTACCAAAAGGAAAATTACATGCTACAGATTACTAACCTGCAACTTGTAGCTTTGGATAGCATCTTCCAAAGTCTTTTCATCCATTGCAGCATGGGCATTAACTGCATTCTGAGTTCATATCCTACAGTGTTATTAAGTATAACAAAATAAAATAAATGCTACTTTACTATAGCTTACATATTCTCAAACATACTAATAAGAGTAAAAAACATGACAATGCTTTCAACTCAGTAATCTGATATGATCCTCACCAGGTCAGCATTTCCCATCAACATAAACAAAACTGGACAAACTGGTATGAACAATATAACAATTAAATGGAATAACACTCCCCTCCCCACTTCTGTCTTTTTATTGACAAAGTTCAAGTGAAGGGTTGTGAATGAGTTTTATTTGGCAAAATGTTTGTATAATCAATACTACACTAATTTCCTCTAATAATAGGCTTATTGGTGTTGTCTTGATTGCTTTCACCATCAAATCCACCTGAAAAAAGTCAAATATATCACACCTTTCTTCTAAAGTTGGAGAATGTGTTACAGAGGGAGGAGCATGGGGCAATTGAAAGTCATGCTTATGAGGTGAACCATACTTCAGTTAACTTACATCAACTGTTGGACATGGTTGGTGGTTTATATTTTGAGTTTCAAGTTAAAGTTGCCAAGCACATGAATAATAGTCCAAGGTCCACACCATTGTGGTGATAGCATTGAGGTATGCCCTTTGATTTGCAAGGGTTCCAAAGTACAGTGTCACCAACCTTTTAATGATGCTTGACAACTGTATGTTTGTCACACTGTGACTTAATATGATGTTGAGTTTTTGCTAATGATGACTGGAATTTATCAAATGAACTTTTGAGGTGTAATCCTAAGCTTGATGCAAACTGCTGGGATTGTTTTTGATAGTAAATTTGGGAACTGGGCTCTGTAGGTGTTCAGGTGAGGAGGTGTCAAGAAGTTTGATGGGAAGACCTAGCCAAGAGCCAACCTGTAGTTCTGTAGGAGTAAACCCAGTGCTTTTACTCAGACTGGTGTCTATGTCATACACAGTAGACTGGAGTTGCAAGTCCCAATTCAGAAAATTTTGGTCAACTTGTCTCTGTATGCATGACCTCACTTATTTTACCATGGCTTCAGATAACCCATCACACTGTGGCTGTCAACATGAAAATTTAGACTTGTCAATGTCTAACAATGGCCACACTTTTTTCATAACAAAATCATCATAGATATTTGAGGCACCATCACTATGTAGATGTTTCATAACACCATCATAACAAATCTATTGACCATGAATGACTGGAGCAATGGTGGTTGTATTGGTATTGGGCAATGGTATAACTTCAGGCAATGTCATGAAATGATCTACTTAAATTAAAGCATGGGTATTTCCACATGGTCTTTTAGGTATAAACAGACCAGGCAGATTGTAAGTAACTAGTCCAAAACTTATGGAAGGTTAAATTAGTAGTTGTAGAGGGGGAAGGGGGGCTTTTTGATAAACAAGTTACACACTAAACAGCTTTTGACCCAATAACTGACATCATTCTCTGCACTGGGGAAATAATAGGTTTCAGAAAATCTTGTCAAGGTTGGATCAATGCCCAAGGGTCCAGCAGATGGATGATCATGACAAAGCTCTAAGATGGTTTACGACAGTTGTTGTGGAATTACAGTACAGTTTTTCCAGTACAAAAATAACATCTATCAAGAGATGTAGGTTTTTTTTGTGGTCTTGGAAGCAGTCCTAGCACCTTAACATGAAAATGACAGCAATTAACAGAAAAATAGCCAGTTGCAGCTAATAAATGTGGAGTCTATGTCTGGCCTGTTTTTAAGTTTTAAAAGGGCTTGGATGGCTGTAATTCAAATAAAACATTTACTCTATGTATGTGTCATGAAATTGCTATATTTATTATTAATTGAACAGACCTTTAATATGTTTCATTCTTTTATTTCTTTAGGTATATATATATATATATATATAAAGCCTTTTGTTCAGGCATACTTCTGAGTCGATTTTATTACAATTTATTAAACACAATAAAGATGAGCAAAGCCCTGAAGCCTTCACGATTGGATGTTGATCCAAACTCACCCAAAGCTGCAAAAGAATGGAATCACTGGAAAAGGACTTTTGATAACTTCATCATGGAATGTGGAACTGATGCCCCGGATAAATTCAGGTCCATCATAAATTTCATTTCTGCAGACGTCTTTGACTATGTTGAGGAGTGGATTACCTATGACCAAGTAGTTGAGACTTTAACTAAATTATATGTTAAAACACCGAANAAAGCCTTTTGTTCAGGCATACTTCTGAGTCGATTTTATTACAATTTATTAAACACAATAAAGATGAGCAAAGCCCTGAAGCCTTCACGATTGGATGTTGATCCAAACTCACCCAAAGCTGCAAAAGAATGGAATCACTGGAAAAGGACTTTTGATAACTTCATCATGGAATGTGGAACTGATGCCCCGGATAAATTCAGGTCCATCATAAATTTCATTTCTGCAGACGTCTTTGACTATGTTGAGGAGTGGATTACCTATGACCAAGTAGTTGAGACTTTAACTAAATTATATGTTAAAACACCGAATACCATTTTTGCACGACATCAACTTGCTTCCAGAAAACAAAAGCCAGGTGAATCCCTTGATGAATACCTTGACGAACTGAAAAAGCTGAGTAAACATTACAACTTCACAGCAGTTACAGCTGATGTATATCATTCTTAAATGATAAGAGGCTCATTTATTAATGGTCTTTCATCAAACTACATCCGACAGCGTCTTTTGGAAAATGAGAAATTGACACTTGATCAAGCACATGAACATGCACAAACCCTTGATCTTGCCCAGAAAAACTCTGAAGCTTATTTGCAACAAAACAATCCCCTAACTGTAGCAGCTGTAGCAGTGGATCAAAAAAGTGCTGATAATGATGTACCATCCCTTGCAGCCTTACGAAAGGGTCCGAATACCAAATCAGCCAATCCTCGCAAGAAATTTTGCTACTTTTGTGGTGGATCAATGCATGCTAACCGATCTTTATGCCTTGCCCAAGATTCTACTTGTCACAACTGCTCAAAAGTTGGACATTTTTCAAAAGTTTGCCAATCTACAAAGAAGGAGTCTAACTTATCTGCCATTTATTCACCAACACTTTGTGCTGTCTCGAAAGCTTGTCCACCGAATCTCCGCCATGCATCAGTACCTGTAGATGTGAATGGCCAAACCCTGGACACATTGATTGATTCCTGCAGTTCAGACAGTTTTATTAGCAAATGTGCTTTCAACAAACTTCAAATTCCAAAATTCCCATCAAACAAAACTGTTTTTCTTGCTCTCACCTCAGTGGAATCGACAGTTATTGGGAGTTGTCAGTTGAATCTTTTATTGAATGACCAGACCTATGAGAACGTTAAAGTTGACATCCTTCAGAACCTATGTAGCTACATGATTTGGGGGTATGATTTCCAGAAGCAACATGAAAATTTAACTTTCCAGTTTGGTGGCCCCAAACCTGACTTGATAGCTACACCAACAACCCAAACCAACATATCTGCAATGTCTGAGTCAAATATCTGCACCAAATTTGCTGATGTTAAACCACCTTCACTCTTCAAAAGTCTTCCAGACAATATCAAACTGATCACAACAAAGTCGAGATCCTTCAATAAAGATGATCTTGCTTTTATTGAACAGGAACTTCAAGCACTTCTTAAAGCAGGAAAAATTCAGAGGAGTGATTCTTCTTGGAGAGCTCAAGTGTTAGTTGCAAAAGATGAATTTAATAGACATCGTAAGAGACTATGTATAGACTATTCACAAACAATCAATCTGTACACCGAACTCGATCCGTATCCACTACCTTGGATTGATAAAATGGTCAACAAACTTTCCGAGTACAAGTACTTCTCTACCTATGATCTCAAAAGTGACTACCATCAGATCCATTACAAGAATCCAAAAGGAAATACACAGCATTTGAATGTCTTAGTGATTTGTACGAGTTTGTCGTTGTCCCATTTGGAGTAACAGATGGTGTTCCGTGTTTTCAAAGGGCAATGGATGATTTAGTAAAAGAGGAAGGTTTGAATGACACTTACCCTTACCTCGACAACGTTACAATTGGTGGAGTAGATGAAACTGATCTCCAGAAAGATGACACTGCTTTTCGCGAAATGCTTGCCAAACAAAATGTAACTTTGAACAACTCTAAAACTGTGCAATGTTCTTCAGTAATTGATATCCTTGGGTACCGTATCAGCCATAA
>RDPX01000001.1:1778483-1798920 GCA_003991215.1 Morbakka virulenta | reverse complement strand
ACAGCAAGGGTTAACAGTGGATGGAGTAAGTTCAGGGAGCTAATGCCATTGTTATCCAGCAGAGCTCTGCCATTACCTACCAAAGGTAGATTCTACCAGGCATGTGTACGTAGCACAATGATGTATAACATTGAAACTTGGCCAGTGAAAGCTGAAGATGTCAGCCACATGGAGCGGAATGACATGAGAATGATAAGATGGATGTGCAATGTAAGTCTAAAGGACAGGTTCAGTTCTAATGAACTCAGGAGATGGAATCTGGACAGTATTGGCAGCTGTATGCAGAATAGGAGGCTTCATTGGTTTGGTCATGTGGAGAGAATGGACAAGAATGTTTGGGCAAGTAGATGCAGAACAATCAAGGTGACAGGAACCACTGGCAGAGGAAGACTGAAGAAAACATGGGGGGAAGTGATAAGGATGGATCTCAAACAAAGAGGTGTCAGCAGAGACCTGGTGAAGAACAGGAAAACTTGGAAGTCAATTTTAAGAAAGCGTCCAACACATGCTAGCTATAAAACGGATGTTAAACCAAATATGATGATGATGATGATGATGATGACCCATTAAGATTTGCTATACATCAGATGCTGGGGTTGAGGTAACTGAGATGGTAGCAGTCTGGTGAATTAGTAGTGCTTAGTATAACTTGGAATAGTTTGAGTAAAGAGATTATTCTTTCTGTAACAAGCCAAAGGTGGTCATTGCACTTGGGAAGAGCTAGTCTGGCGTGTTTCAGTACTTGATGAAAGTTTCAGTCCAGTGGATTGTGTCATTATGATTATATTTATTATATTTATGATTATATTATATATATATATATATATTGATTATTGGTCATCAACAATGGTTTCTGCCTATTAAATTGGGAATGTGGATGCTGACAGTGAATGGACTGATAATACTTGCTGGTGACCATGGTGTGTTTAAGTCTTAGTTCAATGGCAATATTGCATTTTTAGATTTAAATAGACTTACATGTCAAATTGATAGGATTGTGAAAAGTGACTTGAAAACCTGTGGTTATTGGTGCACCAATGAAATTTTCAGTGGTGGCTTTAATCATGTTTGCTACTGTTCCAGAGTCAGACAATACTTTGATTAGATGGCGTTGCTGATGCATTATAATGAAAGATGATTGATGGCCCTGTACTCTACAAGAAGGTGAAGGGTTTACAGAAGGCATGTCCATTGCTGCTAGGTCATCAGCTGTGATAGTAGTCTTCTCCATCAATGCTAGCTATCAACCATGCTTTTTGATGAAGGGGCAATTTGCTTTAGGAAGGTTGGGACATTGACTGAGGAAGTGCATTGACAGTTTGCTGCTGGCTTTATAGATTGGACATTTTGTTTCCTGAAAGACAATAGTTTGGGTTGGTCTGCCCTTTGAAAAGGAATGATTATGTACCCATTATTGTATTATCTACTATTATTTATTGCACATTGAATGATTCTGACATTTTGGTCATCTGATGTGTCTCCAAGAGACTACTGAGAGCTTGCTATATTGCTGCCTTAATTTAGGCCTGAGTACCCAAGTGTAACTCAGTACCATTTCTTTGTTTGATTACCCCTAGCAAATCCTTATATATGACCTGCAGTCAGTTGAGCACAACAAGAGTTTCCAGGGTAGGTGAGAGTTCCTTGTGTTACACTGGTATGTCTCAGTGATGGTAAGGTCCTGATGTTGTTTGTAAAAATTTGTACTTTATAAAGGACAAAACCATTCATAAAGTTCTTTAGGCCATTTATGCACTCCAAGTTTGATGTGTACCAGGTCTAAAAAGTTTACCCATGTAGCTTTAAATCTGAAATGGGCTTGTATTGATTTCCAGATGAGGTTGAAACTTTGACTATGGTGTTCCTTAACTTTTTAGGGCAGTGCATTGTGATCTGATCTAGCATCAGTTTAAGGTGAATAACCTTTTCAGTAGCTGTATGGGTACCTGTGGCTTTAAGATTGAATCTGGGTAATCAATTATTTCAATTATTTTCAACATGACTCCATTGAATAAAAAAGGGGTGAAGTTGGAGTCTAATGATACTATATATATATTAAATTCTGTCTTCAACTTTTGAAGGAGGTAATAATTTTGTTCTTTGTTAGAGACCATTGTTTGGTGTTCTCTAACATGAATTGAAATGTGACTGCTTCTGTGTTTTATCAGATCATTTCCAACATGAACAGACAGCACTTTATTGTCTACTTCCTAATTGTTACCAACAGTCACAGCACAAAGCTTTCATATAAAATGTTAAATACCTATAGTGATGGAGTAGCTTCACAATATAAAAATTTTAAATGTCTAACAAAATTCTTTGCAACTTTGCATAGCAAGAGCCTATGTGGTGGAACTGGAGGGGCTTTAAAAACAGGCAGCAACAAAGGACAGCTTAAGAGATACAATTCCAGACCAGATTTTGACACCAGAAGAGCTTTACTTGTGACCAAAAAGGAACATAGAATGGGCAACTATATCTTTTTTGTTATATCAGCAGACATCTTCCACCATGAAATAAAGCTGTATTTGAAGGTCCACTATGATGAAGTATAAAGTGTCAGGTACAAGAAGTTTTTGGGTTTTTTGGTATGGTGATGATTAAAATGAAGAGAATATCAAATGATACAGTTTATGATATACATAAGTTAAATGACCGCTCTCTAAAAATATCAATCCATTATCAAACAGGAAAACTCATTACCAGCTATTATATGTTTTGATACATTAAGGTTATACTCGAATATTCTAATGAAACCCGGGGTCTCCCAAATTTATGAAACACAAAGTACAACCTACAGTGGATAAATGACACAAGCTCCAATCAATTTTATAAAGTTAAAAGTCAAATTTGTCCCACAGCATCAAGCAGGCACAGTGTTCTAGACCAACTTCTCACAACAGACGACTACAAGCCAATTTTATCATATAATAACTTTTTTATCATTATGGAACAATAATTTTATTAATTTTGCTCTTTCAGCATTTCAGACTATATTTAACAACAGCTTCAAAAACTTTTATATGGTCTAGAAACAAGGGGTGAACTTTAAGTATTTCCTAACCTTAGCACACCAATTACTATGAAAATTAAACTGAATTTCAATTCCAAACTTACATGCCTAGCCTAAGACCCCTTGTCAACTGCAATGTAATGTCTTCTAGGGGTGGTTTACAAATTGTATTAATGAAATGAAGAGAAGACCTACTTTATTGTAACTTACAGTTCACATTTTAATAGACAGCAATTATAACTTGAAGCAATGCTTTCAAACAGAAAAATTACCTTGTATGCCAAAAGTTAGCTAAACTCGTTTAAAAACTTGTATTCACAAAAATTCAAGGATGAAATTCATACCATTATCAGTTAGTACTGAGCAGCCTAATTTGCAGTTTAGAACTGCAGCACTTCTCTAGTATCCTGTACTAATCAATACGGATGTATCAGTGATTTCCTGTCAACATCACTTCATATCTAATCAACATTATGTGGTCTTTCAAAGTCAACTCAACTGGACCGTTTTCACAAAAACAAATTCCACGGTATTGTGACCATTATGGATAAAAAACTGCAGCTGTCAGCATTTTTAAAGGAAGCGACCAGACAGCATGCCGCTGGATAATTGACCTCGTTTTCATAATTTTAAGTTCTCCTGCAGGTGTCCCTGAAGTGATCTTTCGTTCATCATCATATTCATACATCAACTGCTAGCCACGCTATAGTTTCATCATCTAAGTAGAATAAGGCATATATTTCATGTGGTGGTTTCAGGGAAGGCCATGTTTTCGAAGTGCAGTTTCTTGTCACAAGTGCATTGCGAGAGGCCAACCAGCATAGGAGCCGACTGCTTCGGAGTTTGGGGGCTCGAGTCCCCTTGGAAAATAGACCTCGTACCCTCTCTGACAACTTTTCAACGCATAACACCTTTGGGGGAAAGTCTCTTTGATAGACAAGAAAATTCTTGTCCATTCACCTAGCTTTGTATATATCGATACAACTGTGATCTGTGACATTGAAAGCGTCAAACTGCCCAATTTCTGTCAAGACAATGTTCACTGTTAGGCACAAAAGATAAAAAAAGAATAGGCCGCTGTTCAATTACTAGCATCGTCTAGTTTTTATTGTCTTCTTCTTCTTCTTCTTCCTCAAGCTTGTCCTGTTTTCATTAGAGGGTCGCTCTGACTATCCTCTTCCTCCAGATTTCCAAGTCCATTGGGTCTTCATCTCCAGCTTTCATCACGTCCAGACCTTTCTTTACGCAGTCCACATATCTCAGCTTAGGCCTTCCTCTTCGTCTCCTTCCTTGTGGTGCTACTTCCAATGCTGTAGTCTTTATTGTCTATTTATTTATTTTGTCTTGTCAGTACCCTCCTTTTCACGACCATCATGCTATATTTCTTAATAACAAATCATTTAGAATTAATTTACATCATTTCATCATCTTCGCCACACTGGACTACATAGTTTTCCTTCATTTAAGTTAGGCATTTTTACGTCCTGAAAACATATAGTTGTCAAGGAAATATTCAGTTCTTAATGGATAAAATAGTTTAGGGAATTTTGAAATTATTAAAGTACTAAAACATGTGACTAATTAATTGTCTCCATTTAAAAATGAAAAATGCAAAAAACTTAATTATTTGTTTACATTGAATACGCCTTTTTAATGCAGTCATTTTCACAACCAATTGCTATGTCGGACACTTACGACTTTCATTCTCTCATTTGTTACTCACATTTTCTTAAATTATTTCTTTTCTTTGTGAAAAAACGAAGATATTGAAAATAGTCATTTATTTGAAACTTTACTTTAATCAGGTGGTACACACACACACACACACACACACACACACACGTCTTAGTCTCAACATAACCACCTGATCTTCTCTGGAAATATGGTATTATGAACCTTTCGGTCTGTAGTCTGTATGTTGCTGTGACCATCTTCTTCTCTGTTTTACTTTCATCATGGTTTTTGCTTCCTCATGAGTGACTATTTTGTTTTCTTGTTCTTGCTGCCTTCCTTCTTTTGCAAGCCTGTCAGCTTCTTCATTGCCAGGAATGTTGGAATCAGACTGGATCCACTGAATGGGAATCTCGTTATTGGTCTGCTGAAGGACGTGAAGAATAGCAGCAAGGTCATCCAGTTCCTCCTTGTTCCTTGCATTGGAAAGTCCTTGCAGCACAAACAGGGCGTCAGTAATTATGTCAACTTTTATTGTTTCACTTCTCCATGGTCACTATGAGAGCCTTGAAATAATTCCTCTTTCTACGTTAATGAAGGAACTTGGATTATTTGTTCCTATGCTTTGTTTTCCTATTTACGTGATAAATGTATTAGCTGTATTGTTTACGCATTAGCTGTATTGTTTAGCATCGTTTTTAAATATTTTAAAACATTCCAGGTTATTCTTAGCTTTATTTGCATGTATTTAATGAAAACATGTATTTTGGAAATTCAACGACAAATGTCTTTGCTCGTGATACCAATGAACAGATAGCTGTGCTTTTACTCTGTAAATTGGCTACGTAGATACTTTGCACAACGACCTTCGCCAATGCAAAAAAACGTTTTAATGGTATTTTCCACTGTATTGAAAATTGGGATTACTACCTTCAATTACTAAAGAAACAATGCTTACGTACCCTTATGTAAAGTAATTTTCAAGAATGCTGTCGTGAAATCTGCAAAGAAGACTACCTCCAAAGGAGTTTTAAAATGTTTGGAAGTATGAAGAAAAGGCAAAGAGAAAAAAATTAATAAAAGTTAATAAGGGAATGGGAGGCAGGACTACCTTAAAGAAAAGACCTGAGCGATTGTGCAAATTGGAGAAGAGTGGCTCTATCACTCTTCTCCAATTTGCACAATCTACAGATAATGCAGCAGCAATGATTGCACGTTACAAAGTGCTTCCCACTTTACTCAAGGAAAAGTTTCCCGATGTACATACTGTTGATTGTTTCTCCTTCCCCACCTCTCTCTCTCTCTCGCTCTCTTGTAGCTCAGAAACCCCTTGGTAAAGTGCACGGTGCCTTCAACGTGTGCATAGGTCAGTAAAAAAAATTATTTCACATTTTCTCGATTTGTGGCTGGCTGCGATGTTACTCGAAAAAATGTTGCAGCTTTGAAATTAAATCAATTGCATTTACACACTGAAGTAAAGTGTTTGCCAAGAGATGATAGCTTGCAAAGACAGTTTACCTCTGTGACTTTACTGTGAAATTTCTTACGGTCGTGGAGCCATCACTATGCAAAGGAGTTGAAAATGATGAAAAATATAATGGGACATACAAACGTCTGCAAGATAAAGATATTACATTTCTTAAGCCAATACAATCCAATGAGTGTAGTTGAGGTATCTCAACTTTGGAAAGATTTGTTGTAGAAATGCAATATGAAGGTAGTAATCTCATTTACGTAAGATGTTGTGAAATTCGGTGGTGAATCATTTGGGACGGGATCGTAAGTGGGATGTATTTTTTATTTTTGCGTTTAAACAACGTCAGTGGGAATAGGATAGTTATGGCAAAGAGGAAGTGTATACTTCCTCTGTGGCTGAGGATCAATATTACGGTTGATAATTTTGGTCTAAAAAATAAAATGATTTTCAGTGATTGTGAATAAAAATTAGTTGCTTTGTTTATGGTATACATGTAAATTGCGAGGGTATATCAGTAATTCATATATAGAAAATTGCAGATTGATGCAGCCCTTCACAAAAGTGTTGTTTTCTCGTGTACCAGTTGGTATGGAAATCCCGTTTTTCGATATCGGTTTCCAAGTAGAGTAGATTCAATAAATTGCTCATAAGCACGTAAATATTTCAAATATTTTTCTAGCATGCGACAACTGAAAGAATACATAAGCATTTCAGACTGTGATTTGGAGATATACATAAACAACAACCTTGAAGAATAAGGGAAGATCTAAAAAGTACTTATCGAAAATCTTGCAAAAAATGCACTGGCCTTAATACATAATGCGGACATTGAATCTAACTAAGAATATGATGAGCTCTTTGATATCGGTGTCTATCTCGCTAACTAAATGTTCAAAAGTAAAAGTTGTTGTTCGAGTTACACGAGGATTAACTTTGAAATAACTTAGTTATGGTAACTTTAGTGGATACCATTGTTGTATAGCCTCTTTCGTCGTGTTACCTGACTTTTTCATTTTGTGTAAAAACACAAGATTGGAATTGAGTTGGTCTTTTCGTCGCAGACAAGAATTGTTTTGTATCCGAGAGACAATTTGTGTTGAATACGCGTGTGTTTTTTAACAGAGCTTTCACATACGTCTTAGTGACCAACTGGAGCAATAGAAATCCAAACATATCAAGATCTTTCACGAATGAAGCTGGCTTTAACCATGCAAATACAATTCGAAGAAAGCAAAGTGACTAAACCAAGAAGAACATGGTGGCTTTTAACTGAAACTCAAATATTAATGCTCTTGTTGATGCTTATCCAATACAGCTATCCCATTCATGATCTCAACAAATTCATTAAAAAGATATGTTAACTACTTTCAAACGTATTTAATTTTAACTGTATTATTTACGAAATTGCTTTGTAATGATTACTGATACTGGCTTTGCCATCGAAACTAGATAATAGACAACGGGGTTGCAGTGCGTTGGCATAGTAAATAAAACTGAAAAGTTCAACTTGTCTGTCCGTCTACCTGCCATTTTTTTCTTTGACGCGAAATTTCTCCAACGCCATTGGATTACCGGTAATTGTTGTTCAAACCGGACTTTTTTATTGATTATGATAGCTAAGTCAAATAAAAGTAAAAAGAACTTTCCTTCTCTCTTTCTTTTTGTTGCCAAGAAGTACTAAAAAGCAATTAGAAACATGAATTCTAGTGATGTAAAAATTATGGCGTAGGTGCCAAATGACACAAAACTGACTTTGCACTGTCTTATATCTTATCGGGGTGCCTGTCTTGTGACGTTAACGGAATTGAATCTTACTACTTACTTACGCCAGGCCCAAACCCGACCTGTTACAATAATTCTTAATTACAACTCTTCATGTGTTTCTACCAAGCATCAATATTCTTAGTTCTTCTCCTCTTGCTAAGGATCACCACGTTGTCATCGTGCAAGGGCTTGTGTGTTCTAAGGACCCTCAGGGTGAAGCCAGCCTAGACTCGATCATGCTGGAAGAGCTGAAGGCGAGGAGCCAGATAAGGCCTCTTCTGGAACCACAGTTCCAAACCATACAGTGAAGTCAAAAAGAAGAGTGCATACTGACTCGGTAGTCGCACAGGAAGAAAAAGGACCGCGTGCTAATAGTAGGAAATCAGAACAAGAAGACAAATAAGCTAGACTCCAACTAAGTACCCAACCTTAAAATAGGTCCCAGCATAAGAATCTTTACGGTCAAATGCAAGTACCTATCACATCTCCTCACGAAACACGATGCAGGTGTTGCTCTCCTGCAAGAAACTTATCTTGGCGACATTGCAAACGGAACTACAGACACTATGGGATTATCATATGCTGGAGCGGCAGACCGAGTCACAGATTAAGGGGGCTCAACAGAAACCAATGACACTCACCGAAACCCCATAACCTGATCGACTCATTCGGAAGATCGCAAGTCAAATATTAAATTGCTCTTGCACTTGTTGTACAGTTATGTTGGTTTTTCCTGCAATACTGCCCGATTCAGACTCAGGAGCAGTTTCTCTTTAAATCTCCAGCGTTTCCGAGCATTGAAGTTTCATCTTTCCCTCCTTTTAAGTCTTGTGATCGTGTTCGGGTNTGGCGACATTGCAAACGGAACTACAGACACTATGGGATTATCATATGCTGGAGCGGCAGACCGAGTCACAGATTAAGGGGGCTCAACAGAAACCAATGACACTCACCGAAACCCCATAACCTGATCGACTCATTCGGAAGATCGCAAGTCAAATATTAAATTGCTCTTGCACTTGTTGTACAGTTATGTTGGTTTTTCCTGCAATACTGCCCGATTCAGACTCAGGAGCAGTTTCTCTTTAAATCTCCAGCGTTTCCGAGCATTGAAGTTTCATCTTTCCCTCCTTTTAAGTCTTGTGATCGTGTTCGGGTCAATCCAGGTTAAGTAAACCGTTTCAAGTCTTGTTACCAGGCATCATATTTTAGATTTGATCAATCGAACAAGGGGTGGAATTTTAGTGGTACTTCTAGTGTTTATGCTTTAACAAACCAGCTTTTAATGCCACTAAATTTAGTGGAGTTTCGTGTTGAACCCTTATTTGTACGTAGTCGCAGTACGAAACCCGTTCTCCTCCTGCCATTGGCCACCGGGTCTCGACTCGAAAAGGTGATTTTTGGTGCTCGACCTCGTTGTGAAAACGTTTGTCAAGACTTCTGATGTGCTTTATATTTTGCAGTCTGTTTCTGTGCTAATTGGAAGAGGCAGACTGCTAGACGTCTCTTCTATCTTTACCAGGCTTCCTTTTGCAAGCCCACAAGGTAAAGACGCAGCAAATCCCAAAGGCTGGTTATCAAAGGTTCAATTGCTGTAGTCGTCCTGAACGCGTTTGCAGGCAAGCCTTGTCGCCTCTCAGTCATAAACTGTCGAAACGTTTCACTTCCCTCCACGAGTCTCTTGTGCCGTTTCCGTTTTCTTCTGGCTATCCATGTTTGGGGTATTGTGCAGTTCTCAAATTCTCTCAAATAATGCGTCAATCACCAAATTTGATCCAATCTTTTGGCGCTGTTCTCCGTTGTACAACTTTTTACCTTTCCAGTAGCTTGTTTTAGTAGTAGCGTAGTGTTATTGCTCTGCCAATGACTTTCAAGGGCAAATTGATTTGGTTTTTCCCTTGTTCCCCCAAGTTAATAAGAGTTAACAAAATAATCTCAATCTGACATTTGTCATCGATTCACCTTTTGGCTTCCGTTAGTACGTTCCCAAAAGCCGTTCATTTCCCCCTAAATCTGCCATCGTTACGGAGTCGTGCCTCGCCTCGAGACAGTTCAGAAGCATTTGCTACTTTCGACGTCTTCATTCCGATGAAATGTTGCATTTATCGCGCGGGCATTATTAACACTGCTACGTGGCTGCGTCGACGACTGCCGCCAATTTCACTGAGGCGCGTTTAAACGTTTGTTAAAGCCTAACAAATCTGGAGCCCATTATGTTAACACGAGTCAAGTCCGATATTACTAGACGTTATAAACCTCACATTTTATATCTTATATTTTATTTGACTGTATTAACGATCGGGGAGCACAAATCATTCCAATATACACTCCAGTCATATTAAAAATTCATTGGACAACTTGAGAAAAGTCGAGCGAAGCTTGCATGCCTTACGCCGTGCAATACGAAGCAAAAATTCCACACAGGAAATCACAATGCAGATTACAAAAAAGTATATTTTTTAATTTCCCACTTTCTCTTCGAAATAACCCCCAACAAACGATAAAAATACAAGACCCCGCTGTACAATAAAGTAAAAAAGGAACAAAGATAAAGAGGCAAAATAAAGAAATGATAAATGGGTCTAGCAAAAAACATGGGGCAAGGGATGGGTTGTTGTACGCTAACCAAAAGGCGGCTTAAAAAAAAGTCGAAGTTTATAATCATAAAGCGGTTATATGCACAAAGGTTTTTAAAATCGACTGCACCAATATCTGGTTATAGTTCCTTTAGTATCTTGCTGAAGGGGTAAATCAACAGCTACAGGGTGTCAATCAGTTAAATACATGTTTGCATCGCGGCTAACCTGTCCTGCGAATAACCAAATGGACTGATTCCTTCGTTAACGGCTACTCCAATATTTTAACATTAGTCTTTAAAAGCACCCAAAATTCTTTCTGCTGTCTTAGATTTCAATTAGCTGTGTGCAAAATCCTTACATCCTGAAGATCGATCCTATAAGTACTCTATGACCATCCTAGGACTTACATTAGCTCGATGAAGCCACTATAAACAGCTAACCTTGTTAGAGCAACGACTTGAATGGTGAGATCCTAGGCCTAAGCCTACACTTGTTTCTTAGACTGCCAATTTCTAACTTAACCTGGACCTGTGTTGTATAAAAATAAAGTCTACGATCAATAAATATCTATTAAATAAAAAAAAAAATTAAAAAATCACAAAGTAAAGAGAATAATTTATATCATCGCCCATAAAGGCTATTTAACGTGTGCTCATATATTATGTGAACAAGTGCCATCATTCGATTCTTCCACGGATATCGGTGAAACTTGCATAGAGAAAAAAAAATCTACTAAAAACAAAAAAACAATCATTGTTATAAGATAAAATTGGTGCAAACAGAAATCTCGGACACTCATTTCCTCTATTAATCCCATTATCAGTGGCCATTTGGGTGCAAACTAAAGTCACTTTCTGCTTTCTGAACAGACCAGACACGTGTACTTTTAACTGTTCACACTGTTCATAGTTACAATCCAAAACGCAACCAAGTAAGCACTTTGTCAAATTAATTACGAAATACTTTCTTTTAACAAACACTAAATTTGTTAAAGACAAACTCCTGAAATGGCCGCTCAAGCCCACCAACTAATTCTCGCTCCACACCGCGGATCAGATTCTTGAGAAAAAGCTCTCGTACGTCCACGATTACGGACTTTAACTTCGGTCAGGTTGCTGCACCAATAAACACTCATTTGACCACTACTCCACAGGAGCAATACAGAACTTGATTACCATCCATGCCATAAATTCTGTACACCACAAGTACACCTTCAGCTCTGACGCGTCTGAAATCGCGCTCACTCGCACCGAAATTCGACAACTCGTGTGAAGACTCTACATACTCTGGTCATTGAAATAGAAGTGACCAAACCGGTACACATGTGGTGGCATGTGCACCACGGTCACTATTGGCGCAGGCTATCGGACAATATTAAAACGCCTGCCGGCTGCGGTCAAATACTTACCGTCTTAACGTCAGGATAAGACTACTAATAAGGGCGGTAACGTCCACCTCTTGTTCCACCCCTTGATGGACCAAAGCCTTGGGTTTGCCCATAACCAGTTAATCCGTAGCTGTCGTAGCTGCCATAAGCACTATATCCCCCGCCGTAGGCTTGCGTAGGGTATGCCTGTTGTGTATACGCGTAAGGGTCTGAATATGCAGTAGTAGCGTAGGGATCTGTGTAAGATGTTGTACCATAGGATGCACCACCATATGCTGAAGCGTAGCTTGGTTGGCTAGAATTGTAACCTTGATTTTGACTGTAGCCGCTTTCTCGACTTCCACCACGTCCGCCTCCTCGTCCACCACCACGTCCACCGCGACCAGCTAAAAAGGTAGAATTTATTTATTAACAATATTTACACAGGATAAATGTTTCAATAAATGTATAATTAAAAAGTAACATAAAAATACCGTTATCAACACATGTGCTCAACACATGTGCTGCCAGGATCCAGAAATGTAAAAAAAAGAGAGAAAATAATGGTAAAAGGATTAAAAAAATTAACAAGTGACCAAGTAATAACGGAAATTATAAATTCACGTTGTAAGGAACGTGGAACAACCGCCGACATTAACTAAGAGTTGGAAACTGGGAAGGGGAGTATATGCACCGAGGCATCACCTTGGCATGTAGTTTAATAACTACAATACAAGCCTTGGGAAAAGGAAAACCTGATTAAAACTGGAGCCTGTGATCTTTTCAAATATCTGTAAAATTCATCTCTGCATATTCCATTTTGACTCTTGGGACGCAGACAATACTGTTTTTCGTAGTCACTGTAAATGGTACCACATTTAGTTCAGATATTGGCCTGTCGAATAAAAATATTTGAAAAAGCTGGATTTCTCTTGCTGGGAGAGTGCAAATATAGGATTTTTGCAAGAACACTTCGAGTGGAGTCTTGACATTTTTTTTGGAACAATACAAGAGATTACAAGCAATAGCAATGTATTAAAATGGCATTCAGACAAGGCGTCATCACTTGTAGAGTCAGTAACACGGACCAGGTTATCATCACAATGCCAATTGCCACTACATACACAATACAACCCAAAAAACACTTATTTTTCCCACATTGTTCACAAAATTGTTTAAAATAGGTTTCTGACCTTTGAATATTCCATGTTCTTTATAGCAAGCATTAATAAACAATACTACAAAAAGGCTTCATTTTGAAAAACACAATTTCAACTTACGAACAGTAGTTCCCTCCTTTGGCTGTGCTTTTTTCAGTTCAACTTGCTTTCCATTCACAAATGGTTTACTATCGTTGATGACAACCAGATCTGCCAAGTCTTCTGTTTCCAGTTCAATAAATCCAAAACCCTTTAAATCACCTGAAGCTTTTTCACGAATGAAATCGACTTTGGAGACACCTCCAACCCCACAATGCCCATACAACCTTTCCAGGTAATCCTTGAGGTCATCTTCCTTGGCATCTTTTGGGAGGCCTCCCACAAACAGTTTTTTGACTCGTTCGTGCGCAGTTGGACTAGGATGATCGCGCGGAATAGCTCGCTTTACCTCGACATCGCGACTTTCAAACGTGTGGGGTCTTTTCTGTAAAACCGTGTTAACACTGTGGTAAGAGTCATACGTAACAAATCCAAAACCACGAGACCTCTTCGTTGCATTGTCTTTTATAACGACACAATCTACTATTTCTCCATAGGTACTGAAATAGTCTCGAAAGGCATCATCTGTAACCGACAATGGAAGACCACCAACAAACAATTTCTTTAAAGCTTCCTTGTCGTTAAGTGTAACCTCGCCATTTTCGCCCATTTCGTTGTATCAATTAACTGAAACAAAAAAGACCCAGTCACTTATAATACGACACAAATAATACCCGTGTTAAAAGTGTTGATCTACTGCAATTAAAAATTCTTGGAATATCGTTTAGTACATATAAAATAAAAACTGTCAATGCTTTAAGCGCCTTTTTGCTATTATAAAATGTGCTCCAGTCAATTCGCCTTTTACCTTTTATTTCGTTTAATGAAATAAAACGTGCAACTTTTTTATGTACCAAAACTTCCTTCAACGGGGAAAATAGCAACGGTGCCGCGACACGTTTTTACAGGTCTTATTAATGATAAAAAAGTGACCAGCACACCGCGAGTTATAATTACGACAAACTGTTAGTCAAAAAAACCCTGAGGTATCGAAGAATCCTGAAAAAACCTTATCTTCACTGTCAAAACTCACCACCTGGTGAATACAAAACAAAGCAGTGCTTTTTTGTTTCCTACAATCGTCTTTGCTCACTGCTTTCTGAACGAGAGAATGGCATCTCAAACTACCCATATCCTCAACAACCTTGGCCAAGGACACCAGTAAAAATTTGATCTACCCAGGCAAAACTGATCAGAATACCTGTCTAAATGCTATGGCCTATCCTAGGAGGTTTTTTTATTGTCTTGTACTGGATAAAATCCCAAAGAGAAACGTTATCGCAAAATCTTATTCAAAAACAAACATTTCCTGTGCAACAACGAATATCATCTCACCACACGTCACGTCAACCAAGCAGCCGACACTGACGTCTGCTGTTAAGGGTCTTCTTACATGTACAGTGCCTGCGCCAGTGGTAGCCTTATCAGTGTCAACCAAGGTAAATTTTACATTTAACAACTTTTAATTGCGGTTATGAACTTTAGCGTGGCTGGAGACGAAAAATTACCCAGTTTAGCACAAAAAATGGCGGGACGTAAAGCTCAATTCGTCAACAAAGGCCTTGAATGCGACATACCACTTACAGCTTCTGTCAAAGGAGTACAACAGCCAGTTAATTAAATATCATGGTATCCAAACTAAAATTATCAAACGCGAATTGTGTTTCCAAGAGTATTTAAGCAAGTCGAGCCTACAACATATCCCTTGTTCAGTACGATGCCCGAAATAAGTTCTTGAAGAACTCATTTCGTACTGTTCTTTCCATTATCGAAATACAATGTAGAACAACCAAGTCCTGTACAATTCATCACGAATTTACGATTGCCTTTTCAGTATCAAGAAATTGTGAAATCCCGAGAAATATTACACACCAGAAAGATTGGTAACTTGGCGGCAAAAAAAAATATGAATCAACTTAAAACCAAGGATAAAATCACATAACGCTTTAGAGCTGCCAAGTTCTTAATACCTTTTATTCGCAATAAAAACACATAGCTTTATCTAATCTAGGAGAATAGTTTCACAGTCTTGTTACTAATAAAAAATGACTTACCTGAATTTACTCTACTCACGATGGTGTCTGTTCAATGTCGGATGGCAGAAGAGAAGCAACAGGTAACGTTGAACACTGAAAGAGAAATTTCTCCTTTGAACACGTGCATTCAACTTCATTGATTGGCTAATATGAGAGTTGCATGCTGGGATATTCTCGTTTCAGACTTCTTATTAGCAAATCAAAAACTAACACGGGGGTCATTCAGGGAACAAAAGCATCAAATTTCTTTTTCCTTTGACCAGAGTCAGGCTTTCAAGCGTTCAGGGTACCCCAACTCGGGGTTGGCGCCATCAAACCCTAAAGTTAACTCCCATATTAGCTGCTCCAGTTTGTAAGGTATCTCCATGCCAAATTTGGGCCTGATTGGTCCAGCATTTTAGTCATGCATACCCCACAGGCATGCATACGTATGATCATACATGAACAGAAGCCGTGGCTTAATGGTTAGTGCAGTTGCACCGTTACCAGGAGGTTCGGGATTCGATTCCCTGAGCGGCCGCAAAGAATTTTGAACTTGACAAAAAAAAAAACATTGGTTGGCGTTAGGAAGGACACCCTCCCAAGCAATTCTCCACTCCCGAAACAAAGTCCTTCTGAAGGACATAATTTGAGCCCTACATAACGGGGGAAGAATGACATTCAAGCCAAAAAGAAAAAGTTACATGCGTACTCATACATATAAAAAAAATTTTCTCCGTTTTTCGTCTTCTTTTCTCAACCATGGGGTTTGACGGTTCAATAGTTTTCTCCATAAGTACGTACTTACACAGGAACAACGCATCCTTTTATTATAAATAGGTACAAATTTTATAACAGACCCTCAATGTAAGATTGTTGAAATTAAGTTTACATTACAAAGCAGAAAACTTCAATTTGATGCAGAATACTTTACAGCTCTGCGTTAACAAAGGCCTTGATATTTTTCAGCTTAGCCACGGGGCTCACTTAGGGCAAGTAAGGTGGTCGTGTACCTCATTTTGACAAACAGGGTCCCAAAATCAAAGAATAATTAAACTTAGAATCAAATGAGAGCTCAATTTTAATGTCAAGTAAGTTCAAACCCTGAATTGCACATTCACCGTGTGTGTCACACTTAAGCGGCTGCCAGGTATAAAAGGGTGGTCTGGTGGGTTTATTTTGAGGGATGGAGACCTAAAATCCAAATATGATTCAAATAAAAACTATTAAGGAAGCCCCAGAATACGAACGTTGAATATATCAATTTTTAATTGCAAATGTACGTATTTTTCGTGAGATCTATAATAAATGTTACTTTTGCCCATTGAACCAGATTTCCTTAGGGGTACCTACCTTTAGTAATTTATGATAATAATGATATAGATGGATGAAGATATCGTCGAGAATATTAATGTTTGTACAAAGTGCCTAAAGTTTCCACTAGTTTTGGCTAGACACTGTGTAGAGTCCGGGTTTTTAAGCGAGCATACTTATTTAGTGCTGAAAGATTGACTCTCTTCAGGGTCTTGGAGAGGTAGCACTTGGTGGAGGGGGGGTGCGAATTTTCCTGATTGAAGCTAATTTCATGTGAAATTATTTAATGGCTGAAGAACACAAGCCTTTGCAATGGACTTTGGCAATCTGTCTGTCAGTGGCATTTACTATCTAAAGAAAAACTCCAGCCTTTTTACATCAAAATATATTTTTTTGTGTGAAAAAAGTTTTTTGACCTTTTCGTGGGAACTTTTCAAAAGCGCTCACTTCTAATGCAACCTTGTTAAGATCAATATTATCAGCGAGCTCCTTTTCACTAACCAACGACATGCGATCGTCCAACTGACCATAAGTCATGGTGTCGCGAAGGTCCAAACGATAAGAGTTGACCTTAGATCTAAAAACGTAACCTCATATGGCACAGAAAAACACCCAGAACCCAAAGAATTCCACAACCTAGCTGTTAAAGGAGAGAAACCACAGTCACAGAAAATTTGTTAAAACGAAGGGCAACAACATTAAGAGAAACGACCCACATAGTTTGACAGTACCTATAAAACAGACCAAGACAAGCAACCTTTTGTGGATGAGACAAAGGTTGAAGAGTAGCGAGTAGCAGAAAGACAGAGACTTATTCAGTTACAAACGTCCCGATGACATGATGGAGCTCCTGTCCAGATGTGGCAACAGTACTCCTAGCAAGGACGGATGGCGGATTTACAGAGATACAAAATGGTTTCAAGTGTAAGATTCTCTCTGGGACAATATAAGGATTACCGAACACTTGAATATAAGAACCTCAAAAAAAATCTGGAGAAAATGACAAACCAAGTAGCCTCACTGATGAGCATTTCTCAAGAGGAAAAGTAGCATCATCAGGATTAACATCAGAATGATTGTTGTCCACAAGTAGTGGAGGATGATAAAAACATAGCTTTATATATTTATATTTGCGGACTTTATAGAAACCACCCACTTCCTTTTCCATTCTGACAGCCTGAAAGTCAAAGTCCAAATTTTTTGCACGTTGGACTTGTTCCTGTTGAGTTGCCTTGTGGCCAATGCCAAAGCATAAGATAGTGTCCTCAGCATTATGTTGATGAACTGAAGTAAGTTTGAAAGATAAGTGGTGTAAAGAATAAAGAGAGGTTGACCAAAAATAAAACCTTGAGAAACGACAGCATTAATGAATGCTTATTAAATAAATTATCAATATAATTCACCCCAGTGTGGCACACATGCAATTCGAGGGAAAAGACTAAATGATACCATGACCCTTACACAAATCCCATAACCAGATAGCTTATGAAGCAAGGCAGTGTGCAAAACCTTATCAAATATCTTAGAAATATTCAGAGCTATAGCACATTTTTCATCAGAATTATCTGTACAACTATAGTCAAAATGTCACCAATGGAGCAAGGTCTCTTAAATACGTACGAACAATAATAAACAGACCTAGGCTCTTTAATAATTCCATCTTTACATTGTCGATGCGTTGTTTAAGGACGTTATTGATGAGAAAGAGAAATTGCAGTTTGGTATTTTCCAGGTTCAGACGGATCAGCTGCATTCTTGAAGACAGAGGCATTAAAAACATTCTAGAGAGATGGACAACTGTACTACGATAGACACTTATTAAATCTTTTTGACATCAGAGAAGATAGTTTAGAAGCATGCTTTTAAGACAGCTACAGTATTAAAATCCAGACCAGAAGGTTTAGATTGATCAACCCATGAATAACCTGGCCAAACAAGCTTTGATATATGATAGCAGAGTCTGGAATCTGAGTAATATGGCAAGGGGCCTCAGGGAGTGGGGCAACTGTGTCATTTAGAGAAGAATTGACAGGAAGCAATCTGGCAAACCATCAGCCTTTCCCCTAGAGGACAGAGAAAATCAAACACCATCAAAGAGTGGAGGAATAACCGACTAACCAGAACGCAAAATGCTACTGTAAATCTTCAAGAAATTTTGACTTCTAAGTTTTAAGAAAGAAATATATTCATAGCCTATCTAAGAATAGCGAGCTGCAGCCCCAGAAATCGCCGTCTGAATGAAACCCGAGGATTATCAGTTCCGTCATAGTAAAAGTGAATATAGAAGTAGTTGCGAGTAGAAATGCCAGAAGAACAACCAGCATTGAAACATGCAGAACAATTAGTTTTAACCTAGTAAATACGAGTAAGTGCAAATGTTTCAATACCAACCTGAACTCATACTCTGAAGTCACTTGCAGCATCAGAAGCTAATTGGCTAAAATCTACTAAAATTGTAAGAAATACTACTAAAAAAATACTACTAAAATTGTAAGAATATATCCCAGTTAGGTTGATCAAATTTAAAAGATTTACGATTATGAGACTTGGCAACAAGACTTAAAACAATTGCATCTTTTCAACTTTTAAAAATCTTCCTATATCCTTGTTAGTTTAGTTTTTCTGAAAGGAGGTTCATATATATTAAAAAATATATTATAATTTAGTGAGAACGTCATATCACCAAAATTTAATTGTTGGTAATAGATCCAAAAGATTGAATAAATCTGTCTTGTCACCTTGAGGCCAATTTTTATGGATCTTGGTCATAGAATGCAACACTCTTGTCTGTTTTTTTTTTGGGGGGGGGGGAGTGTTTCTTGCCAACCTCCATCCTTTTTTTTTCTATCTCCTCCAATCCTGCTTTGCGAAAAGAACATCGGCAACGAACTTAAAGGATAAGGTGTAATGCTTTTCATTTAAGTTCAGAGGTGGTTTAAAATTATATTAAATTTAGGATCATTTCTTAAGAAAATGTGTAATTTTTCACTAAAAAGTTTTATTCCTTTTTTTCCTTGTGAAAACACTCGAATATCAAAAGTAATATTAAATTCATATTTGTCAAAAGCTGCTTCGCTGATACTCGACATGACAAAGATGTAGGAATAAGAAGACACAGGTCAAGTGACTAATTCTATTTATGTTTTCCATCTTACTCATATTATTTTTAAGTTATTCCTTCAATTTCAAGTTGCATTCGTGTAAATGGTGAGAGCATGGTTATGCTCCAGTGATTATATATTGTCTGCAAAAACAATACTGCTTAAATTCAATGGTTACTGCAGTACTGAAACGTATACACCAGGTGGCTTTTTGTTTCAAAGGCTATTACATTGTTTTTGAAGATCAATATAACATAGGGATAACAATAGAAGAATACTAGTATGCAAATGGTGAAAGGTTGTATCGCACGTTTTTAACTCTGCATGTTGATTAACCAATACTGTTTCAATTTACGAAAATAGCAGATAGCAAATGAAGTTTGTAAAAAGCAGTGTTACAAGAAATACTTCCATAAATGGTATATCTAGATGTACTGTTGAGGATGCGAGGAATAAACTTCTATTGTGGGGTTGGATTGATATTTTTTCTCTAACTGATAAATCAGTAATTCACTACAAAGCAAATAAGATATAGAATACAGATTAAAATATGAACGTTTATTTACAGGTTGAATACATAAAAACAACTTAAGAGTAATAATTTCGACTTCAAATGTTATTAATTACATCGAAATTCTCCCACAATAGTCTTGGCAATAGGCAATGAGATAGACTTAGTCTATGGCAACGGCATCAGGCTTTGTTATCTGCTTGGCTGACTGTTGCAGCTATCTGAGTTTAATCAAACTATCTTCATTATTTATTCTTTACTGAATTTCTATCTAATGCCCTTTTAGGGAATTACTTCTTACAGTGGTAAGCTAATTCAAACTTCAAATGCATTATACTTAACTCTAAATATGGTAAACAAATCGCTA
>RDPX01000001.1:1731514-1776541 GCA_003991215.1 Morbakka virulenta | reverse complement strand
TTATATTATATTATATTATATTATATTTTATCATATTATATTTATCATATTATATTATATTATACTGACACCATGGACAGCAAGATAAACAAATCTATTCTTAAAGACACTGCATTAGGGGGCACTTCTTCTGGGGTGGTTGAATGTCATTCTTCCAGTGAGTCAGGACCACAACTCCTGGTTACAATTACACAAAAATCAAAACCCATCCAAGGAGAAACAAGTGTCTTACACTTAAATTTTGCTAAAGGGGTGAAAAGCTATAGTTGATCTATTCTAACTCGTGAAAAGAAAAAGCCACGTCTGATATTTGAAATTTTTTATGAATTTTTTTATCTATACTTCTTGATTTCAAAAGGCTTTTTGTTTAAAAGACACTTTTCTAACATACTTATGTCTACTGTGCCCATTATAAAAATAAAAACAATGTCAACGAATAAAAGTTTTCAAAATAGGTATCTTTTCAGAATTCTTTTGTGGGCTAATGACGAGAATGGCATATTTTCGTCTCTTCTGTTGAGCAAAGAATTTCAAAATTACCTACAAGAGAACAGAAAATGAAAAGTACCATTGCTCCAACTATTTTCTCTTTCTGTCACTTGATTTTATTGCATTTTATTAAATTAGTTAAGAGGTATATTATACGAGTTTAATTCACACACGTGGTAGCTAAGTAAAGCAAGTACAAAATAAAACGTATCTGTTTTCAATGTTACAGTATCAATCACCTTGCCAAATGGAAATGATTCTCAACTCTATAATTTGGCAATGGGTAGATTTTAATGGTATTTGATTGTATCCGATAACAAAACAATAATATCTGTTTATCTGGTTTCTAATAAATTGCTTGCTACCTAACTAAAAATGTTTCTGATCAATACATTTCCTGTTTATCGTAGCAATTGCAGAAAACTGTGGTCATCAAGATGGTGAATTGTATGTGACCTTACTTATTAATCTATTGGAAAGTGTATTTAATTGGTTGTGTTGCATTTTATTAAATTAGTTAAGAGGTATATTTTATGAGTTTAATTCACAAATGTGGCACCTAAATAAAGCAAGTACTTAAGTAACACATATCCGTTTCCAGTTTTTCAGTATCAATGACCTTGCCAAATGGAAATGATACTCAACCTCTACCATTTGTCACTGGATTGATTTTCAATGTATTTGTTTCTGGTTTGTAGTAAATTGCTTGCTACCTAACTAAAAGTGTTTCTAATCAATCATTTTCCAGTTTTTCGAAGCTTTTGCTGAAAACCGTGGTGAATGGAATGGAATGATACTCAGCCTGTACCATTTGGTAACGGGTCCACTTTGTTTAGTAGAGTATTTAAGAACTAACCATTTATTTACCTAACATTTCCTTTTACAGGTGTATTTAAGCGGTGTATTTATAATGTATTTAAAGTGTAGTTAAGTGATTAAGCAACTTTTCAACCTGTTCAATCTGTTCAACCTGTTCAATCTGTTCAACCTGTTCACCCTGGTCAATCTTCGCCATCGCCTCTTCGATTCCTCCACTGGGCTTCTTCGACTTCAACTCCTGCACATCCAAACCACCAACATCCAATGTTCTTCTTCAACAATAATACCTCAGCCAAATCTAAAACTCCTTCAATATCTACGATCTGCGAAGTCCCTGTTCTGTGTTTACTAGAGTTTTTAAAGTATTTAATTAGTATTTAGTTAGTTTTGCTGTGTTGTTCCACAAACTCACATTGTTCCACCAACCCACGTTGTTCCATCAATTCTCCACAACTGATACTGCATCCCAACTGCTTTGCAACATCCACGATTACTCAGTGCCTGTTCTGTGTGTAGTAGACTATTTAAAGTAATTAAGCAGTATTTAATTTAGATGTGTTGTGTTGCTCCAGCAAGCCACCAGTTCCATGGTACTGAGAAACTGACTCCACGTCATCTCCACAATCTACAAAACGGGCAAACTTCAGCTTCAGTACATGATACAAATTGTTAACAATCAAATACCAATCTACTAGTTCTTCCGAATTATGTTCTTTCAGTCTTCCACTATCAATGGTCTTGCCAAATGGAAATGATACTCAACCTGTAAAATTTTGCAACGGGTCCACTGTGTTTAGTAGAGTATTTAAGAACTAACCATTTATTTACCTAACATTCCATCATTCAGGCAGGAGGAGACAGGTAAATGGTAAGCGGTGTATTTAGTAGTGTATTTAAAGTGTAGTTAAGTGATTAAGTAAAGTATTTAAGTTAAATGTTCTGTGTTGGTCAACCTGTTCAACCTGTTCACCCTGGTCAATCTTCAACATCGCCTCTTCGATTCCTCCACTGGGCTTCTTCGACTCCGATTCTCCGACTTCGACCTCTCCATTGGGCATGTTCCACTTCGATTCTCCGACTTCGACTCCTCCATTGGGCTTCTTCGACTTCGACTCCTGCACATCCAAACCACCAAAATCCAATGTTCTTCTTCAACAATAATATCTCAGCCAAATCCAAACCTCCTTCAATATCTACGATCTGCAAAGGCCCTGTTCTGTGTTTACTAGAGTATTTAAAGTATTTAATTAGTATTTAGTTAGTTGTGCTGTGTTGTTCCACCAACCCACGTTGTTCCACCAATTCTCTACAACTGATACTGCATCCCAACTGCTCTGCAACATCTACGATTACTCAAGGGCCTGTTCTGTGTGTAGTAGACTATTTAATGTAATTAAGCAGTATTTAATTTAGATGTGCTGTGTTGTTCCACCAAGCCACCAGTTCCACGGTACTGACAAACTGACTCCACCTCATCTCCACAATCTACGAAATGGGCAAACTTCAGCTTCAGTACATGATACAAATTGTTCACAATCAAATACCAATCTACTAGTCCTTCCGAATTATGTTCTTTCAGTCTTCCAGTATCAATGACCTTGCCAAATCGAAATGATATTCAACCTGTAAAATTTGGCAACGGGTCCACTGTGTTTAGTAGAGTATTTAAGAACTAACCATTTATTTATGTAACATTCCTTTTTCAGGTAGGAGGAGACAGGTTAATGGTAAACGGTGTATTTAGTAGTGTATTTAAAGTGTAGTTAAGTGATTAAGTAAAGTATTTAAGTTAGATGTTCTGTGTTGGTCAACCTGTTCAACCTGTTCACCCTGGTCAATCTTCAACATCGCCTCTTCGATTCCTCCACTGGGCTTCTTCGACTCCGATTCTCCGACTTCGACCTCTCCATTGGGCATGTTCCACTTCGATTCTCCGACTTCGACTCCTCCATTGGGCTTCTTCGACTTCGACTCCTGCACATCCAAACCACCAAAATCCAATGTTCTTCTTCAACAATAATATCTCAGCCAAATCCAAACCTCCTTCAATATCTACGATCTGCGAAGGCCCTGTTCTGTGTTTACTAGAGTATTTAAGAACTAACCATTTATTTATGTAACATTCCTTTTTTCAGGTAGGAGGAGACAGGTTAATGGTAAACGGTGTATTTAGTAGTGTATTTAAAGTGTAGTTAAGTGATTAAGTAAAGTATTTAAGTTAGATGTTCTGTGTTGGTCAACCTGTTCAACCTGTTCACCCTGGTCAATCTTCAACATCGCCTCTTCGATTCCTCCACTGGGCTTCTTCGACTCCGATTCTCCGACTTCGACCTCTCCATTGGGCATGTTCCACTTCGATTCTCCGACTTCGACTCCTCCATTGGGCTTCTTCGACTTCGACTCCTGCACATCCAAACCACCAAAATCCAATGTTCTTCTTCAACAATAATACCTCAGCCAAATCCAAAACTCCTTCAATATCTACGATCTGCGAAGTCCCTGTTCTGTGTTTACTAGAGTATTTAAGAACTAACCATTTATTTACCTAACATTCCTTTTTTCAGGCAGGAGGAGACAGGTAAATGGTAAGCGGTGTATTTAGTAGTGTATTTAAAGTGTAGTTAAGTGATTAAGTAAAGTATTTAAGTTAGGTGTTCTGTGTTGGTCAACCTGTTCAACCTGTTCACCCTGGTCGATCTTCGACATCGCCTCTTCGACTCCTCGACTGGGTTTCTTCGTCTCCGTTTCTCCGACTTCGACTCCTGCATATCCAAACCACCAAACTTCAATGTTCTTGTTCAACAATAACACCTTAGTTAAATCCAAAAGTCCTTCATTACCTACGTTCTACGAAGGCTCCCTGTTCTGTCTTTATTAAAAGTATTTAAAGTATTTAATTAGTATTTAGTTAGTTGTGCTGTGTTGTTCCACCAATCCACGTTGTTCCATCAATTCTCCACAACTGATACTGCATCACAACTGCTCTGCAACATCTACGATTACTCAAGGGCCTATTCTGTGTGTAGTAGACTATTAAGCAGTATATAATTTAGATGTGCTGTGTTGCTCCAGCAAGCCACTAGTTCCACGGTACTTATAAACTTCATCTTAAATACAATGTTCTTCACCATCGTTGATTACTCACTGGCCTTTTCTGTGTGTTTAGGCCATGCTTAAAATAGAATCTCTGTAAACTCTGGTATTTCCGCTACAGATATTGATGGAAATTTCTCAGGGTAATTAATAATTTTTTCCATTTGTAGTCTAATTAGGAATTTTTCTTAGCTGCTACGGAATCTCTTAGGTTTGGAAGAATTGAGCTGGCGAAAATGGAAATCTTAAGTTAAATTGGACATTTTCAACTCAAAACGAGCACAAATCTGGAAAACATATGCCTACTAATTTGAATAAAGACATACTTAATAACTGTGGATCAATATTGCAAGAAATCATATCAAATAATAGATAAAGAACCTTCTGACCACAATTTATTAAAGATGTTAAGATCTGGGAAAAGAAGAGACACCCTTAAAGACAGCTCTTGCAAATTGGCAACAGCAAAATAGCTTATTTGGAAACGTTTTGAAACCGGTGTATTTAGGAAGGACGTTGAATTGACAGTGATGAAATGGCAAAGAAGTGGAACGTAGGCCTACAGGGGACGCCGCCACTCTAACAAAGGGCAACGCGCCATGTGCCTACCTCATGGTGGTGTGGAAATGGTACTACCTCCATAAATTTGTTTTTGATTCCCTCTTTTTCTTTTTCCTTGCATTTTTGCCTCTAGAACCCTTCTTCGATTTAGTTTTCTTCTATAATAGTTATGTGAAGGTACGATCTAAGCCTCGTTTATCATAGCTTGCGTTACAAAGCTTTCCTGCATACGCTGTACCCATTGTGTTTATTACGGACTCGATTCAAGCGAGTGAAACCCTGGGACAATCGAAGTATCGTGGAGTGCAGTTGCCTGGAGGTATCATACAACCTCATTAGATTATAGCACTAAGTTATAATGTTAAGTGAAATAATAGAAATAGGAAGGAAACCAGAACACAATTTCAAGATTTCAAGTTTCGATTTTCTAAAGTTAAATTTTAAGGACAATTTCAACATCCTATGTTAATAGAGCTTATGTAATATAGGGAGTTGCAGACCTTTTTTTGTCATGTTTACAAAGTTAACTTAAATATGACAACATATGGCAACGAGAGACAACTTATAGTATATTTACCAGCGATGTCAAATGGAAATGCATGTCGTAAACTAGTATTTCTGTTTCCCTTGAAGTGACAACACCTTTATAAACTTCGTGTTTTTGTTTTTCTCTTTTTCTTCTATGTAAACATAAAAACACAACGTCACCTCCACCGCCCCAGCGAAGGCGATATGCTGAGTGCTCTCTGCGCATTTTACGAATTGTCGATGACTATCCGAATAGAGACACTACGGGATATCTGAGAAGCATAGCCCATAACTTGTCATTTTAATTAACTTTATGCACTAGAATGAAGGGGCTATTTTCAGAAGAAAGGAACATACGAGTCTCGAACCGATTTAGAACAGATTGATGTAACATTTTAGTAACGTTGAATTTCATGAAACAACAGGCCAACTTTCATTAAATTTTTTTTTGCTTTTCTACCCCATCTACCTATAGAGGTTACTCAAATGCGCATAATCGTCTTTGGTGTGGCAGCAACAGCTAATTTGAACGCATTACCGTAGCNGGGAGGAGGGCTAGGATGTGGATTACAGGGGCTAGGTAGGAATGTGTATTAAGAAAAAATACAGAAATTCTAAATAAGGTCAATAGGATATTATGTTGGTCCACATTTTGTAGTTGGATTACTTAAGAGGTCTGAGATGTTTTTTAAATCAGGGCCTTTAAATGATAATATGAAAAATGATAATTCTCATTCACAACATAACAACTTACATTGCGCGAAATTCCAAGTTGATCGAATTTATACTATTCTACGGATTACACCGTTTTCGATTCTCTTAGAAAAAGCGATGACAAAAGTAAAGGTGATTCTGGGGGGCAATCTTCCAGGGGCAAATATTCCAGGGGGCAATATTCCACGGGGAAACCTTCCGAAGGGCAATTCTCCGGGGGTCAATTCACCGGATACCGCAAGAAGGCATATCCTGATCTGAAAATGGCATTGCAACTACAGAAAGCACCGACACTTTGAAAAGATATAAAAAATGATAGAAAAAAAAATGAAGAAGAACACAACGCAAACAGAGCCAATAGTTATTCTTCTGTCTGATCAAATTTGGAGTCAAAACCTCCACAAAAACCAGTCGAACCTTCAACAGCATTACCATACAAATCCAAAGTGAGAATGAGAATCACCCAAATGTTGGCAAACTTGTTCAAGTTAAAATTTAATAACATTTTGAAAAGTAGTACCAGGTCTCTCGCTATCGAAGTTGATTCTGGAGTCTTCATTTCTATTGAATTTCAATAGCTCAATCATTTTTTTTTCTTCTGGATATCGATAGCCTTTATGTACTTAGCTTTTATGTAATTGGTATTTACTTATTGACCTTGCTCATTCAATCGCAAGGAAATCGTCGTACAGCATGGAATTTAGCAACAAGATCGAACTGTAAACACTTGACACAATTCTTTAAAACTCTTTCTGCGTTATAGTGACTGTCTTTCCGTTTATAGTTTTCATATTTGATTTTTTTGGTAGAGAAATTAAATCTTAGGCAGACTGACTGTAGTCGATTGTCGATCGCGAAGATATACGAGGAGCCCAAATGAGTCGTTTCTTTTTTTTTATTAACTCTGCTTCGAAGAAAAAGAATTGGCAAGAAGAGAACAGTAGAATTCTCTATATCTGGCAAACATAACTGATTTCACTGCAAAATGACTCCTTTCGTTGCAACGTCAACGCATTCAGCACCTTACATCACGACTTGATAAAAGAGTCTGTTGACTAATTTCTCATTTGACGTCACATAGATACATGGAAACGAATGTTGTTATGCAAACAATCCCACTTCAAGCTTTTCATTTCATTTCTGTTTGAGCGCCAAAGATGTGAGTTTTATTTGAGACAGGAGATGAAAAGAAAAAAGAAGAAGAATAATAGGAGAAGTAGAGGTGATTCTCGTTCTGATGACCATCAAAATACCAGCTGCTTTGACTGGTTAAAATGTTGGAAATCAAATGTCAATTCAAATAGCAAGAATATTTCACAGAGAGACTTTGGAGATAATGAAGGAATAAAATCATCTTCAAGTAATGTATCAATTCAAAGTTTGGTAGGAAGCAATGATGTTATTAATACCTGTCCGGAGCTTGAAGAATTTAGTGTAGGTGATACAAGTCTAAAGAGTTTAACACAATTGTTAACCGTAGAAAACTGGGAAAACGTAGAGTTCCCAACTTTACAGGATAACATCGTTGAAGATAAGGACAAAAACATCATCGCAACTACTCATAGTATATTCAAACATCATGCTTTTCATAAATCTAACTTATTAAAAGGCCATTATTCTGAACAGAATTATAAAAGAGAAGCGTATAGGAAGAACAGGATTCGTTTTGAGATGACAAATAGTCACTTCCTCTATTGTAATAAGAGATCATTTACTGAAGACTTGGCAAAAAAAGAAGTGTTGCATATTCTGTCTAAACAAAGTTTTGATTTTAATGTATCCAGCCATCAGATCCAACAAGGACCTAAGCTACGTATGAAACCTAAAGCGAACGATCTGAATACACACAGATCCTATCCCAAGGTACGCTGTCAGGGTAGCAACATCAAACACACGTCACATGAAATTGAGAAAAGTGTAACGGATTTGAGAAATAACAAAGATTGCCAATTAGTTGTTCTGTATAACGACGAAACAATATCTAGACTTAACAACGATCTTTCCAATAGAAGAAGACAGGGGAATAATCGCAATTCAATAAAAGACAGGAATACAGCTATCATCTCTTTATTTGAGAATGTTCTGTCTTACACGGATATAATTCTCTCAGAGTTTAAGAAGATGTCATTACCTGAAAAGCTAAATGTAGCTAATCTACACAAACTCAGTAACAACCTAAAAGTTACTTGTGTTGAACAACAACAGGAGAAAAGCATTTATGGTAAAAAGCCCAGATTCAATTTCCAAAATGCAGTGGATCACATAGTGATACATCCAGAAGTTGACATCTCAAGCTTGATAGCAATTGAAGATATAGATTTAATAGAAACTCAACTGACAAAGGTTACGCCTTGTATACCTATTACTATTCGATACGTCAGTGGAGAATCAATCAAGGTTTTTATAGATAAGGCAAATTTCCTATCCAGATTTTATCAACTGCTTAACAAACTCGCCTTTTCTTTTAGAGGAAGAGGTCCAAATATTGTTGCTACCAAAATGCAGAAACCAAATTACCTGAATGGAATCTCTTTTCATTTCGATGAAGCACCTGCGCCAACAGATGATTGTGGAATGCATACTGAACAAACCACGTTGAAGTTGCAAACTAATATGGTCTACAGCTGTGCTCCTCCAGAGAGAAATCAACTGATCTTGAGACATAGTATTTGTGTCAATATTCCTAGTATATCTTTGAAGCTTCGTACACAGGTTGAAATGGGTTATGGATTGAAAAGTTATTCTACACAATTCTCAGACCAAGTCAAAAGAAGTCACAATTATAGGACAGGCAGCTCTTTGTCTAATCCTATACAAGGCGCAACTGTGCGTCCACTTCAGATTTCCAACAAGTTGAGCAAGAAGAGAACACAAGTAGTGAGTAAGCTCCCTCGACAAAAAGAACATAAACCGTTTATTCATCTACAAGACAGCGGGAAGAATGTGTCTGTGTCTAGCTTCACAAAATCATTTTCCTACTGGAAGGATTTCTATAAAGTCAAAAAGACAAGTTTTGGATTCTCACTTAAGCATGCCTTTCCCAATGGTAAGATTATTTTTTAAATACATTATATCTTAAATTACATATATTTTATAACTGTGAAGGAAGGGAGTTTAATCGATGTTAATCAGTCACGAACACATTTTCCGTGTTTTTCGATATTTTTCATTCTCATGGAATGCGTTGCTTTCTATTTAATTTATTGATAAAAATCTAATCGGCTAACAAGGCTAGAAAAATGTTCTTTCTGTTATTACTCAATTTCCATGCATGAAAATACCTTGTTTATTGCTCTCTTATACTTTTCAAAAGTTCAATTCAACCATTACGATAAATCACAAACACTTTGTAAGTCAGAAATCATGTCCTCGTGTATAAAACTAAAGAAAAAGACTTAATTTTATTTTTATTTTATCTCTCGTGTCACACATTGCAGTAGTTATTCATAAATACTATGATGTTAAATAAATGAAACATATTAGAAAGCCAACAATAAAAGCTAAACTTTCATTGCAGGTTTTTCTTTACCAAGATAATTTATTTTGCGTTTTGAAGCTTTTTGAATGTACATATAACCTTAAAACTCCAATGAAAAAGTAGCTAGCAGCCAACAAAGGAAATGATTCTCAATAAAATTTAACCTTAAACACAGGCCACACAGACAGGGACTCCTGATGGATAGTGATCTAATTTAAGCACTCAGCCATAGAGACATTGTAATCTAAGAGGTGAATTATACTACCCCAAATGTTTTACCCACTTCTTTGTTCGACCGAGAGTACAACTGCATTCAATTTACAAATCCATCCTCTGATGTAAAGATGAGTTGAAGTCGAACTAAAACAATTTCATTTCTTTGTTTGCACTAATTCAATATTGTCACAATTCTACACTTTAGATAACAGGACAGCAGAATTCATTGCATCAGACGAGGAATCATTTGAAATATTTAGAGAATTATATCGACAAGCAGTAAAGGAGTATCATCCCAAATTTTCAGGGGACGTCATGACACCTTTGTGTAAAGAGCAGATGTTGACATCTTTAAAAACTCTTTCATTTCAAAGGTAAGACTATTATGAATTACGAGACAATGACAACCTTATCTAGATGAAGTCAGTTAAACACATATTTCTGGTTACATGGCATTTCCGTGAAGGCTTTGTGGGAAATAAAATAATTATATTCTGTAAACCCACACTTTCTTATTTATAATTAAGCACTTTAGTTGGTCAAGGATTACACCATGGTTGATATATAAATATCGTTTTTAAACATTTCTTTTATTTTTGAAAAGTACTGTTACGTTTGTTGAATATATATTGGCAAAGTTCACAAGTAAAGGCTGTTTGAAACAAGCGACAAATTAGGTAAGAGGAGAATTCCCTCGTAAATCTGCTACTTAAAAACCACAATGATTTTCAAAATTGGTTTGAATCCTCAATACAGAGGCAGAATGACATTAAAAACGTTTAAAATTTGACTCAATCAAACAACTCTGAGATTTAGGGAAATAGCACGTCTCAAGACAAAAGTGAAATAACTTGAAAAGCAACAAAGCATACGACTAATGAATAAAGTAATAATGCAAATTCTTATGTTGATTTTGTTGGAAATCGTAGGTACGAAGAAAGGCAATCACTTACTCAACTGTTCTGTGGATTAAACAGTCCTATCTCAAAGATTTCAAAAACGTACTTTGAAATAATTATATTTTTTAAAAAATGTCCATGTTGTATCACAATCTGACATTTGCCATTATAAAAACAAAGAAAACAACAATTCTTTCTATGCAAATGTTGAAAGAGTAGGTCATAGAATAGGTTTCGTTAAAATCCAAGTGTAGGAGCTTATATCTTCTTAATATATTTTATACGCATTTACATCTCATTTTTTCCTGTATTATTTCCTGCAATAAAGTGTTTATAATTTTAATTTTGAAATACCAACTGTAGTTTGAAACATTGTGAGATGATTTTGTCTTAAAATTTTACATGCAGGGACAAATTGATCTTATTTGTTTGATTAATGTTCAGTACAATTGTTTCATTGCCTTTGTAGACTCAACACATGGTGGCTGCATCATTGTAGTGTGATACTGCTACGTTCTATTAAAGGATTCCCCTTCAGTCCTTGCCTGTCAATATCAAATAGAGAAGTGATAGCTGATTTGATGAAAAAGGCTGCTTTTGCTTTAGATGGTACGTTTCTTTCTTGTTTTGAAGTATACCAAATTAACAAATTAAAGGAAGAGAAATTGTATTAAAATCTATAAAACACGAAATGGCATTATTTGAAGAAAGCATCGCTAAAAGAGGATCAATTTTTGTATATAAAATATTTTCACTATCATAATTGTGTTTTGCTTTGATTTCCATATGAGGATCAAACAGCTGGTCACTACAAGTGACCTAGGGTGAGTGAAATTTAACTTATGTAGCTTTTCAATAAGAATAAATTTAAAAAATACGTTTCGATAAATTTTCATATAAGAAATGTACATATAAAATCATTTGTATAACAGGTTTTAAAAAAAAGAATAAAAAGAACAACTCATTTAACACAAATAGAAAAATTTACAAACTTTATTATTAAGACAGCGTGAGGTACGAGCATTCAAATCATAACTCACTAACATTGAAATCAATTGATAGATATTTAACACAGAAAAGATTTAGGCAGACAGAGCTCTTCTTAAAACACGTGATGTCCTGCTGATAACAATTTTCTGAATTTCTTGTAGTGATGGTTCACCTTGGACCTTTCCAAGATGTGTTTGTGTTCCTTTCTTGATCAGGCTGATGGCAATCCCACAACCAACAACAAATTTTTTGGTTGTGAAAAGCCACGTTGTTTTGATTTTGATTTCAGGATCTATATTCTTTAATAATTTTTGAAACACTTCAAAGGAAACGTTTTCATCTGAAGGAACACTCATATCGATGAGCAAGCAGGTGTTGTTCTTCCTGTCCTTGACAATTATATCTGGACGATTAGCCTCTAATTGTCCGATCAGTGTGCACAGCGAAGTCCCACAGAATTGTGGAGTTTTTTCCTTCAGTAACTAGCTCTGGATGATGTCCATACCAGCTACTCTTGGTTTCTACAGAAAAATGCTTGCATAGTATCCAATAGAGGTATCTCCCAGCCCTATCATGCCGGTTTTTGTACTCATTAGGTGTAAGAACAGAGCAGCCGGAAATAAGGTGGTCTATTTTCTCGATCTTTTCCTCGCCGAACCGACAATTAGTGTCAGCTCCAATGTGTAAAACATTAGGCTGATTATTATTATTATTACTATTATTTTGTTCTAGGTAACGTAAAAAATATTGCGTGATAATTGTAGCCAAGTATCACATCACCCAATATGTAGTATCTGGTGCTCTCAACATGAAATTAAAGTAATTTTATGTTCGTTTAGTATATCTTTTAGTGCTACCTTCTATACAACATCTGCAATGGTAAAGGAGAAATAACTGTTAGTATTTAGAACTTGATGACGGAAGAATAAAGAAGGATGTACAGACATTCACAGCACCAGACACAGGCACACACACACACACACACACACACACACACACACACACTTGTTCAAAGGCGTAAAAGAAAAAGAAAGAGATACGTCAACCATCCACCGTATTTGTTTAACACAATGTTGGGATATTTTCAAAAAAATATGTTGAGGAAATAATATATGTACATAAATATTTAAAATATATTTTTCTTTTTCAGCACAATATATATCCTTGCTCACAGAAGATCCAACGGAACAAAGAGTAATAAAAGATAACTATAAATTACTATACAGATTTGGGTTAGAGAATGCTATTGAACATGGTAAGGGCAAAGGAATTATAGTGGTTCGTGACGGAAACAGACAAGTTCTCGTTAAAGTCAATTTTGAGGAACACCTTGAAATAAGGTGCCAAGTGAAAGGGAGTGGCTTTAAGGTAAGCATGTAATAAAATACCTTATTTTCTGTAACACCTTTACGTATTCATACGTATGTAGACATGAATAGATGTGCATCCGTTCATATAAATGTGTATCTATGTATGTATTTATACATTTATATTATATTATATTACATTTAAATTATTTATATTTATTTTACATATAATATATATTTTATTTATAAATAAATATATACATACTTAATTAGGCTACAGTACTGACTTTCAGACAGGGATTATGTTGACTATATAGCAAATGATTCTGAAAATAATAAACAAATAACACATAGCTCTGAGAATAATTAATAACCAGCACATGGTTTCTAGAAGCCATCACTTTGTAATGTTAGGTCAAATGAAGTTTATTTGACCATTCACATATATAGATTATTAAATGCTTAGTAACTGTTAATGTTGGTAGTTAATCTTTTTATCCTTGTGCTCTGTATAATGTTGTATATGAGTTGCATGGAATGAACATCATCACTGACATCTGAGTATAATAACTATATTTTGTAGCCTATTTATTAGGACTGAGCACATGCATGAGATCAATAATACAGAGCTTTGTTTGGAAGGAACTGCGATAATATCTTTTCAATGTCCCTATCTTTGTTGTCCCGAAGCCTCGGAAATTTCGACTTTCAGTGAGGAACATTATGACAGGATATCATCTACTGATTATCAAAACTAAAACGAGCCTATCTTAGTCTACTTGATCTGCCTTGTCACTTTCTTGTCTATTTGAAATACTATCGTAAAAGCATATTTCCATTTGAAAAAGTGAGTACATTGCTAGCAAGTAAATTTCATGAAAATAGAAGTTAAGCTGGTTTGTTTTTTCAATATATCTTCTAAATCAGCAAACCGTTGTAGCATTGGCTTGCCTCTGCCGGAATACAAAATCTGCAAGCATTGATGTTGAACCCATTTTAATCGTATCTTTTCATTATCTGCAGTACGTCTTTAACCCTCAGAGCTTCTTTTCACCATCCCAACCACGTCTGTTAATTGAGAGTATGCTATAGATGTACAAGTATATAAGGATATCATTTTCATAATCTTTCTATATACAATTTATTTGGATTATATCTTTTACTCCAGCAAGCACTTATTCAGTGCTTAAATGTAGAGCAACGCCTTCACGACTATCTGTTAAATGTGGGACTTGATTTTAGTCATCATTTAAGTTATGGATATCTCAACTCAAACCTTCGCAACATTGGGAGAGGAATTCGTGTTGCCTTTGAAATGGCCATTGCGGAACTGATGGAAGTAAGTATTGAACCATAAATTGCCAAAATAAAAAAGTATCATGTTTCAATCTGATTTCATTCTGTCATGACTGAAACTTAGTGACAGTCCGTTGGTAGGCACAAAGAAAGGCTTTTAGCCAATAGTTTCTTTATTTCTACCATAAGTAAGCCTTCAGATACCTATTAAAAATCCATTTACTAATATTTATACAGTGTGTTGGGTAATAAAACCAATAAAAACTTTTTCTGCTTATGTAAACACAATAAATAATGGCGAAGAGAAGAAGGCACTGGACTAAATAGCTACGCATTTTCACAAAGTTTTCGAAACAAAACTCAAAAAGAAACTCTGTTAAATATCTTTTATAAAGTCCTGAAAGAACTCTTCGCCACATATTAATATGGATCACAGGGAGACAAGAATTTTTAAAGGAATAAATCAGATAATAATTGGCAGTAAGTCCTATAAAAAGAGAGTCCCTATTGCACATTAAACTAAAGAGTCGTGGGAAATTAAAGAGAATATTTAGAGAGAGTTGACCATGTGTTTTTTGCTCGAGCTCTGACTAAAAGTTTGATTTAAACTCTATTGCAAACAAAAAGTTTAATTCATGTTTATTAATAACCTTAATAACATTACGTCTCATCCTCTTTGCAATAATCATGAACAGACTTTCAAACGAGATTGTGCAAAAAGCACCTTGGAGTATATTGGTCGATGGTGTTACATTTGCTAGAAGAATTCAAAAGGGCTCTGTAGACCCCACACATTCTATGTTGTGTTTCCTTCATATAAATAATCTACTTACTGATGTTCCTTTAGATAACGTCATTAAAACTGGCTTCAAAATACTGTACAACAAAAACAATGAGTGCCTATCTGTTCCAAAAAGATGCGTTTGTTGATTTTATGAAACTAGCGACGTAATAAAGTGAATTTAGTTTCGACATGTTATGTGGTAACAAATTGACGGTGTAGCTATGGGCTAGCCACTGGGTTTGATTTTAGATCGAATTTTTGTAGGTTTTCCTGAAAAACAATTATTGAGTACAAATAAAGTGTAGATGTCCTTTTGTATCAGATACCACAAAGGTACTTTTTCATTATGAAGAAACCAAGAAATAGCAAGGTTTCTCTATTTTTTCTTTGCCTTTAGTATTAATAAAAAGCTTCTTGACTTGTGTTTTGATGTTGGTTCTGACGAGTGGCAGCAAAAATACTTTTGCCCAAAATGAAGGTGAAATCAATTTTGGTATAAATACTGTAAGTCTTGTACTCCTTTTAAAAAATGTTGAATTTTTAAACTTGTTTTTTTCCCTTTCAGCATTCTCTTTACGAAGAAATCCTGGCATATTTCAATCTCAACCAAAAATACTGTGGTAAATACAATGTTTATTTTACTTGTGAGCTTGTTCTAAGACTTGAAATAGATATAAGGGTGTAAATTTATGGGTTTTTTTTGTTTTAAATATACACATAAACATTCTGACTCTATTCTTCCCTTTATCTCAACTCGTCCCTCTCTTCATTTCTCTTCCTGTCGATGTTTCTGACTTCCTCTCTCACTCTCTTCTCTTATGGCTACATGGTCGTTTTTTCTGGTCTTTGCACCCTGTCTCAGAAAAAACTACATTTTAATTTTACATTTTTTTTAATTAGTCTCACTATTTCTCTATTTGTTGTATAAATAGAATGATTTATGATAATTAAATTTTATTTCTGTTGTCTCAAGGTCGAAAGCGAGGTAAGAAGCACAGTGTTGTTGGAATAGAGAGATCTGCTGGCTTTGGTGTGAATGAGGTACAAATACAATTTATTTTTCTAATTCAACAAAGTATTTTTTAGCAATGATTTTCTTATATTCGCTTTCAGGAGTGAAATGTACATTTTAAAATTTACTGTTCGATCTCGTGCCTAAAAATGTTCTAATGGGATTCTTGATTTCCTACTGACACAAAGGCAAATACCGATGTACATGCATAAACATGAAGGTGTATATATGATGACGATGATAATAATGATAAAGATGATAGGGACGTAATTTCTAGCGAGAGGAACTAGCTCTGTTCAACTGTTGTTATGTATTAAATCGTGTTGGGAAGATCTCTCAAATACTAAAGTGTAATAGAGAAGGAAAAGTAGTTGTCGTGAAAGACATTACGAAAAATCTACATAGTTTGAAATAAATTTCTGAGAATCCAACACAAAATTGCGAATTCTATTATAGATTATAGTTACAATTTCATCAATTTTCTTTATTATTACAAATCATTCTTTTCCACATAATTTTCACAAATCTGATTTCGCTTATCATTAGCTGATATGAAATTTTTCTGGCTTTGAAGGAAAATCGTTGTTCCATGAAAGTCTTGTTTTATTTTCATTGGCTCTGATTAAGTATGAATTAAATAATTGTGATGTGGGAAAATGTGGCACTGTCAATCGAAAAATTAAACTGAAGAAATCCCAACAGGAAATAGAATATAATGTATCATGTTAATCTTATATAACTTTCAAAGTTGCTAATTATTTATTTCCAAAACCTTCTAATTTACCTTCTTATACATATAGATTTGGTATACAATAGAGATGGTGTTTTCAAATCTAGCAACATGTCAAGTTTATTTTCTCTGTAGTCAAATCAAAGGGACCAAGCATTGAAAACAATGTCTAATCTTAAGCTTGCCACAAATATTGAAAACTTTTAAATCTACATTCTAGTTGCATCTCTAAAATCAAGAATAGTGTAAGTTTTTCATCATTTACAACCAATAAAAAAGTTTTTTCTTAATATCAAGGACGGTTGACAAGGAACGCTTCATATTTATGAAGGCTTGTCGACGATGATGGAACTCGCTTTCGTACCTCCGGAGATGTGCTACATCGTAATAAGACTTTAGGTAAGGACCAGTCTCTTGAAAAGTAGTCGTCTTGAACGGTCAGCTTGAAATGGACAATGCGACTAAGATAGTTACCATTATTACATACGTTTTTAGTTCGCAGAACAAATTTTATTATTTTTTTATCTTAATTGTTTTTTCAGCTGGAGATAATCAAGCAAATGTACGAAGCCTCTTCTGTTTTCCTTGAAATCGAGAGGTGTTTGGAAATGAATAAATCTTTCCACCATCTGCTACCAAATAAGATCAAAGACAAGTTGATATCTCAAAAGATCCATTCAACAAGTTCCAGAGTGTCTAACAAGAACAGGGCGATAGGTGATAATATTAGTATCACCGAAGGTCAAGGAAGCCACAAAAATGGTGGTGGCTCAAGAGGACCAGCGAAAAATGGTGCAGACAAAGGTCGAAGTCGATTTAGATGAGACAACTTTGGTATTAATTGAAATAAAGATATAAAATCTGTTTGAATTAATTTGAACTGATAAAATTTATATTTTATTAATACGTAAATGAATTAAAAATTAAACGGAGAAGAATTTCAATTTTCATTTATCTGAATAAATGCAATGCAAACATGGAAAACATTCTGTAAATTTTACTAATTTGCAATGGAAAAAATATAGAGGAAATATATTACAGAAAAAAATTGTGAAGAACATTAACATTCTTATATATTAAATATGATATTTTAGACTGTGAATGTACATCGTTAATGGTATTTGCATATGTAAAGCGAAATCCGTTTTAAAAAATGATTGTAGATATATCCACAAATACATTTGTTATTTTGTATATTTCTATGTCATATTACTATTTATTTTGAAAGCAACACTTTCTACATTATAACTTTAACACTTATCCGTATAAAATCTAAAGTTTTAGATAAAAAGCAAAATTCAAAATTTATAAAGAAATTCTTTACTGAAACTCTTAACTCACTTCGTTTCTGATTATTAGTTTCAAATGTTGAATACATGGCCAAGGAGACTACCTGAGAAATTTTTCGCTAAAGTCATTTTGGTTTCATTTGAAACTTGCTGTAAGTAAAATGGCGAATATAAATATTATTTTCAGTGCTGCTTTAAGGGGTTTCCATGTTTAAAAGGCTAGTTGGAAACCCGAAATCGCTGAGTTTTTGCAATGTACACATGAGAAAAACAATCCATATGATATTTTTTCGATGAAAGTGTGTAAATTGCATTCGGGCGAAATCATAGGACATTTGCTTATGGAAATCAGTGGAATTACCAAGTCCACAGAAGGCAGAGGAGCAAAGATTTCACTGACGATCCGTGGAAGCCACTACAGAAGAAGCCCTCTTGATCAAGACGGGCTTGAAGTTCCATTCGATGTGACGATTACAATGGTTGGAAGCATCGTGAACCATCTATTGCTTAATCGATTCGAAGACCTTCTCAAAGTATTTTATCTTGACCCAAAAGAAGAGGAAATCCTTGGGACCTTTCTTTCACTAGCAAATGAAACCGATATCGAAATTGAACCTGGAATGAGACCAGCAGCAACCACAGCAAGTAAGGATAGACAAAAGAAAAAAGATGTTAGCTCCGTTCGCTCAAGAGATATTCGAGAAATGTTTCAAAATACTGAAAAGAAAAAGGAAAATAACACAGCAACTATTGTGCTTGATTAAAGAATATGCCTGTATCGAAAATTTTTGGAATACCTTTTCTATCATTTTTGGAAGACAGCAAAAAAGAGCCGAAATTTGAAATTTTTAATTTTCATTTCGCGGGTAGAAATTTTCTCGAAAAGGGTCTCAAGAAATATTTCGCGGGTATTTAATTTCACGAAATCGACCAAAATTCGCGAAAATTTGTACTCGCGAAAATTTCTACCCTTAAGGTAGTCTACGACTTTTCTCGAGTGAGGACGTCGAGAACTAGTTTTGATATCGCACCGGTCACTTACACCCGTGGCACTTTTGTCATGACTGATGTCATGTCCATCCTGTACCAACACCCACATTGACGTGGCGTGGAGGTGTGACTATGGAGTTCATTCTCATTTTAGGGACGCATTAAGGCACCCTGTGATGAGAGATCTTAGCAGGGGCTTCTTCAGATACATGCAGTGCATTTTCAGCTTGTTGAATTCCTTGAACTGCTCCTTTAGCTCCCTCCAAATTGCAGCTTCTTTTTAACGCGATGCCTTTTATTAACAACTGGAAATATGTTATTGTAACAGTCTAAAAGATTCAGAAACAATTCCTCTTGTTCGTATTTACAAAATTCTAGAATAACTGTGCTCCATTTGCCTGCACCTTTTAAAAGAGGTCAGTAATTCTGTAACAATGAAAAATTCTGTATAAACTGAAACAGATGGCTATAGCTCACACACAAAGCACCAAATCGAAGGATCGAAGAATGCCTGTGTAACGCAAAACAATAACTTAATTCCTTCACTGTTTCCTGTTGGATGGAGAGTTGTGAATAGGCCGCGCACGCTTTCCATTCCATAATTACGTGGAACGATAGAAAAGATTGTGCATGTCAATTGCTCTCAAAGCAAAAAAAATCGTCGCAGGGGGAACCCTTTGGGCAAAAATACATCTTGTTTCGAGCGCCTCGTGTGTGTGACCCACTCACAAGTATCGAACTCCTTAATATTGTGCTTCTAATAACATTCAGCTTTATGGGATATGAGCTCATTCTAAATTGCGCGATGAAGTCAACGGATATCTTGCCAATTTAGTACCAGATGTTATATTACTTTTACAGCATAGGTCTAAACAGTTTTGTGCGACAGGTCTCCCTTAATTGCGTTCCATTTATTCTCAGCTTCACCTTTTTTCAGCGTTACAAAGCAATTTACTTTCTCTTCCCTCACCAAATTTCAAGTAAGCTTTCTCAACGAAAAGTTTCAGAACCCCATCACTGAAGCATTACTTCTTTATTGGACGGGTCCTTGTATCTTTCTTTTTATGCGACTTCATAGTTAGACAAGAAATAGCGTTATGCAACAGCAAGTGGAACAAGAAGTCAAACTTTTCAATTAAGAAAAAATACTAAACTGATACGAAGTGAAATATTATTTTGCAACAAGGCTCAATTTCAATGCCCATAAAGTTTGTAACAATGGAAGTAGATTGTAGGAACAATATTTAATACCATGCCTGCGAATTTATTGACAAATGAATTCTCTGTGCCGATGCATCACCAATAAGTGAAAAACAGTCTAAGTTATAAATGCAACCTTCAGCAATTTTAACTATAGTATTAAATTCAAAAATAAAAGTCCAAATTACGTTCTTTTAACCAAAGGAGCATCAAGATGAACTTCCCCGTTTTCACTATCTCATTTTGGACATTCTTTGTTTACCAAACCGAAGAACCGTATTTTAAACATTAACCAAACCAATACAATTCCCCTCAACCTGACACAAAGTACTTTATGAAAACTGATACCACACTATCCAGCTTACGTTCAAGATAGGTTTAAGGGCTATCCCAAGCTAAACTGCTCTCGATAACTACCATGCCAAAAGTTGTTACCTTCCTAGCATCCAATTGTTGTATTATTCCCAAACACCTTCCGAAAGAAAAATATTATTGCTGGACCCATGGCTCAAGGTACAGGTAAAGCAGCACCGATATTGGCACACTGACCTACAAAGAGAGGATTTTTATCCTTAAAACCCATGAATGAGGTGGGGTGCAAGTACCAGCTCAGAATGTCATCCATAAAACTCTTCCCGGATAACAACAATAAGCACCGCTGTGACTGGACTCCTATTCCAATTCTTACCACATCACATTTTATCCTTTGTCCAAGTTTTTCTTTTAATCTGGTATAGAATTTGCCATTTCTGTACTGTCGTGTTCGGAATAGACGGGGAGTTTGGAATTTCACCGGAAATTAAATAAAAGAGGAGTCGAGCAAAAACGGTGAGCTTGCCAACTTAAAAAACTTTAATCAATGCTTACAAATTGCGCCCCTTCAAAATCTTCAGTATTCTGATCATTTTCACAACGCTGAAAGTACTATAAATGAAAAACGCAAGACATCAATAATATGTAAAATTAGGTGTTTCACAAAGATTGAATAAATTACAATTGCTTTTCCCCATTGCCCTCAAAAGGTCGCTTAACATGTCGGCGGGCATCGTCATAAACAGAACGGAGCTTTGTGTTGTTTGGTAAAAAGAGATCGCCTGTTTCTTGATCAAATAGCTGCCCCAATGTATCCCAAAACTTGGCATCTTTTTCAATAACATCGTCCGTAGTTAGACCAGACAAGGACCAAAATGATGTGGAACAAGCAGGAGCAACAGTGTCAGATGCATCATTCACAAGGACTATAGGAATTTCTGTATCCGAGTCAGCATCACTCGAGAACACATTATCAGCGACATAATCTTCCTCCAGTTCGTCATCCATATAATCCAGAAGCTCACTACTCTCAATGTTCTTATGGCGAATTCCTTTTGGCCGGATCAAATTTTTTATCATCGACTCCAGGTTTGGAGGACAAGGACAGTTCAATAATTTCTGACGAAAATGTAACATTTCATTTCCAACCAGATGGTAAAGTGTGTCGGACACAAGGTAATTATCAGACCTATCAAAGGAAAACTTGCTACAAAGTTCTACTTGAATGCACCAACACGATCAACAGTGATGTTGTTCCATGCTTTCACAGTCATTTCAACAATCTGCTCTTTCAGGGCTTGGGGCTGTTCCTTTTTAGTTAGCCGAGGAGCTGCTTAAGTTTCATCAACACCAATTCTGCCTCTTCGTCTCGGTAGTGGCTCTTAAGGTAATGCACTCACCTTTCGACCCTCCGAGTAATTAACGACTTACTGCCGATTTAAGTCTGACACGTCCGGTTTGAAGTAACCGTTGTTGATATAGTGCGGTCAAGTCAATTAATAGCCGAGGATCCCAGTCTATTACGGACTCGAGAGTACTTTTCTTTTTATCAAGTGGCGGTTTATTCTGGATAAACACCGAGCCATGTACTCCACAACGAAATCACCCGAGAGGAAATAGAGTCTTGACATCATCTTACAAATTAAGCAGTATTATACGCATCGGGCCAAGAAATTCCTCACTGCAAAAAGTCCCTCCAAAGGGTACCGTCTGAGCCCCAATTGCTGGGGAAAAATGACGTTAAAACCAAAAAAAAATTAAAAAATACGCGACTGGAGCTGGGGGGCAAAAATGAATGGATGTCAAGCGGAAAATACAATTTTTCACAGCAACTGTCTCATTTGAATCATCTGCAAGATGATTCAAATGAGACAGCCAATTACACAGGGGAACAATTTTTTTGGACTCTCATGTTTTCTTTAAAAATTAAAGTGTTTCTGAACCAATTTTTCGTGCTGAATCCAAAAATGATATTCATTTGTTCCCATCACGTCTAGTTTTTTCTGCCCATGCTACACCTAGTTTTCATCAAAAATTCTGCTTTAGCATTGAGAAAAACTTTCTTCTGGTCATGGGATGTCCTTTCAAACCAATAAAGAGGGCTAAAATGTGATTGTTGCCATTCTTCTTCATCTAATTGTTGCTGATATTCTGATTGAATCACAGTTAACCCCTGGATTTCTTTGGTTCCTTGTTAATCCTTTCATGGGGCCATTCACATAGTATGCAAACAGTTTTCCCTATTATCGCTAATTGGCTGAGTATTTACAACAAGGTGACATTACAGTCAGTCAGTCATTCAGTTGCATTTTTTGTGGTTTCCTGTTTCCACTTGAGATCTGAGAAGAGATGGATCGGTTGTGTTAGTGTGACAACTGTCAGCAGAGTTTGTCCTTGAGAGGCTATTTTGGCAACATAATACAAATACTCCTTTGTCAGTGGTCTTCAGCAATTTGTGAATAGTTTGCTGCTTGAAATTATTCAGCGATTTATTTGTGATGCATATTGAATATGGCAAGCAGACGAAGGAGGTGTAAAAACGACCCAAAAATCTTTCTGTTATATTTGTGGACAATTCACGTTTCCATCTCAAAGAAAGCCAATCTCGGATTTCGTTAAAAAGGCATATTTGGCATACTTTGGTGTTCTAATTGCTGATCAGGACAAAAATTGGGCTCCACACAAAGTTTGCAATTCCTGTGTTACCAGATTACGTCAATGGACAGAAGGGAAACGACCTCTTAATGGTGGAGCGCCAATGGTTTGGCGAGAGCCAACAAATCATGTTGATGATTGTTATTTTTGTGTGGGAAAGACATTTGGATATAGTGCCAAAAATAGGCATAAAATTGTTTATCCTAGTGTACCGTCAGCAATTCCACCAATACCACATTCAAATGAGCTTCCACAGCCAATTTTTCATGGGCTACCTAGTGATGATGCCCTCCAAAAATCTTTTCATTCTCTTCTTCCTGTGAACTGTACAAGACATGAAGATGAAGACATAGACATAAAACATTTATCGGAGAGTCAAACCGACAGTGATGATGCTGACTTTGGTGACATACCAGCTGCAAGTTTAACCTCATCAACTCAAATGGAATGCTTTGATCACAGTCAAATAAATGATCTTGTCCGTGATCTTGGCTTATCAAAGAAACTGGCTGCATTGCTAGCTTCTCGGCTTAGCGAGAAGCATCTGTTGAAGCCGGGTGTCAATGTTTCATTTTATCGAAATAGGGACAGGAAATTTAGACATTATTTTCAAGAAGATAGCATGTTTGTCACTTGCGTAGACATCAAAGGACTGTTATCAAAATTAGGTGTTGCGTCCTACAACCTTGATGAATGGAGGCTCTTTATTGACAGTTACAAAAGAAGCCTCAAATGTGTTCTTCTTCATCATGGTAACCTGTATGGGTCAATCCTTATTGGCTATTCCGTGACNACCATGTCAAAAATATGTTAAAAGCATTCCAGAAATTGGGTTGCAATACGAGTATTAAGGTCCATTTTTTGTTCAGCCACTTGGACAGATTCCCTGATAATCTTGGTGACATAAGTGATGAACAAGGTGAACGGTTCCACCAAGATATTAAAGTGATGGAACAGCGATATCAGGGTAGATGGGATGTAAATATGATGGCTGATTACTGCTGGTCTATTAAGAGAGACTGCCCAGACATCAAACACAGAAGGAAGTCAAGGAAAAGGAAATTTCTTCCTCAGTTAACTGTAAAAAAACTTTTTGTAAGTATTGTGTTTAAATTTTTTTAACAAGTCTCTTCTTCATTTTTCCTCTCGTTTGGTTTGCTTGAATTTATTTGCATACTCTTTCATATGACAACAAGATCAGGCGCCAACTTTGCCTTAATTTTATCCTATTCTACACGGTGCATTTTTGGTCAGCGAATATATGGGCACGGAATCGGCCCCCTAAAACTTAGGATCTATTCTAGCTGCAGTCTTGAAACTTGGTAAGGTGGCAGAAGAACAATGCTCCAAAGAAAGAAATAAAAATAATTTTTGGTGATGATGTCATCAGACAATCGGTGACATATTTATTTGACCAAAAGCCCAGTGACAAAACGGCCATAAACTTCGACTGGGTTCCATTTGGAAAATATTCGGGAGAAAACCGGGACGGTGGCGCCAACCACCATACGAAATAGGGTCGAGTAAAAAAAAAAGGAATCCTATTCCGCAAAAACTAGACGTGGTGGGAACAAATGGATATCATTTTTGGATTGAGCACGAAAAATTGGTCCAGAAACACTTTTATTTTTAAAGAAAACATTAGAGTCCCAAAAAATTGTTGCCCTGTGTTATTTAATGTGGCGACCAAAGTACCAATGGCCCCCAAGTAAAAAAAATAAACGAAAAATTACTTCTGGGATAACATAATGGAATAATAAACACATAGCCACATCATTCAGTTTGCCTAATCAAAAAAAATATAATCGCATTTCAAAGCTTAAAACTGACAATGAAAACGACCACGACAAATGTAAAGCCATAAATTTTGGAGTTTAAAAAGACTAAACCAGAACAGTAGGAATATGTCGGAGAAATTAATAAACTGGAAACCTTACCCAAGAGATAACGGTGAGAAAGAAATGCATGGTTCTGACTGGCCATTTTCTCTCGACTACTTCCCTTTTTATTACTTTGAAAACATAGCTAAACTTGTTCACAGCGATGGACCTAGGAGTTCCGTCGAATTCGATTCTGACAGAAAATGACGACGCAATAGTGGCGCAGAACTCTCCGATGATTGGCAATGAACAAGCTTTCTACCTCCATTTTAGGCCAAATATTCAGTCCAATCCCCAAACCAGAGGATCAGAACACCATAAAAATCTCCGTCGCTGAAAAATAACCGGAAGCTTTTGGTTTGCTGTGGTCTATGAAGCTGTTTCAACTGGATGTACATGAAAAAGTGTCCCCCGGCCAGGGTTCGTCCGACAGTTGATCGATAAGGAAAATGACCACATTCCAACCAAGTTGGTGTTCAAAGTTTATCCATACCAACGGTCGAATATCCGCAAAAAATACATGCAACAGCCGTGTTGAAACTAACAAATCAAAGTTGTCCTTTCCTCAAATGAATTGCTATTCTACCATTAGACTCGAGCCATTTATTGACCTTTTAAAAAAAATCAAAATTTCTGTCAAAATGCACCAGTCAGGACAATTAACTTTGAAAATGTTGGTTGCAGTCACTTTCAAGTATGTTTGGGGGGAGGGGGCTGATTAATAAGTAGTAGTTACCGTATTCAAGACATGAAAAATAATGAAAACACCCCCAAAACAATTTGAAGCCAAATCTTGCACCCTCTCGACCATGTATCCGTAATAAAGGTGAAAGTAAAAAACTTCTCTGAATTCTAGCATTTCGAAAAAGTCCATATCATAATACACAACATTTAGCCATCTCCACATCGATGGGGATGTTGGTCATTTCGGTAAACATGTGATATCGCAAACCGTTATCTGCGATCATCACAGGATTATTGTCGAAAGTTTACTTCTTCCTTTTCATATCAACGACTAAAAATCTTGAACGACGTGGAACCGAAAGGGCTTTTGAAAGACATTAATCCTTAACAAAATTTAAGATTTCACCACTCTTAACTTGCGTACATATAATTTCACGCTTACGATATACTGAAACTAAAGACAGTTTTAACGATGTGCAGTTACCTCAATGAGCTTTAATAAATACCTTGTTCTCATTACAAAATTAAGCATTGGTTCGTTTTTATTTGCCTGCATTTCATTTGTCTATAAATCTGCCCATCTGATATGTTTTCAAACACACACACACACACACCAGCTACAACGAGTTGTTCTTGGTAGTTGGCAATCAAAGACCAAAACACGGCACCAACCACAGTCAATGATCTCAACGTTAACCCCAATTCCAACAATTGGAGCAGTTTTAAGCAGTCCTTGGAAAACATATTAACGCAACAAGCGCACATGACAACAAGGCATACCCCCATCCCAATCACGATTTAACAAGAGTACATCTGTAAAACGAGAGCACATTGAAAGATATAAAGGGTTGCTCAAACTGAAATTGATGTTAGTAAAAAGAGGACTTTCTCCGTTTTTCCTACATGTGAACCCTTTGGTATGGCAAAGAATAGCTACCTATCTTACTTAATCATTTAGAATATCACATGACTAAAGGCCTGGATCACTTCAGTTATCGGCAATGAATTCCGAGAGGCCAACCATGGGTGCAGATGATGGATGACTGGTCTTTAACATAATGGCTACTAAAATGAAAGAGCTTCATTTCGCACGCATCTTTTCCAATCCAACGAATTTTCATTAATGTCAAATAGGCTGATAAAATTCGGTGAATATTATGCAGTTCTTTAAGACTACAAGCTGGTGCAGTTAACGTAATGATAAAAAGGTTGAACAAAACACGTATATGCGGGCGGTTTAACGTCAAGTGGAAGGGTGAAGACAAAAAAGTGTAGCTTTTGTTATCACTTAGGGAGTCTAGTGGTTTACTGCCCTTCAGAATTTCCTCAACACGGAATTTGACATTGAAGTGGCTTTTGTAACTATTACAGTGTACCTCAAAAACTACGCTGAAAAAACAATATAGTTTCCTTGCAACTTGGAAAACAAGCATAGACCCTCGGCGCTTTGGACAACACATTAACAGTGAAAACAAAAAAAAAACAAAGCAAAGACCACTATTACCAGTAGAATCTTTTAAAACATACGACTGTACATAGATCAAATGACGACTTTTTATGAAGTAGGTCTCTCCGAATTGGTGTCAGCCGTCGTGCAAATACGGGTATACGAAGTAATACGGCGCCTTCAGTCGTCTCCGCAAGTGTTTGAAAAACAATAACGAACCTGCTTCTTTTAAAAGAAAGAGAGCTTAAAGTGTGCCACAATCATTAAAATAAAACTCTTTGATGTTATCTTAAACCTAATCTTGATAAAATCGCATCCAAAGTTACCCTTGCATTACCGTATATAATGGCTCAGCAGTCCACGATTTTGATACTGCGGGCTCTAGCAAGTCTAACACTTACAAAGAAACTCTTGAAACACCCGTCCAATCTACTTCAAACTATACATTCATTTAGGCCTTAAAATACTTAAAATCTTACAAACTCTTAATTGGTTCCATTAGAACCCTAGCATAAAATCTCTTAGTTTTCATGACAGCAGGATACTAAATATAGAAACTGCAGTTGTGCAGCAAGATGAAAAACACTATTTATCCAATCCGTAAAGCCGTGGTCTTAAAACTCTTAAACTAAAAGCTTCTTTGAAGGTTGAAAGTGCACTGTTAATCTGGAAAAATTATACCTTTTCAGTTATTATCTCTTTTTAAAAATCAGCTTCAGTTGGAACAGAGGTTAAAATGACTTCCTAGCACACCTTAGCCTGAGCAAGAGAAGGTAGGTGTTTCTTTTGCAGACTTAACTGGAGCTTGCTGAGACTTTGGGCTTAAGCCTTAGACTTAGCCTTTGCATTCCTTACACCTTGGACTTAACAACTTAACCCTCGACCTGCATTGCAAAAACAATGTTAAGATAAAATTAGACAGCAGTAATAGACATCTGTTTAAGAAATTTATAATCTAACACAAACCATTCTAGGGTGTTAAAACAGTGATGCTACTTACTACCCCTTGTTCAAAGTTCAACCATCAAGCATGGGAAAAGTAACAAATGTTTAATCCCACATTTTGCATACATACATACAAACCACTCTACTTGTGGATTGCCAATACAAAAAAGTACATTCTTACCAAGTATGCAGGTGTCAAGGCTATTACTGTGACAAAGAAAATGCACAAAAGACACCAACTTTTAAACAAGCTATCACTTACCTGACACACCAAATGTAAAACCTGTGGGCACCACCATCACTCAAAATGTGTATCAATCAAAAAATATTTATTGATGAAAAAACAGCTGGCCACCAAAAAAAAAGCAACCTTGGGTTGTTTGGGAATTAGTAGTGACATTCCATAGAAATTGCACACACCCCCCTCCTTAAACAGAGAGCTGTATGATAAAAAAAGAAATGTAAGAGATACATACCTGAAGATAGATAGATATATATGTAATCCAAATGCATAACTAGTAAGGTTGGTATCTTCTGCCACCACCACTGCCACCACTGCCTCCACCACCACCACCACCACTACTACGACCACCTCGAGAAGGTCCAAATCCACTTGTCTGCTGTCCATACCCACCAGAATTACCCATGCCATAATCACCATAACCTCCAGTTGGTGTATTACCATATCCACTAGCACCTTCACCATAGGCACTTCCACCATATCCACCTCCATACCCACCAGCACCACCTCCATAACTTTGTCCACTACCATAGCCACCACCATTACTATAACCACCTCCATAGGAGCTATCTCTATATCCACCACCATAACCACCACCACCACCACCACCACCTACAAAGCTATCTTGTGGACCTCCAAAGCCACCACTGTAGGATTCTGATGCACCACCATATTCTCCTCCACTATACCCACCATAACCACCACCACCTCCTCCTCCTCTTCCACCACGCCCACCAACTCTTGCTCCTCCTCTTGTAACACCAGCTACATAAAGAAAAACAAAAATAACCCATATTTAGCTTGTAAAGAAAACAAATGTTCAAATGACAAATACCACACCCACACCCAAATGAAACAACTACATAAAGTTTCAGCCAAGTCCTTTTTACAGAACAAGTATTGTTTTCTGAGAGCATGTCCATTATTTTGGGTTTGAAAATAATAGTTATTCACATCTCAAAAAATCTTGAGGTGTTCTTCAACTGTGCCTTGGGTACATTCCAGTCATTTTTAAGCATTTTAAAGGATTTTAATTCCACATGTCAGAAGCTAAAAGAATGCAAACATCCATCTAACACAGATCACTACATCAAAAGCTATTCAAGTTTTTAGGCAGAGGGCCATGTCTTAACACCATACAGACCATATTGTAAAATGATAAAGCCAACAAAAAAGTGTTCCTTTCAAAATTTACAGCTCATATATTCAGGTTATTTCAAGTTTGGTAAAAATATAAAAAATGATAAAAAATTATGGATAGTGATTTATGGTCTAGAATGCTTGGGCAAGGTAGTTATTTTAATTCGATTCTTTTACACATTTGTATTGATTCTGTGACATAATACATTAGGTTAATTTTGACTGTGTTTCCGGCAAGTAATAGCATTCTGTAAATATTGAGGGTCTTTTTCTAATTTACCTGTGGTATTAAGTAGATTTTTATAACAATAAGCTGACTCGCTGGAAATAAAGAAAAAAAAACAAAGAAAGAGATAGCTGGCCAGTTGGGTGGTGCAGTCACTTCCTCTAATGAAATGTTCAAGCCATCCATAACTAGATTTATTGATTTTCTTCACCTTTACCAGATGATCCATATTATTCAGCATAAACTCAGTAGTATATGCAAGGTATTGTGCCAATGAGGTCTGTTCCGCTTCACTGGGAGGTTTAGAACCATTTGTCTAAAATTATACAGGGTATCATTTGTGTCACAAATAGACACACATTGTTCTTAGCAGGGGCTAGTACTTTTTGTGACTCGAAATGTTAATATTCTTTCAAGTGTTTTAGTCAACAAGTCAATAAGAGTAACCTTTTTTATCCCAAATTAACCCCATATTTTCCAATTGTTAAGTACTGCTTGACTCACAGATATTTATTGCCATTGTCCAATAATGTGCCAATTAAAAGCCAAAAAACTTTTATCACTGTAAACGTAATGTGAAGATTCACATCCTAACTGCAAATGTTAGCGGTCTCTAAATTTGATATATCAATTTTTAAATGCAAGCACAAGTATTCAAATCAATATTCCATTCCATACAAAAAAGTGTGGGGTGAGCTACAACTACCCACCACATTGGGGGCAAGCTGCAGCTATCCACTGCATTGGCAAGGTGGTGGATAGCCAGATGACCCTTAAAAATAAGGGTTAGTTGCAAATACCCAATAAGCAGCCATGGACTGCAACAGAAAGGGACCAGGATGTGGCGGGCTTCAGGGTAGTGCCTGAAGCCATTTAAAATCCCGCACAAACCTGTATGCCCTTGTGATATGGTGAGGCTAGGCTGCCATCAAATAAGCTTAACCAACAAGAGGCCCAGGACCCAACGTTGACCAATCCTCTCCTGGGAACACTACCAATGACTTCACAAAATTCACACAATAACCTGCCAGGTGAACTGACTGGCCATCGGGACATTTCGGTGCCGGACAGGCTGGACATGTAAAATGTGCTACTGCCCAGGAGAAAACCAACCTCCAATAGGAGATGCAGATAGGCACATGGAACATCTGAGGAATCAAACAACTTGGGAAAATTCAGAATGTTATCTGCAAATTCAAGACTCAACCTAGACATTTGTGGCCTTGTGGAAACTCATGGAAACCACTCAGGGGAGATGGACATGGATGGAACTCTTGTAATACAGAGTGGCAATGCTAGTAACCATCAAGGAGTTGGACTGATCATCAGTGGAAAGTGGGGATCCAGCATTCTAGGCTACAACACCATAATGGCAGAATGACGACTGTCCGATTCAATACCAAGCCAGTACACATGACCATAGTGCAGATCTATGCCCCAACAATGGACAAAGAACAGGAGGTACATGATGAATTCTATGATCAACTACATCAAGTCCTTGACAATACACCAGCAAGTGATTTTACCCTAGTTACGAGTGATTTCAATGTTATCCTGGGCACCAAGGACTAGACACTGCAAATACCCAAAAGAAGCAAGCGTGCCGTAAGTGGAATCTTGAAGCCATGCAGAATGACAATGCATGCAAGGAACAATACAAGACAGCAATAGAAGAGCAACTGAATGAAGCAGGCCCTATTGAAACAGGAGCAGAACAACAATGGCAACAACTCAAACACATAGTCACGGAAGCAGCGAAGACAGCAGTTGGTAAATGCAATTCAAGGAAAAGACCACCGTGGATCTCTGAGGCAACTCTTGGGCTAATGGACGAGCGACGAAAGATTAAACCCCTAAAACACACAAGCACTGAAAAGAGCAAGAATACAGAACATTGGACAAAGACACCAAACGAAGTTGCATTAAAAACAAGAACGCATACCTAGAGTGTGTGTGAAAGCTTAGAGAACAAATATGACACACACAGACACATATATGCACACAAGCACAACAGGGGGATGAATAAGACATTCTACCTGCACTCCAGGACCATCAAGGATGCAAATAGAACTGTCCTGCAAGACAATGAATCCATCAAAGAGTGCTGCAGAAGCCACACAGAATCCCTCTATGCCAAGGATCTGTCAATACGACTCTTACCAAGTTTGGCAATCCATGATGGGCTCCAGGCACCAGCTGTACTGCGTGCAGAACTAACAGCAGCTGTCAGACACATCAATGACAAGAAAAGAACTGGAGTGGATGGGCTGCCTTACTTGCTCCTATTCAGCAAGAAGGTATACAAGTACAACATGTGCCAAAGATTGTCACCTGTGGAGAATGGTGAACAGCAACCCTCAATAGACAAGGAGGCTACAACAAGTACAACTAGGTACAAAAAAGCAAATACTAAATGAAGATAAAGCAGCTTTAAATAAACTTAGGGTTTCCTACCTAAAAAATTCTTAGTCCTATCAGATGCAAATGAAACTAAGGCTCAGCAATCAAATGTCAATACACTTCTGCTCCAATATGATGATATCTTTCACACAATATTGCAACAACCTATACCCTGTAGTACCCTTCAATCAAACAGTTCCAAAAAACTGCACAATACATCAAAGACAGGCTTTACAAATTACCAATCATCAAGTGCATAAATAGAGGTAGATGATATTTTAATCTACGAATCTTTAAAATCAAACTTCCTGTTGCCTGAGAGAATAGCACCAAAATAATTTAATGAACATTGGCACAGATGACAGCTGTAAAGACACATCAAGCATATGGGATAATACTGCTGTCAATGGAGAGTTTTAAGAGCTTAAAAACCTTAAAACATAATCATCTGTACTGACCTATCACATAACTTAATGCAAGTTTGATTTGAATACATAAATATACACACACACACAAACTTCCCATGAAGTCCACACTTCCATGCTACAAAGTACCACCTTTCAGTGCTGGTTACTCTTTTGCCATGGGGAAAAATAAATGTAAGTTTATGAAATAAAAGAAAGTGTAAGAAGTGCCACAAAAACATTTTACCTGTGTCATGGAAGGGAGGAAATGAAGGATGGGCATATTATAATAGTTATTTTCGGTGTTTGGTGGATCAAAACCACCTCTTACACTAAATGTTTTAATATCTGGTGCAGATGAACAGCCCTACTTGTTCAAGCACCTTATGCTGGATTGTCATCCAGTTGCAGTCAAATCAAGGTATTCAGAAGAAGATTGCAAATTTATCTGTGAGGAAGTAAGAAAACTTCTTGATGAAAAAGTGATAGAGACAACTGAATCACCCTGGTGAGCACAAGTCTTGGTCGCTAATGGAGAAAGGAACAAGAAGAGGATGGCTGTTGATTATTCACAAACCAAAAATCGCTTTACACAACTTGATGCCTACCCCCTTCCACATAAATGACAAGATGGTCAAGAATATTGCAAAATTCCACATCTTTACAACACTGGACTTAAAAAGTACATACGACCAGGTACCCATTGACGAAGAGGAAAGAGAGTGTACAGGTTTTAAAGCTGATGAGACTATCAATTAGCTTGCATCACTTTTGGAGTGACCAATGGCATTGCTGCATTCCAGCATATAATTGATGAGGTCATCTCTGAAAAAAAAATTGACACCACCTTAAATCAAAATGGCAGACCAGTAGTCTTTTTCTCCCATACACTCAATGTCTCTGAGAGAATGCATCCTTCAATTGAGAAAGAAGCATGCGCTATAGCTGAAGCCCTAAGAAAGTGGAAACATTTTTTGCCGGGAACACATTTCCAACTTGTTACTGACCAGAAATCTTCAAGTTTCATGTTTGACAAGAAGAAAAGGGGAAAAATCAAAAACAAAAAAATCCAGTGCTGCAGCAGTGAACTTGCAAGCTACTCCTATCTACAGATTTGGGAAAAAGAATGCAGCTCCTGATGGTCCATCACATTCAATGCTCCACAATTCCAGGCAATGGGAATACTCTAAAAAACAGCACGATTCTTTATGCCACCCTGGAGTCACCTGGATGACTCACTTCATTAAATGCAGTAACCTGCTGTTTTCTATCAAAATATTTGCAGGATGTGTGAGTCATGCCTAGTATGTGCTGAACTGATGCCCAAGTTCCAGAAATTTGAAGGGAAGCTGGTAAAAGCAACTCAACCACTCAAAAGACCCAATATGACCTGTCCTCAAGTACCAAAAAATGTTATCTGCTGGTCATAAGTGATGAGTTTCCCCAGATCCCATGGCCTTATCCCTGTCAAAACACAGAGACTGTCATTAAATGTCTAACATCTCTCTTTTCCAGCTTTGGAATGCCAGTCTATGTCCACTCTGACCAAGGGACACTGTTTAATGCCTTTGGTACTGAGTCTTTCACCACAGTTGGGGAATAGGAACAAGCTGTAATGCTGTATTATGCAAAACTATCAACCTGCCATTAAATCTCACAGTCTTCCTGTGTCTGCTGGGAACTTAGGCTGCCTGATGGCCTTCACTTTCTGAGATCACTCTTGTGTCTTTCATGCAGAGTGGCAATAAATGCCACTCTGCATGGAAAAATGTTTCTGCACCAGCAAAGACTAGCAAGTGGCTATTCCATACCAACTTGACTGAGCACAGCTTTAAAGGTTTTCATGTGACAAAATATGAAAGACAACAAGTGTGAGCCTCTCGTTGAAAAAGTAGATCTTCTGGAATCAGCTAATCCAGCCTATGCTCATGTCAGACTGCCTGATGGTTGGGGACAACAGTTTCTGTGAGACACCTAGCACCAATGGGAACACTCAACAGTGAACCCTCCTATGGCAGAGAAAATGCAGATTTTGCTGGGAATGCTGACCCTGATGTTATAAACACCCCAATCGCTGAACCTGAGAAACGGACAGGTCTACCAATGGATGCCAAACTGAATGAAACACCTCTGCCAGTCTTTGCCCCCACCTTGGCACTTGCTTGGGCAAAGAAAACTAACTCTTCCTGTTTAGAGACACATATAAATTTGTATTCCAGGTCTAAATCAGAGGCAACAAATGTTATAATAAACTTTTTAATAAGACAGTGAAGCTATCCTTTTTATATATATGATACTTTTAAAAATAGCAAGGGAAAATGTTATGATAGTTATTTTCAGTATTATGTCAATTACATTAATCTTTCTTTTTCCTTAAGGGCATTTTCTTTTCCTTTTTGGTGTATCATGTTTTATGAAGATTAAAGATTAAAGCCTAAAGCCAAGGCTAGTCTACTCATGTTTAATGTTCACTTCAGGGAAATTACTTATGGGTTTTAATTGTACTTAAACAAACAATTCAAGCTGGATGTTAAAAGAAATTTTCAATATATACTGTGAAGAACAAAACAAGCAGAGAGTGGTTAAGTCAACTCCTCAATTCTCTCACAGTACACAACAACTTAAATTATTAATTAAATTATAAACCACAAAAAATACCTCCTCTCTTTGCACCTCGCTCCTCGGCCTTTTTAATTTCCATGAGTTTTCCATTGAGCTTTGGCTTATGATCATAAATAATTATGAGATCTGCAAGATCTTCAGAGTCAACTTCAATGAAGCCATAACCCTTATTTTTTCCACTCTCTCTGTCTTTGATAAAGTCAACCTTAGTTACTGTCCCAAGACCACAGTGTCCGTATAATGTATTTAAATCCGATTTCAATTGCTCTTCATCGCCATCTTTTGGTACACCACCAACGAACAACTTTTTACACCGGATGTGTGCTGTATCACTATTGTTTTCTCTGGGAATGGCACGTTTTACTTCAACTTCTTTATTATCAAATGAGTGTGGTCTACTTTGAAGAACTCCATTTAAATCCTGATAATTTGTAAAAGTGATGAACCCAAAGCCTCTTGACTTTTTCGTTGTACTATCTTTGATAATAACACTATCTGCTACCTCTCCATAATTCTTAAAATATGCTGTGAACTCTTTATCTGTTAACGGAATAGGTATCCCACCTACAAAAAGTTTTTTTAAAGCCTCCTTGTCACTCAGCATTGTTTCACCATTCATCTTTGTCCTGCAAAGAAAAATTAAAGCCTAAATTTCAGATTACTGATTTTTCAATGTATGTTTTTCTAATTTACCCTTTTATACAAGGAATATATTGCTAAGACTAGTCAGGAGGTCACTGAACCAGTGTTCAGTCTTGTTATATTTAATGAATAAATGCAACAAAACTACTAATTGGGTGGCATCAGATGGGGGAGGGGGATTATGATTTTTAAAAAATCACTATCTAACCAAAACAAATTACATACCTTCAGTATCAGAAAAATGGCTCTGACGATGTTGCAGCAGTTCTTTGCAGTCTTCAATTTTCACAAACTTGGACGGTAAACCTGAAGCTTTGAAACATCCAGCATACTCATGTTGGTGGGAATTCTAAAGTTTTACTATTTGTTTGGGTTCTATCTTTGGAAAAACGATAATTTTCGAATCAAAGACTCCCTCATACCTCTATTCAACCGGTAATTGTACAAACCAAATGAAGAGTAGCAAAAACGTCACATGTTGAAGATCTCTTTTGACACTACCTTCCAATTCACTGGGGGACGACACAGTTGTGTGACAATGAGCAGGAAAGGGGGTCCTCATTGGTTAGATTGAAATTTCAGCGAAGTACAAATTCATTACCCAAAAGCCCAAGTGTAATTATGTTGACAAAATAGTCAAAACAAGTGAATAAAACTGTTTTAAATGTCCAGGTGAACTGTGGCGCCCCGGAAGTCAACTGATCGTAAGCTCATCATCCATGTAAAACGGGTCAAATAAAACCTAATAACTGTGTCGTGTGGCTTGCAGGTCAGTGCAAAATACTATTAAGATAACTAAAAAAATGATACGATTTTGTACCATACTGTAAAAACAAAGCATTATTGTGTAGATAGGCAAAGACCCAATTCCTTGGCCGGAAATCAGTGGTCAACTGATTTCCGGCCAAATGCAAATATTTTTTATTGGGGCTAATTCATGGGCTGAATACACAAAATGTTCCCTTTCCTACTTGCAACATAAAAAATGACTGAATTGAGAGATCACAAAAAGGTGATGTGTGAAATGTCCAATGTTTCATAAACTCCAATGGCAGTGACAAAGATAGCTAATTTATTGATGAAAAATGGAGATGGTAATAGCGTAGGGATACAATGTTTTGATTCTTGACGTCAAACATAACGACAAAGTTGTAACAATGGTTTCATAAAGAAATACAAGGAGACTTTTAGTAAAGTTCCATTAAACTGCCAGAAATAACTAAAACCTATTAATAAGTTTACGAACTTCTTAACTCAAGTCCATCCTCAAAACCAGCAGTGTGAGCACATACTAGTTCCGTGTCCATCATATTCCAATGGAGCGACGAAGCACAAGGTTCTGCACTTGCGACTTGCCCTTCAATGGTCAAACCATATGCAAAACATTGAAAATCTCAGTAAGTAAATTTGTTTCTCTTACCACTCTCGGGTTTTCGGGCGGCATTTTTTCCTTATGTGAGAGCGGAGTACTTGGGATTAGGCAACGAAAAAAGGTCAAACTTTAACATATGTACACAATAACACACGGGTGTTGGTGAAAAAGGCTTCTTACAGACTGTAGAAAAGTTACCTCATGCCTACTGTCAGTCTATTACGTCAGTTACACACTTGCACTCTCGGAGTGGCTGGAAGGTCATGGTTAAGAATTTAAAAAACTGCACCTACAAATAAATCCCCTGTCAATGGGAGCGAGGAAGACTTGGTAACTCGATACTATCTTTTACCAAAGAAAATATCCATCAAGATGGGAAACATTACTATCATGTGGAGTATTATTTTAAGTTTCAATAGTTTGTGTTCGTTCAGGTTAAAAAAGAAGTTAACTTACCTATCGTCCAAATATTAACCTCTTGGCAAGTTAAAGTGAACGAACCAAAAGAAAGATGGTGGCATGTGGCAACTGCAAAATAGGCTGTAATGCAACGTTCTGATTGGTTGATTTTCAAACAGCCTGTTGCGAAAAAGCTCCCGAGAACCTTTGCTTAATTTCTCAACCTAAGTCAACATGGAAGAAACGTTCAAAATTTTGATTTATTCAAAACTTTGCTATTTTATGGTGAAGATAAAATAGCAAAAAAGGGTTTCTCTTTTTATGAGTCAAGTCTATTTAACTTATTGTGAAAAGTATGTGCCAACGAATTTATAAGTCACTCTCCCCCTCTCTGTGTTGCGCTTCGCAGTTTGTGCAGTTATTACTATAACTGTGAGAATCAAGACTGAAAAAGACAGGACAGATTTCCCGCCATGTGGATTCGTCACTTCCACAACCGTATCTGTGTCTTTTTGAGTCACAAGCGATATTAATTCTTGGAAGCAACGTCTAATCCGAAATCTCACAAAACATGGTCACTTGTAATTTTATAAGATCACTAAAATTTTTAGAAAACTTGTGAAATATTTGCAATTTTCTACACGGTAGCATTAGCATATACTTAAAAAATATCTGCAACAGTAAAAAGAAATTTGTACTGTTTTCTAATAAAGATTTGTTGGAGGTGTTTTTTGGTATCTTTTCGTGGCGGTACCTTGGGGGCTTTTGGCTTTTGGCTTTTGGCGTTACCTTTTGAATTATTGTTGATTTTGTGCACATCGGTTTTGTGGTATTATTTCATATTATTGATGAATAGTTTTTTTTGCTTGACGGTCTCTTAACAACGTTATCTCGTCATTCTTAATAACAAAAACTTCAAACAGACACCTTAATAATACCTAACTTTACAAAGCATGGAACAAAGTCATTAACCATCACATGCTTGTGCACACGCACAATTTTTTGTGCCAAGGTTTTAAATCCAAATAGCAGGTATTTTTCATTTGCAGTTTATTTTAAGCTCTCATTTACAAATTTTCATAATATTTTCAAAGATTTTCAATGAACCAATTTTTAATCCTGATTTTTCTGGGATACTTAAAAAACAATACTTTTTAAATTCAAGACAATTTATCGAAGGTTCAGTTGTTTTGTTTTGCGGCTGAGGGTCAAATATTTATTGAATAACAGAGTCTTAAAGTTTTTTTGACATTATTGTAACACAGAATTTCTTATTCAGTATTTGTTGTATCATTTGGCTATCGAGTCACTCGATGTTTGCCTTGTACTGCAGTAACGAAGCCATGTCGCTCAGTAAATGTAATGAAATTGGTCAGCTCTTCAGACCTTACTCAAACACAGCAGCACCAAGTAAAACTTGCAGTGAAACAGGAAGTTTAACTGCATTAACAATATCTCTTCTTCAACAAACAAAGGTTGAAGACAAAGAAATACCCTGTGCAATTAATTCCAGCGAACTCGTGGGAAAACCGGGAAGCCATTTTACTTTTCCTGTTACTGTAACTGGGAATTGAAAACGATCATCCCACCAAAAGTGGTTTTGGTTTGGCTAAGATACGTGAACATTATTCTCCAAAGGGTTTCACAAACAGGAAAAATGCTGTAGAAATATTTGAAAAGTATCAAGCTGGTAAATGCCACAGCAATACTGTAACATCCGCAGTTGTTATCCTGCAATGCCGTTACTTAGTCAAAACGATTGACATGAACGAAAGAAATAGAACAATAAGTCTGTTTTTTTTTAGTCCTTGAGTCGCTGCAATATCTGACTTGATGCAACAAACAAGGAGCAGCTCACATTAAATGTCTGTTGCGTTAATGAAAATTTGGAGGTAGCTGAAAAAGTCCTTGGTTTTTTACAAAATTCCACACATAACAAGCGTAACCATTGCATTTGTTATTAAAGATATCTCCACAAGGTATGACGAGGAAATGACGGGGTCAGTGCTAGGATGGTGCAAGTAACATGCTTCAAGAGTTGATTCAGTCATAAGTAACCTCCAGCCACGTGCACATATAATCTTTGTTATGCTCACTCTTTATCATCGTCAGTAAAGGATGTCACCAAAAATACTCAAGTCTTAGACGACACATTTGGTGCAGCTGGAGAAATAATAATTTTAATAAAATACTCTCCGAAAAGAGAAAACCTGCTTGAAAAACTTAAAGAGCGAATTGAGAGTGATACCGAAGAACTTATGATAGCAAAAAAAACACAACACTAAACAATTAGTAACTCAATGGGCAGTCAGGTGGTTACTTTAAGAAAATCTTAGACCACTATAAAGAATTAATGACAATCTGGGATCACTGTCTACAGAGCGAGCATTTGCAAGCAAAACTGAAAGTTAGAATAATTGGGATTAGAACACAAATGCAGTAGTTTGATTTCTTTTTCGGCCTGTCCACTGGATATCACCCTTTCTCTCACACTGATAACACAGGCGAAAAAGTTTTTTTTGCTCTTGAATATACCTATATATCTGAAACAGGTCAAAACTAAGACAGACAGAAGAAGCTTTGCAGTAGAGAAACTCAAACAAATAGCAGTTTGCAAGCTTGCAAAAGTAATTTCAGCATAGCTGAAAACGTTGTGTACAAAAAAGCAATACAATTACTTTTCAAGTATCATGGCAAAAACCTTCGTTTTCTAGACATTCTGGAATGTTCTGCATCTGGGTTATTCCCTTGTAAGTCCTAACAGTAGTCAGACACCATTTTGATATCCCATCTTCCTTAATACCTCTCTTCCATAACTTTAATGTCTTGATGAAATCGTTCTCCCTGCTCATCACTGACATCACCCAAATTCTCCGAACATTCGTCCAAGTGACTATGCAGGTAGTGAACCTTGATGCTCACGTTTGCTCCCAAAATGTGAAAATTTTCTAACATGTTACCAACTAACACTTTGTAGTTGTCAGTCTTACAATTTCCAAGAAAACCCTGAATAATATCTACGAATGCGCATCAGGCTTCCAGCTCAATTCCGCTCAGCGCAATTTTGAAGTTTCCATCCTCTATTAATTGTCCTATTTGCGGACCATCAACAATGCCGGCTTTTAATTTTTCCATGCTTAATCCAGCAAATATTTCACAAATGTAGAGAAAACATGCACCATTTCTATCCAGAGCTTTAACAAACTGCTTTATTATACCCAGTTTTATATGAAGAGGTGGAAATCTGATCTTTTCTCGTGGCACCCGAGCTTCATTTATTACATATTTATCTCCAATTTACCCCCATTATTATGCTCAAAAAGTGAAAGAAGTCTTAATTCCTTGCCCGATGAAAGGTGATTTTAGCCCCAGGGTCAAGTAGCTTCTTGTCTTTGAGCCTTGATGCTAAGACCTCAGATGACTCTTTAGATAGATATAAATCTATGATCAGATCTAAAAGTTCATCTTGCATAAATACCTCAGGCTGGCTTGGCAAGACTTCAAACTCTTCGTCATCTAAACTACCATGGTCATAGTCATTATTTTCATCTGTGTATTCGGGGGCCTCCTCCAAATGTTTGAATACAGGTACAGGAACTTCGTCACAATTTGGCACATGTACATGGTCAAGAGGCTCCCTCCAAATCATGGGAAATCCAAATCTCAAGGATTTTCCTTTATCATTTTTTCATTGACGCAAAGGCTCGACACAGATTCTACAAACAACATGTGGGGCCCAAGCCTTTTTTTTATCTCTAAGCTGCATTCCAAAGTAGGCATGGTACACTTGCTTGACAAATTGACTAAAAGGTCTTCTGTTGTCTGGCGTCACATATTCACCACAGATATAAAAAAAAGATCAGGTTGATTTAAGCAACATCTGTTGGTAGTCATGCTATCAAAACTTGCAGCCAGAGAACTAAAAGTGTGACCTGTCTTTGAACTAAAGGTTCTTCTACCTTTATTTGTAGTAACAGTTAGCAAAGATTTGTTCTCGTTTCTTACGACTGCTTTGAATGAAGGTGACGAAAGTGACACCACAAAATCTTGTCAAAGAATCTTATCAAGCTGAAATTAACATTAGTCTATTACCTACAAGCTGTGGCGCAGTCAGGTTAGAAATAACAGTTTAATAAGATGACAAATTCATAGAAAGGAAATTCATTCAGTTTTCTGAAACAGGTTGAAAATGTGACACATATTGAATAAGTACATGCATATGTTAAATGTTGAACTTGTGTTAATTCAATAAAAGTAGCTGCCCATGATCCAGAATTGAGGTGCAGATGCGTTCAACAGATTTCCACATTACATTTAACAAGTCTGACAACTGGCAGCACCTGGAGAAATCAGGACGTTAAGAACTAAAACTGCTAGTGAAAATGAAAAAGTTTGTTAAATATGGATTTCTGGCACTGATTTGTGCCAGAGACATAGATTCTCACAGCCTCATCAATTCTATCCAAAAGAATGAAGCAACATGGGATTTTTGTAGGTCTTATCCGAAAGCCATGGACACAACCCTCTGATTCTGGAGAAAACAGACATTTTTATTGGGAGGCAAAACTATAGCAAATCAATGGAAACTGATGCATTTTTTTTGACTCAGCACCCCAAAATTATTTAAAATCAAGTCTTTCTTTGCAAGCACCAAAACATGTGTTGACTGGTGTAATTTGTCTAAAACATTACAAGGCGAAAATAGAAGTGCATGCAACAGCAAGAATACTGCAAAACTGATCATTGACGTTCTTCTCAACACGAGGAAAGTAGAATCATTTAACCAGATTTTCCATGTGCTTACTACAAGAGGCGGAGAATTATAGCTTAGTCCAAGATGCAAAACTGGCATGAAAAAGGAGATAAATAATGTGAGGAATCCGCACTTCTAGCTGTTCAATTATTATGCATATTTGTCATGTAGCCGTAGAACATAAGTATGATATTTTTTTGTTGAGAAAATAGTCTGAAAGAATAGAAAGGAGTACGTTTTCATCAACGTTTTTTTTGCTATGAACTTTGATTCCAGCAAACTATTATATACTATCATACAGTCCTCTAGAAAAAAAGAATCTGCAAAGTCTTTACAATAAAATTATTAGCTTATACATTTTGTTGATTGACACCAGAGCAATGAATCAGAATATTGTCCTGAGACAGCGCGAGATTGTTATCGGAAGATCTACTATGCTACTTTAGATGGTTTGAGCACATCGAGTAAGAAAAGGTTTAAGCAGCACAGTTTTGAAGCCCACAAGAATATTGAGTCTTTACTCCTAAAGTCTGTCACTTTACAAGACGTAGCCGACAAGGTAGAATTTATGAATAGGCACCATTGCCGAGACATTAACATGCCAAATTTTGCCATAGAAAATAAGGTAGTTCGTGCCTTAATCAGAGACTAAGAGCCCGAGTGCTTTGACGACATCTTGATTAAGTCTCAAGAAAAGTCACAAATCCTATTGAACCCAAACGCTATCACATCATATAAACCGATATTATTCAATCTTGCCACCCCCGCAACATCAGAACAATAATGACGTTGGCTGAAAGCGGAAATGTAATTGTCTCTAAATTTCTTTTTGAGGAGGGACCCTTTCTCTGAGAAAATCAGAATCACGCCTGTGAGCTTTGTATTTTATCACGCTGGGTGTGGTCACAAACTCCTTAATCTACTATCGGATATTGCTAACGACATACTGTATAGATGTAAGAGCTTTATCATGTCATGGTTCGTAAGCTTCTTCCGAGCTACGTTTCGAGAGATACTTCTCCCATCGTCAGGTTAATGAAATGACTAGATCCGGCTGATTTATACTTTGGTAGTGCGGACGTACGTGTAGACAGGGCTCGAGTTGTTTTGGGAAGCGGGGCCATACCTATGTTATGCTTGTTGTGTTTGTTGTGATTCTTTCTTTAGTCCTGGAAGCCATATTTCTGGAAGGGTGTAGGATATACTGTTGATGTGATTGCTACATTGCAGGGAATGGATTGTTTCTATTTTTCTTGTTGTTCTGTTGATTTCCTTGTTTATATTCTTTTTATTTTCCCAGTCAAAGGTATGATCCTGTGTCAAGCAGTGTTCGGCTATTTCATGATTCTTGGTGTCACCTTTCTGAACAGCTCTCTTGTGTTCTTTTTTTCTTTGACCCAAGGAACGCTTTGATTCACCTTTGCTGCAGCAGTTCAACCACCACTTGACTAGGTGGTGGTTGAATTGCTGCAGCATATCCTGTTGATTGACTGCCACTAGAGAATGATTGAGTTCTGGTGATTTATTCTAATTTTGACTTTGACAAAAAGGAATTAAACAAATTCTTAGATTAACATGAATATGTATGTTAGAATTTTTTGTCACTTGTCCAAAACTTTGCAGGGGCTTCAACTCCCTATAGTACCCGCAATACAATTCGCGTAGCGAAAAAAACAGCAATCCAGCAGTAAAGAAATGAATTAAATGGTTACACTCCACACCTTAAAGTGAGGTATGTCTGTCCTTTTTTTCTGAATACAAATTAATCACGCTGTTATATACATACTTTTTACAAGGTAAATTTATCCATTACATCATCATTCCAAACTGAAAGACATTTACCAAGCACTCTTGAGTGACCCATAACTCGTAGGAATTTGTGATTACAAAATTAATGGGACACCAGCTATGTCAACAATGCTAATCTGCATGACATCAATACTTGTTGTCTTGCACAAACAGTGGTAACCATACACGTCATTCCCAAGCCTCCTCATGAATTACACTCCTGGAATGATTCAATTCTTTGCCAATATTACAGGTGCACAAACCATATACTGATTTTTAAAATTTAATCGATTCTGCTAACAATTTTACTTTACAATGAGACTGAGCTATCAATACTTGGACGTTTTTCGAGAAACCTTTAAGCCAGAGATCTGATTATGTTATTTTCTTGCGAATTTTTGTAAATTTATACTCGTTTTAAATACTAGTATTTCTTTGCTCCCTTCTTTAATGTCTAGGCAAAGCCTTATCGTTTTACGAGATCATTACTTACCGCGATTGTTAAAGGTGGTTAATCTCAAGAATCATGTTGAGTTAGAGCTGATTGTGATTGCTTAAGTAAGTGCTTTGTATTTGAAAGAAAAATTCGAGAAAGCTCATGTGATATTGTATTGTTATTGTTATTGAATGTGAGTTTCTGATTCCTTTGTTCTGGGTGGCGGTTTTTTGGGCGGGCACGTGGTGAGAGATCGGGACGGGAGGGATTTTGAGTTGTGGGGCGA
>RDPX01000001.1:1713521-1727384 GCA_003991215.1 Morbakka virulenta | reverse complement strand
TAGTGAACAATGAAAATGCAGAAGGAGCGGAACAGCACCGATACCCAAGAAGAGAAAGAAAACCTCCTACTTGGATAACGGATTATGAGATGGAAGAGGACTACTAAATTCTTTTAATCTATTGACGTTGTGATCTTGAGATCAAGAGGGCGTGTGATATTGTATTGTTATTGTTATTGAATGTGAGTTTCTGATTCCTTTGTTCTGGGTGGCGGTTTTTTGGGCGGGCACGTGGTGAGAGATCGGGACGGGAGGGAATTTTGAGTTGTGGGGCGATCATGATTTTTTCGTAGGAGTCACGGTTTTATTTTGATGTACACTTTATGGTCGAGGAGTTGATCGCTGGAATCAGGATTTCACAACTCCGTTGTTATTTGTTGTTCACGGAAGTAGAGTAAACTTTATAGGAATTAACTTTGTTATTTGACCACACCGTTGTTATTTGTTGTTCACGGAAGTACAGCAAATATTATTGACTTTATTATTTGACCACAGCTCGTGACCAAACTTTAAAACGCAAAAAGTCCCGAAGACTCCACTTTAAGAAAATCACTATATCGTCCAGAATTTTCAGCCCCCTCCCCCCAAGTCAGTTTAAATTTTATGCTTATCAATAACTAAAGAAATAACTTTCTATAAGCGATTGCATCTTTCATTTTCTACAACGACATCTGGTGGATACTGATATGCTTTCTCGTTACATTCAAACCCAAACGTTTTGCAAAGAAATTAATGTACTTTTCATGCCGTTCTGTTACGTCTCTTTCGATATTGTTTTTCCCCAAGTTTCAGCAAGCACTGACATTTTGAATCACATTTTCAGGTTTGTTCGTACAAGGCCTGCACAATGCAGATTCGCATGTCTTAACAATTTGATGTGTGATGGCATTTGTTAGCAATATCTGTTTCTGGCCAGCACAAGCGAGACTCTTTTTCAGAGCACCGATTTCCATATGTGGACACTTCTTTGCCACTCGGTCTCTTTCAGAAAACTGTTCATGAAGTATCTTACTCTTCCATTTTTCTTTTCTCTGAAAGTTTTTCCCTTCTTTTTTCTATAAGATATATCCTGTGCTAATTTCAATTTCTCAGGTGCTAATTTTAACACCTTTTCATCACTTTTGGTTTTATAACTGGCTACACTGTTCCGTTCATCTTCAACAGAATTTATCATTCCCATCTGCTCTCGTTCTTTTATACTTCGTGGTAGGCATGTTCTATTAACATTCAGCTTAGTGTCAATTCTTCCATGTATTGTTATCAATTTCACTATACCCCTATCCATTTTCTCCATTCCATCCTTTCTTACTGAATAGCAGCTGCTTCATGGCTAATAGTGGAAACAGCCCATGTATTCACTGCTCGAATGAAGTTCTTTTCATTGCATGCTGGCTCTAACACGGCTCAGGTACGCTTAAAGTACTCTCTTTTCAAACACGTTTTCATCTCTACTTGATATATCTCGCCTTTTTTCAACAAATCTCAACAATTTTAACCCCATTCTTCTACGTTCTCAATCTTCTTTCCATTTCCTAGGTTAAACCCTTCACAGTAAGGCTCTTTTCTTTTTTTTCTTAGGAGGCACAGCAGGGCACAGCAATAAATTCCAAAACTCGTGCTAATATCCTCTGTAGCAATCTTAGAAGTATTCACTGGACTATCAACCGCTCCTTCATTGGTATCATGCAACTTTAAGTCATCCATAAATAGCTAGCCATTCGGACTGTTCTTACCTTTACCAAATGAATAACCTTGTTTCATATATTTGAAGACCATAGTCAACGGAATAAGAGCTACAACAGGATAGCGAAAGAGAATCAACTTGAAAAATACCTCTTCTGATACTGACAACTTCTACCTGGGTTTATTCTGACGTAATGTCTGTTCTCCAGTGTTGCATGCTAGCTTTGTAGCACGTTAGTGTACAAGCTTGGCTTTTATATTATTAGTATTAATTTTTGTTATTATCGTCATCATTATTATTATCATCACTATTCCGTCGTAACCTCTCATTCCAGCATCTTCAATCTTCCCTATTTGCCTGGGGTTTCTTACAAAAAACATAAAAGTTTTCGTCAACAAAAAACAAAACTAAACTGGAATGTATTTCACAAAAATTCTTCAACAAGTATCAATTACGTGCTCATATTTCATATGTTGCAGGGGAAACAAAGAACGGATGAACAGGTTAGCTAAAATAAAAGACCTATAAAACACAAGTAGGTCTTATTAAATTTTGATTTATATTAGTTTAATAAGGAATTTTTCTTTTTATCTTTTAACATGCAGTTTATGGTATTTGATGATTAAATGAAATGGAATGTTACAGATGTTCTTGTTTTCGCATGTAGCACAGTGTTGTATCAGGGATCCTTGCAAGTACTACCACCTCAAGTGAGGGTGGACCTGATAGCAATGATGTTTGAGGGGCGGTCTACTCTTCCCAGAACTCTGGTCTCCCGACTAGAGACACATCACTGCATGTAGTTTAATGTCATATCCAGGACGTTATACATGATAAAGACACCGTATTACCATCTTTCCGCGGGACAAATACAAGAGAGAAGGGAAGGGTAACAGTGGGAGGGTCAATGGGGCATTAAACAATTTGCTGTACCGTTTGTAATTAAAAAGACAACACGAAACTTACTCAAGTAAATCCTAGGGAAAAATTGGTAACCATTTATTACCTTCATTACCCCTCAAGGCCGCTCCTGTATTTATGTACCCTTTTACATTAGAAAAATTAAAGTAGCCCAATATCCACAGACTATAAGACAGTATTCATTGGTATCCCTGACCCACCTGAACTGCAGTTCAAAGTCACACGCTTCGAGGAACTGGCGTTAATGTGTCTGGTGTCAGCCATCAAACAGTGAGTAGGTTTACAGCTTTCCCTTAGCAAGTGCATCAAGCCGAGAATCAAAACACTCTGCCAATCACGAGAAATAAAAATCGGACATCCATCAGGAATCACGATTGAATTATTTTGTATTAGACTTCATCAGAACCTCGACCTAGCCCATCCTACCTTTTTCTGACAATAGTTACAGTTAGTTGCTTAATGTGCTAAAAATGCATTACATTCAGCTTTAATGTCAAAGAAGTTAGAAGAGACTTTCCCCCTTTTGTATCAAGAATCTATGTGAGCTGTACGTAAGTCTTTGGCAAGCCACACCCCGAATCTTTACTGACAAGCTCACACAATTCATTTTTTGGACTTGGAGTCTGCCCCAGTGGTCATCGATTTTAGCTGTAACGGCTGTATAAGCGGCCATATCAAAGAAAAACGTAGCCAGCCTTTACATTGCTTGATTTAATTTTTTTAGGCTTAAAGGAATAAGCCTTATCCCTTTTCGATGCAGGAAGAAGTTTCTCTTTTTCTGTAAACATTCCATGTGCAGGCACTTGTTTACTTGCCGACTCACATCAACGGATGACATCCTCTAGCCGACGTTTACCAAGCTTCTTTCAGAAACCCCTAGTTATGAAGTTGCCTGTTGTTGCTTTGTCCAAATTTATCTTATGATCCATTCCTTAGACGAAAACTAATCTCTACCTTAAGTACTATTGGTTAAAGTATTTTTCCTGCGCTGGTTCAGAACAATAATCACAAAACCAGTCAAATTTACATTGGAGAACTTTATCTTTTCGCATGCGTCACAAATTCATTTAAACATAATCAAACAATAAACAGTCTTACCATGTTTCTTCACATATATCCCAATCTTCATTTTTACAACGTCTAAAAATTTTGTACTGTTTCAGAACCTTTGTATTTGGTATCTCATACTCGTTGTCATATTGACAGGTTCGAGCAGCAAACTCTTGAATAGTTTTAGGTTTCTTCTGCATTTCACTTGGAGCTGATCCTTTATGAAGTTGAAGATTTTATGCAGGGTAGGCTAGTTAACACCCTTCCGTTATTTTTGTTGAGCAGCAAAGTTATTTAATAGTTTATATACAGTTAAAGACTGATTTGTCAGGAATACTTTACAGACCTTGCCCAATAATCAGTTTATAATTCAGAAGCACAATCAAACGGTGGAAAATTCGCATGGCCCTCACTTTCCATTACCCCAACAAACAGTCCTACTGCTCAGGATGACTTTGGTCTTTCTATACCATTTGTTCTTGTTGTATAGTGATGATAAAATCCCCCAGACCCCGGGATGGTGCAGGTATCGGAGATCCATCTGAATAAAACATTCGATTATTGGTATTAATAATAATTAACTGCAGCAGATAATACATGTCATATTTCTAATTTGCAGGTCTTTTATATTTGCATTAAAAATTAAGTAATCCTTCCAAATGCCTCTAGAAACTACTTCACAGGCATTTACTTTGAACAAATATTTATTTTTTAAGGGATTGTTACAAAATCTTTAAGAGCGTATTTAGCATTTATTTTTATTTACATAAAATACTCTAGAAATTTCGATTGTCCTTCAAACATTTCAAACATAACTAGCGATTTTCCCGAACCACTACTAGCGTCATTGCACCATGATGATTCATGAGAAAATGGAATATCGCCCAGAAACAAATATAGCTTTCTCTGTTAATTTGATGAAGTCTGACGATGTTTGTTTGACACCTTTATCCTTCTAAAATAGCAAAAGCAATGGAATTTGGATGCAAATAACCTTTGGTGGTCGTACTAAAAACGATGATACGCTGACTTCCTCTCATTCTAAACCACTCAGGCCACATCATGAGGAAGGCTAGCGTCCTTTCTCATGATGTGGCGATCGAATCGAATAAACTGACTGCCTCGTGAGTAGGTCTTGGAAGACCAAAGGCTAGACTCACAGCTGAAACTGTGGTTGGTGTCAGGATGAACATCCGACAATAAAAACCATGGCTACGAACAACATGCCTGTGTCTTCACAAGTCGAGAATAATACTAGGGCGTTTTCCATACGCGACGCGCACCAACAACCCCCGGCTGACGCGAGAATTGGGGAAGGCATACCATTGCAACCGCAGTCGTTGCTTCAGAAGTTAGCAGAACTCGAGTTTGCCAGCTGGAACGTAGGATCCATGACTGGTAGGTGAAGAGAGATAGCCGAAGTCTGCAAGAAAAACAACATCGACATCCTCTGTGTACAGAAAAACAAATGGAGCGAAAAGAGTGCAAGAGAACTGAAATGATACAAAATATATTACAGTGGAGAAGGGAGCAGAAGAATTGGGGTTGGAATCATCTTGAGCCCAAAGCACAAGAAAGGAATAATCAAGGTGAAACGGGTGTCAGACAGACTGATGAAGATAAAGCTGGTGATAGCCGGCGAACCTCTAAAGATTGTTTCAGCATATGCACCACAGTTAGGAGAGACAGATTTAGAAAAGAAATTGTCCATGGAGAACTTTGAGAAATGAATACAAGACATACCTGGAAGGGAGAATGTCCTTGTGGGAGCTGACTTAAATGGACATGTGGGCAAAAGATCAGATGGGCACCAAAGAGTGCACGGTGGGAAAAGAATATGGCCAGAGAAATGCAGAGGGAGAGAGAATCCTAAAATGTGTTGAAAGCCTTGATATGGCACTACTCAATACCTACTACCAAAAGAGAGCTAAACATTTCATTACATACAAGAGTGGGCAACATGCTACACAGAAAAACTATGTGATGATAAGAAGAGTAGACCCGAAGGTTGCCAAGAACTGTAAAGTCATTCCAGGAGTGGCAACTGTAGCACAACATAGACTCCTCTGTGTGGTGCTTAAGATTGGACAATAGAAGAAAAGAAAGCCTAAAACGGGGAAACAGATCAAGATATGAAAACTAAAAGGGGCCAAGATCATTAAGTTACAAGAAAAAAAATGAGAGGAAAACAATTACCAGGAACAGAGAGAGCTTACAAAAACTGGCTGTAATTGGGAAGTGCCCAACTGGAAACAAAGGAAGAGGTATGTGGTTCCACAAAAGGAGGACGGCACTAAGCAAGGGGGGGGGGAGCGGGAAGGCAACAGGGTGCTCTGGATTACCAGTGGACTTGCTAAGGTACCTAGGCAAGGAGAGAACCCAGATAGTCACGTCACTACTGTGGAAAGTATGAAGAGAAAATGCCAGCAGTGGGAACTAAGAGAACTAATCACCAATTACTAAAGGAAGGGGGACCACTGGACCACGGGAACTTCAGGAGTATCAAATTCCTACATCAAAGACTAGAGAAATGCTAGACTCAAGAAGATCCAAGAGTTCAAATACCTTAGAGTGACCATAGATGCCAGGGGAGGGTTGCACGTGGCTATAAGAGCTAGAGTAGTAGTAGCATGGAACAAGTCGAGAGAATTGTCAGGTGTTATCAGCAATATTGGCTTTGGAAAGCGTAGTACCAGGAAGAAGGCCGAGAGGCTGTTGGTCAATATTAATGATCTACAATGTTTCTAGTGCCTCGAACATTCCAGGTGGTAATGTTCCCATGTTTTACCGGCACAATGTTGACTTTGGCTCGGTTACAGCGCTTAAGCTCCTCTTGCAGAGTTTTATACCCCTCTCGCTTCTTCCCCGTATTTGATCAAAATTCGAACATGCATTGGCACTGCAACATCAATGAGCGTCCAGGTTCCTGTCGATTCAAACGAGCTTTTGGCAACACTAACAACAGGCTCCGGAAAGGAACATTATCACTGAAACTTTGTGGCACCACAAAAAATACATTTAACAAGTTCCTGTTCATTCAAACGAGCTTGGAAAATTGCTAAACTGTCAAAAAGAACACAACAAAAGGCCACTAAACAACTCGGTAAACTGTAAAGAAAGTCCTCTGGTACTCTCTGGTGCCTAATAGAAGGGGGCGTTGGAATAAGCGGGGGGGTTGGAAAATTCTCCAATAGCCAATAAGCGGGAGGGTTGGAAAAATCCTAAAAACCTAATAGCCGGGGGGGGGGGTGGAAAAAATAATTCTCATTAATCTGTTTTTATGATCAAAATGTTTTAAAGTGAAGTCTACAAGTAAGTACTAAAATAAGTAACTAATAAAATTTACATCTTGTCTAGAATGTCAAAAAAGTTTTCTTCATCTTCGAGATCGACAGCAGCATTAACGTTTGCATCGTTTGCAATATTGCTATCTTTTATGCGTATCTTAATGCTTCTCCGTGCTTCATAAAACGTTCCTTTCAGTTTTTTTAGGTGAGGTTTGAAGATAACACTAGTATCATTTTCCTCAAGGATGATTTGCAATGCGTCGAGGAACTTTGCGTCCTTGTTGATCAAAGGATCTTGTGCGATGTTTGCCAATGACGGAATCTTTGACGAGCTGGGTCTCTCCTGGGTTGATTGGTTCTCTGTTTCAGCATTTGTTTCTGCATTACCTTCAGCATTTTCAGCATCAGCATCTTCATTTTCGCTTTCGTCTGACGTGTCATCACCTGCACTCTCTTCCTCGAATAAATAGGGATCGTCCTCGACATAATCAAGCAACCCTGAGCCCTCGAAATCTCTGCGGATGCCTTTCGGTGGAATAAGATTCTTGATCACGGACAGTAGGTTTGCTGGTACAGGAGATTTCAATAAGTCTTTTCGAAATGTTTTCATCTCGTTGCCAATCAAAGAAAACAGTTTGTCCGAGACTAGATGGTCCTCTGACCCGTCCAGGGCATTTGTAACAAAAAGCTTTTTGAAAACCTCAGCAAAATTGTTGTCGACCCCGCGCCAAGCAGACAAAAGCATCTTAACCATATCTTCTCGTTTCGGTGACGGTACCTTGGTTCGATCAATCTCAAGCATCTTTAGCATTAAATCCATTTCCTCGTGGCGATACAGTGCTTTAAGACGGCGATGAAGATCTGTGTCATTTGCTTGAATGAAACCTGTAATGCCTCCACCCATCACTACCAGAATATAACCGCGTTCGTAAAGAGCTTTCCTCACTTCTGGCATCAGGTGAACAGCATAATCATCGAGGACATAGATTGCAAAGTTTTTCTGCGTAAAAGGATTAAAACGGTTAGGCAGATTCTTTATTGTTTTGATCATGTGCTCCAAGCGATACGATCCACTTGGTGACCACTGATAATTGACATTTTCGACTGCTACGGTGGCACGGACTCCCTTTCCTTTAAAAACGAATTCTGGCTGCAAGTTGATGCTCGAAGTACTTGCGACTTGTGTGAATACGGTGACACGCTCACGTGAAAGTTTGTGGTTTTCTTTTATGAACGTGTCTTCACCTTTAAATGACATGCTTTTCTCCTGAGAGCTTTCATTTCGATGAAGCGGCATTTGATCCCCGTTTATTATTGGAGGGTCAACGCCATATTTCTCAATGAAAAACCTTCTCACTGTCCAAACATTTTGTAGATAGTCCTTAAGTCTAATGATCAGATCATCTTTCTTAATTGAATACCGCTTGTTTGGCCTTCTTAAGCTTACTCCATATTCATTTTGCCATGATTTGATCCATTTGTTGCTAAACTTAAGTTGATCCTTTTCCGGAGTTGGGTTTTGATTCAGCCATTCTCCATAAAGTTCTCTGGCTTTCAACTTAAACAAACGACGAGGTAAACGTCCCTTCAATGACTCCCTTACATCCACGAACCAGTGGAATAAGGCTACTCTCACTTCTGGGGCTTTAACTTTTCGACCAGCACCAGTTCCTCTTGCCTTTTTTGGTGGACGTGAAGAAGGGTCTCTCAACTGCTGTAGGTCATTGAAGCAACGTGAAGCAAGTTTAAGTGCTCTTACAAATTCTGGTTTGTCATTGGCTACATCCTTCAAATCATGGTAAAATAAACGTACCGCCTTTGCAACATAACCCGTGGTTGGCTTTATTGCCACGTGTCGTTTCCTTTTGTAGTCGTACTTTGTTTTACCTTTATTCTTTCTAACTTCTTCATCATATTCTTCTTTACATTTTTCTACAAGTTCACCAAGCTCCAATTTCTCTTCGTTACTATACTGATTTCTTTCAGCCCTTCGAAATTCTCTTGGCATGGTTATACTTGTTTACACTCGTTACACTTCTAAACCACAGCTAACACAATCGCACACGAGTTTAGAGTTGTTGTGAAAAATAAGAAACTTTTGCGCCGGAAGTTATTTTTGAATGGATTCGAATGAGGAGACCAATCAGCGCGCGTACCTAAAATACATGTTGCACGTGGAAACTTTATAAATAGATTCCTTTCATTGTGTAACTTTATAAGTATGTGTGACGCAAAGGAAAATCATAATGAAGGTTGAGAAAAAAAGAAAACGAACGAGATTACATAACTTCACAAAATGCGTAACTTGCGTAATTATTTCGATTACGTAACTTGCTTCGCGAGGCCATTGAAAATAAAAGCGATTGTGTGTAACTTTTATATCAATGTGAAAGAACAGCACTTAATTACATTTGAATATTCGAATTATTTGAATAATCTAAAAATGCAACAATTAACTTTTGTCTTGGTTGGATTTTTTTCCAAAAATTAATAGCCGGGGGGTTGGAATAAGAATGTCCTGGGTGGAAAAAAATCGAAAAATTAATTAGCGCGGGGGGGGGGGGGACGTCTATTAGGCACCAGAGAGTACTCAGCCTGCAAAGTCCTGTGCTTTCTTCTCCAGTAACTCACTTTTTGTGTGTTTTATTGGCCTTTTCAAGGTCTGAAATCGACCTCACTCATGGCCAGCCATGTTTCACCGTGAAATTGAAACTGTAAAGAAAGTCCTCTGGTACTTAGCCTGCAAAATCCTGTGGCCTCTTCTCCAGTAACACACTTTTTTGTGTGTTTTATTGGCCTTTTCAAGGTCTGAAATCTATCTCACTCATGGCCAGCCATGTTTCACCGTGAAATTGGTGGTTAGGCAAATAAACCAACAAAAGCCACTAAATAGCTCAGTAAACTGCAAAGAAAGTCCTGTGGTCTCTTCTCCACCAACACACTCTTTTGTGTTTTATTGGCCTTTTCCCAGTGTAAAATCGACCTCACTCATGGCCATCCATGTTTCACCGTCAACTGGAATCAGGAAATGGTGCTTTTTTGACATTAAAATTGGGGGTAAGGCAGATAAACCAATGAAATCCCGAAGAAATCAACCAATCAAATTTAGTCACGTGACTAAAAATTGACCAATAAAATTTTTCCTGGCAGAATAGATTTTTTTTTTACCGGTTTTTCCGGTAAAATAGACACTTCGAAAATTTTTGGTAGTTTGAGCGACTGTGTTGCTGCTGCTGCTGCTGTGTTTTTCCGATATTTGCTGTTGTTGTCATTCTTGTTTCCTTTTACTGTTGATGACGGAATTTTTTACATATACCACACAGTGTTCCAACTGTAGATTTATCCTCACTTCTGAATTCAGTTTACACAAAGGTGGGTGTCATTTTGCTTTAACTTAACCTCAGTAGTAGTAGACCAAAGCACAGCACTGATCAATGTGGCAAGGCCAGTTAACCACCAAGTGCCATCTTGTTGAAGCGTTCAAGACTTAAACTTGGTCTGAACCTCAGAAAAGCGGAGTGTCTGTGCAAAAATGTTTGTAACTTTAGTTTACTTGTTACCTAACTTACTAAGCCATGGGAGCAGATCAAGTGTTGATGCATGCAATTTTTATTTACACAGTTGTTTGACTCTTAAGAAGACTCGTATGCAGAAGCTGAATAACAAAATCCCATATTATCTTATGGCTGTTATCGGGTTCGTTTAGCGTAAGCCTGGGTAATTTTTGCATATTTCTTACTTATTCTTGTGCTCTTCACAGCAGCAAACTTGATAATTTTGAAAAGGTTTCAGGCAGTACGAATAAATATAAAAGCGGCGGAGTATGTTTTGAATTCAACCCCCCCCCCTACATCAATAGCTGCATCGGTGGAGACTTGCTCAATTATAACATTTTCTGGCTAAAGTATTATGAAATGAAATCTTCCCTGCTTCGAAGGTTGAAAGTAGTACCAATTTCGTGTAAATGGAAAAAGATCCAGTGAAAAGTGTGTTTACCCCCCCCCCCAAAAAAAATGTCTCTAATAAATCTCATACTAACATCGTACATGGTAACCTACTTGTGGTGATTGAAAAGGAACAACCAAAAAGACTTGTGGCTTTCATGGTCTACTGGCCTGTCATTGTAATATCTTTCGTAGTTTTTATTTGAATAATAAACATTAAAATCATACTATTTAACAAAGAACAATACACAATGTAGCATTTATCCAAGCCAGCTGGAACCTTGAGAACCTAGCAATATTATGAATTCTAAAACTTTATTGGATGAATTACTATAATTGCTACTTTTTTCTTAACTTTATACCTACTTTGTAATGTTTGAGAACTTAAGAGCCCATACATTGAACAGTCCCAGTCCAGCCCATTTCGTTTAGCCACTGAGCCTAGTCTTTTCTTTAGATCAGCAACAACCATGCCCAGGTCTGTCTTTCATAAGAGTCATTTTCAAGGTCTTCACAATCCTAACAATCCTACTCAGGCCATTTCTGTGAATGAGCAGCTTTGGCTTTACTGGTTAATCCACTGCTGCATTTGACATGCCAAAATGTGGTAATTCTTTACTTTGTAGACTCAATGGAAGCCACAGATATAGGAACTTTATCATGTTTTAAGTATTAAGCTTTTTCTGAGATCTAGAAAGAAATAGAAGTTATATCTCATGACTTGATAAAGCCTCTATAATTATGCCAAAACTATCTCAACCAGTTAGTCTTGTCAGGCACTTTCTGTTCACTATTATCTTCATTGCATATTCAAAGACAAGTTCATCTGCACTAATTATGAACTCCTCCTTACACAGCACCATCAACTTCTCTTGAGGTGTTGAGATCTGTAGCAACTGTTACTTTTAGCCAGGGATAATAAAAAAACTTTTGTTTTGGTCAGACAAACAACAACTTTTTTGTTGTGGCTATGTTTTCAAGAATTCTAGCCTATGGATCCCCACTTTCAATAAAGGGTCATGAGAGCTGACCCATTGATCATACTTGCCATTGCATACCCACCATGAAAGCGTTGTCATTCCCATCAAAGTAACTACTTGGCAGACTGGTGAATGTCTAGGCTTTAAATGCATATTACTGATCTCATAACATATGTGGTGTGTACTTAGCCTTTGGTAAGTAAAGTTATGCTGCAAAGAGTTTCTTAAGACAGGTCTTTCTCAGTAGATAAATTTTAATAGATAAGCCTTAGGAATTTATCAAAATACTCATTGAAGTTGCTTTTGTAAAGTTACACTGACATGTTTGCCGCTGCATAATTTTTCAGTTGGATAATTTGCTATTGCTTGCATGTTTTTACATCTTTCCAAAATGCAGACTACTGGAAAGTCTAAGAACTACTTCTCTTTCATTTTCAGATTTTCAATTTGTAATTGTAACATTATTATAGTTGCAATTTTACTAGAATTGTTTCATTTATGTAACTGCTACAATAGTTACACATTTTAAAACTACTCAATATAAACAGTAAATTGAAAAAAAGTTAAACTTGTCTAGTTGGATACACCTAATTTTGAAATGTTGGGAAAGTTATTGGAAGCCAAATAATGAAGATGAAATCAGAGGTTCTATTAAAACTGCACAAATTTCAATCCCAACACATTATTTTGTGGTTTTGTGGTTTAGCTCTGAAATAAAAGTGTACTAAATTTTAATAGTTTGCCTTCATGTTGTTCTAGTAAGAAACCCTTCAAGACCAACATTTAACAGAAAAATCATAATACATGTTTTGTTAGCCAAAAAAATCATGAAGATTTTTCTTGTTAAACTGTTGAGCACCAGTAACACAAAAACCATTTAATTTTTAAACACTGTGGACTTTGTTAGAATTTTGCTGGATTTTTTGTTGCTCAACTATCTCACTAACCTTAATTTATATACAAGTGGTGCATAGCAGCTTCTTATTGCATAACTGAAGAGCCCTATTTGAAAACAAAAGAAGTATGTGTCTGTTTAAAAAATGATTTGTCATACTAAGCTTTCACCAGTAAAGGCTACTTATTAGTTCTAACAAAAAAAGAATAAAAAAGTAACAACAAATAAGAATAAAGAGGGGATTTCTTTGTTTAATCAAGGTAGGTATATATTTTAGTGATGGCTGCATAATCACTCTGTTATTTCATGACAGATACTACTGTAGAGTCACTAGTGTCAACTGGAAGCTAGTAACAAATACCTTTAGAAATAACAAAAACATTACATAATTGTAGGTAGGCTGTAGATAAACTGCATACATCTACTCAGAACAACATAACATGTTGGTATTTAATAGAAGAGAAAAAGATATCAAGACATCCAAAAGAAATGTTAACACAACATTAAGGTTGCAAATAATTATCAGTGTGAGTCTGTAATATAATGGTTTAAAGGGCCTTGTTATATATTTCTAGCATTGTTTCTCTATAAGGTTTATTCTTAGATTTTATTAATGGTTCATTGGTACTTATCTTAATGGTACACTGGGAATGTTTATGCAGAGTAAATTTATACAAGACAATGAAAAGTATACTCTGGAGCGAAGACACATTGATTTGTGCTGCATCCAAGAAACACGATGGAGAGGGAAATCTGTAAGAATGATAGAAGGGAAAAAGGCAACATACAAGCTGTTTTGGATTGGTAATGGAAAAGGCACAGGTGGTGTAGGTATCTTTGTTGCAGAGAAATGGATAGACAAGGTGATTGATGTCAAACGCATAAATGATCGAATTATGCTGATTAAACTGATGATAGGTGAGACAATCTTCACAGCAATATCAGTGTATGCACCACAATGTGGCTTAAGTGAAGAAGACAAGGATGAATTCTATGACAGTCTCATTGCAGTCACTGGTAAGCTGGCAGAGAAAGAAATTGTTGCTATTGCAGGTGATCTAAATGGCCATGTTGGAAGAACAGCATCTGGGTTTGAGGGAGT
>RDPX01000001.1:1698261-1712140 GCA_003991215.1 Morbakka virulenta | reverse complement strand
AAGGGTTAACAGTGGATGGAGTAAGTTCAGGGAGCTAATGCCATTGTTAACCAGCAGAGCTCTGCCATTACCTACCAAAGGTAGAGTCTACCAGGCATGTGTACGTAGCACAATGATGTATGGCAGTGAAACTTGCCCAGTGAAAGCTGAAGATGTCAGCCGCATGGAGTGGAATGACATGAGAATGATAAGATGGATGTGCAACGTAAGTCTAAAGGACAGGCTCAGTTCTAATGAACTCAGAAGGAGATTGAATCTGGACAGTATTGGCAGCTGTATGCAGAATAGGAGGCTTCGTTGGTTTGGTCATGTGGAGAGAATGGACAAGAATGCTTGGACAAGTAGATGCAGAACAATCAAGGTGACAGGAACCACTGGCAGAGGAAGACCAAAGAAAACATGGGAGGAAGTGATAAGGATGGATCTGAAAGAAAAAGGTGTTAGCAGAGACCTGGTGAAGGATAGGATAACATGGAAGTCAATTTCAAGAAATCGTCCAACACATGCTAGCATGTAAATGGACGTTAAACCAAATATGATGATGATGATGATGATGATGATGATGACTTTGTGTAAAACTTTGTTATCAGAAGCTAGTAATTTTGTACTTATGTAAATGTAATATGTATTGCCAGGATGCATTAATACAAAGCACAAATTTTGAAAGATAAATGGTGTCCATATTTCCAAACATTTTGGCCAGTGATAAACTTTGAAAGCTTAAAGAATATGCTCTGCATCCTCTTACACAAGCTTTGCTGAATAGAGAAAATGACAAAACCGTCATTCCATAATGTACTAGCATTGGATAAAAAGTACTTCATAGTGCCCCCAAATTCCGCAATCTGAAGGACCTAAGCAGCTTGAGCAAATATGATTTGCATATCAATGTGGATGAAGCCTTCTGCTATTTTGACATTCATCCTCCACCATATTTGAATTTAAGGGTATGAAAACTGTCAAGGTTAAAACAACAGGTTACTGAGAGCTAAGATTCACCACTGTCTTGGCACCAGGAGTTAAGCAACAAGGTAATAAGAAAAAAGCCATTTCCTTTACCTGCAATAATCATTTTTTTAAATCTTGAGAAGATCCCAATTAGAAAATTTGCCCTGGGTTGTAACACTACTTGGGTCAAAAGGTAATATAAAAAATATTTCATGAAAGGGATTCCTGTTCCAAAGGTAATGAGAAGGAAGAGTCCCAGTGGTTTCTTTAACAATAGTGAAACTCTGAAGATCATGGGCTCTGCAACGGGCCACAAAGACCTTGAGGAAGATATTAAGTTTGTCATTGAGAATTCCAAACTGATACTTGAAAGCATGACACCACTTGTCCAATTTTGGAATGCCTGCATCAATAAATTGTTAAAAGATAGGTTGAAAGAAAAGGAGGAAAAATTGTTATTGAATGGGTAAATGAAATACAGAAAAAAATGTTAATAATTGTATTATTCATAAGGGATTCAAACAATATGACAATTTGGAGTTAAATGAAGATATAACATTCTTGCATTTCTGACTCAAATGTTTTTGAAGGTGTGAATAAAATGATTTAAATGGTCCCAAAGGACAAAGCCAATGTAATTGACAATGATACTGATGAATAGATAAAACAGGGCCCAAATATGATGTTCAGAGTGAAATTGATGGTGAAAGTGACTGATAAATGGAACCTAGAAAATGTCTTTGATTAGGTCTTTATCTACATGAAAAATTGAAACAATTGTTTGTGTCTTATAAATGATGTTAAGTTTCTTCACTTAGCACTACTTTCAACCCACTGACATAATTAAATGCCTACAACTAATAAATGCAGAAATAAATTTATGGGTACATGCATCTATATTGTATTAAAAACTGGGCCTTAAATTTCTCTAAAATTTATAGGATCCATTTATAGGTTCCATGTGCTTATATTTTAGGGAATAAAGTACTTAAAGTTAGATGCATCCCCTTGGGAAAGGGTTCTGCTAATGGTTACTGAGATAACTATTACTCTTAGTTTAAAGAGCCTAGAAGGGATTGAAAATATTATTGATTATTATTGGATGAAGGGGGACCTTTATAAGAAAAAGGTCACAAAGGTTTTGTAAAGTGAATCTAAAAGTGAAATGATTGAACATTTTGGTATGCTAAAACTATATTATTTTGTCAGACACAAAGTCAACCATACTGAGATCATACTGGGAACTGAAATAGGACTGTATGTCATTCTTGTAGATTACCAGTAAAATTATAAGAATTAACACTTCATAAAGTCAAATATGCATTCTATGGATTATGATGTAAATAGAATCTCATCATGTACATTGGCAGAACCTTTCCCACATCAAATGACATATCAAACATGTACTTGAAGTACCATTAGATAGATGAGTATCTTTTAATCTCTCAGCAGACTGTTGAATGTAAGTGTTGAATAATAAGTCAAGAGTTGTCATTATCCATAGGAATATGCCAAAATACCTTAAAAGTTTCAAGCTCAGTGGAGAATTTGCCTCCATGTTTATTGACAAATACAGCCTTGACTCTTGAATATATATTACTATTTTTTGACTGCTTTATTCAATAATATGTTTTTAATGTTGTAGGCCAGTAATTTTATTTTTGCCGATTAAGTTTTGCTAAATGTTGAGTTTCTTATATATGATATTAGGAAGTACATTTATTTCTGGAGTAGTATTTACTTTGAAATTGGGGTCAAGGCTAGGCACCAGTTGAGAGTTAAAAGATTTTCAAGTGACATAACACATACTTGAAGAAGATGAATGTACACTCAGATGTCTGTGAGATCACATCCAAGAATATTAGAAAGGAAGCAGCCTTTGATGTTGTAGAGTTAACAATCACCTTTTTTCCACTACTGGCATGGTATGTTTAACCGGGAAAAAAATCTCTTTGATCTAACAAAGAGGGTTACTTTCTCAGACAGTTATTTACCAATTTTTGGAGTAGGCCAGGAAAAACAGCTAGGGTGCTGTCTCTGTTTTATGTTGACTGCTTTTACAACAAGGTCTGGTCCTATAGACTGAAAGAACTTAGTACCATTTATGGCCCAGACATTTCAAGACAATCATTGTTAGGATGCATTAGATATTTGAAACCATTCAGTGGCAAGGATTCTTAAGGGATTCTCTACCATTATTTTTGGCCCCTGGGAAATAATAGTCTCAATATTACCACTGTTTTTAATAACCAAATTTCCAAGGCTAGTGCAATAGCTTTATATCATACTGTTTCATTATCTTTAGCCAGGAGGCAGTTTAGCCTTTGCTTTTCCTAATATTAAGTAGCCAGTGGAAGGTTTTAAAATAAGTGTTAATGGTTAAATTCTTGTCTATTCTTGCCTTGAGTTGTTGGTTAAGCCAGAAAACTTAATAATTTCACTAGAAAAGTACTAATTTTACTGTGCAGGAATAGTAAAGGGGCAACTTGTATCTAAATTCATTGGAATTAATGACATAATTTTTATAATTGTTTTCAACCTTAAAGTATTTGAAGTACCTATTTACTGCCCATTAAGTGCCCCTCAACCACCCTATAACCACCAAAGTTCCAGGTTTTTTTCATTTTTAGGGGTTTTTCTGGGGTCTTCTAGAGGGTACTTTGTGAATAATTTTGTTCTTTGTGGAAAACTGTACCTCTTTTTGTTGTTGTTCATAATTAATAAGAGTAGCTCACATTAATTTAGCCATGTGCTTGCTGAGTACATATATTTATCAAGTTACATTGTTTTTTTAATTGTTCTTGATAGCTTCAAAATGCAATATGAACCTGTCACAAAATTAAGCATTGTGTCATCTGTAGAGTCAAGAGCTGATTCAACATTGGTGAGTTTTAATTTGTTTTACAGTTGAATTAAAACTTTTTTTCAAATGCAATTCTTAGTAAATTAAATGAATTTTTTTAGCCTATTGTCATTCTGTTATACATATTGTTGTATTTATTTAGGGCAGGAACCAGCAAATCATGAAATATCTGTAAAAGCAATGTTTTGAATGGCTGTTACATTTTGTCATACAAGAATATGTAAAATTATAGTCATAGTATAGTTTGTGTGATAACCTAATTGGAGGGGGAAAAATTGATTAAAATAAGTAGGACTTGTTGAGATGCAACATTCATCCCATCCTAGATACCTACAAACTAAACCACTATTCTAGTGATTTCTATTGAAGAATAAGATGTACATATTCAATTGCTGCTACTTATTTACCAAAGTAATGTCAGTGTTAAGTATCTGTGGCAGTGATACTGGTTTGATTCTGATTTGATTTGAGCTGTACCAGTTGGATTTGTTAAGCTATCACTTTTTAAGATTTAGTTAATTACAAGAATTAAGTTAGTAATGGCTTTGTTTTAATGGACCTGTTGTCATAGCCTCATTTTGAGAACCATAGCCTCCAACTTATTGTTTTTTATCCTTTGAGCAATTGTTGTATTTTTATGCATCACTTTAAAGTTTACAAAAATGGCTGTTTGTTGAAGCTAAATTATATCTTTTTATTGAGTGATAAATCTAAAGTAATCGGGAACACAACAGCATTGATGGTTCTGTCAATGGACTTGATAACCGTTGTGCAATAAAAAATTTAGGTTAGTCATTGGGGTCATAGGTACCGTTTACAGTGTCATTTACCCAACTATTTGTTTCCGTGAAACTCAATTTTCCTGCATTGTAAAAATCGGTTCTTGTATTTATCTTCCATCGTTGGAAGCATATCGTGAGTTGAATTGCTATGGATAATCTTACGGGGCAGCTCGTCAAATTTGTTGTTGATCTCATTGTCTTCTTTTAGACCGCAGAAGAAAGTTACAGCGAGTCCTGTGTATTTGTAGTTTGATTAATAACAGTGTTAGCTTCGGGAATTTAGTAGTTAAGGATGTCAGTTTTATGCTGGATTACCATCCCTCATTTTTATCTCTTGGAAGATTACCATCCCTCATTTTTATCCCTTGGAAGATTTTTTTCTGGTGAAAGCAGTTGCCTTTTTCGCCGATTGTGTGTTTCATACCTACATTTGTTTTACAAGAGGGAATTGTCAGCTTAACACCCAACCTACCTCCATTTACTGGTCATATGACTGACAATCCGTACCAGAGGTACACCTTGGCGTAGTTTATGACTGTCATAAGTACCACATAGTAATAAGATCCAACCTGTTTTTATATATTACTCATAATATTTGCTGGCACCTTGTGTGTTTTGATGTCAAAGTAATCCTTAAATCACACTTGCTTTGTAATCGTCGTAAAGAGTGCATCCTGTTGAAAATGATTTGATTAGATATTTGCCGATCGCCTGTACTTTGAGGCATATCTGAAGAACGTATAAGTGGCCCCTATGCCTTCTATAGCTATATTTTGAATGTGTTTTTTTTCTTGTCAAAGTTGTTGCGTACACATTCTGGTTATGATGGGGATCTATTTGAAAGTAGCTGGCGTCATAAAGGAAAGCGTTTTCTCTGCTATTCTAAAGACCCACGAGCGGGTCAAGTGATCACAGATGTGAAAGTATTAAAAGACGATGAAATCACTCCAGCGGGATTTTGTGGTATAGTTTTAACAGAAGATACAAGTAAGTAAACCTATTGCTTACGTCTTTTACAGAACGTGTTTTAATTTGATTTTCTTTAATGCAATCGTCCCAGGGGTAGATGTCAACAATGTCATCGGATTTGTTTAGGGGTTTTCCTCACACGTTTGTAACACATAACTATGTTACACATAATAAATGTGTCGACAAAGTAAAAGTTGTCTTTGTTGAAACAAATTGTAAGCTCGTCATTACTTTTAATCTCTGTGCCAGGAGGCACACAAAGCTCTGACATAATTCCTCCACTGGTGCCGTTTTTCAGCTGCATGACGTGTTGAGTTCTACTTGTTCCATCCTTTGCCATTCCGTTACACTTTCACCATTCGTCAACATGTTGGTTTTTTTCAGCTTATTTTTCTCGTCCGTCACGTGTCTACCCGAGGGACATTGGGCAGTTGTCATTCCTGTTTTACCACATCACATGACCGTTACAGTTACCTCTCCGTCTCCTCACCTCCTCACCTCTGCACTGACTCTCTTTGTCTCCACCATCTCTGGTACTGACGTGATGTGATGCTGCCACCGGATCATGAAATTCCGTACAGGCACCTGGTTTGAAAGGTATTGAGTTTCTTTTCCTTTGGTTAACTTCCAGGTATCACACCCGTAGAGTACCAGTGATAAGACAAGGCTCTTGAAAAGGAAGGCTATCGTCATTCTCCTAATGTTAGTCACTTGCCGTGTGTTTGATAGCCACTTGACCCGTGCACTGGTTAGTGCTATTCTCTTCTTCCTATCTGCCGTGCCTCCACCATTCTTTGTGACATTCACACTCAGATACGTGAAGCTCACCACCTCCTCTAATTCAAACCCTCCAGCCTTCAGCCTTTCATCACTGTTGGTTTTTAGCATTCCTGGTAATGGAACGTCGGCCCAACTTTGACTACATTGACTTTACGTTTGGTTGTTTTTTGTTTTGGAACTGATTCAAAGTTAAGAATGGAAGGGCAATATCATCCGTAAAGTGGAAATCTTCCAGCGTGATTGTAAATTCAATCGGATTCCGGTTCTCTTGCCTTCTACAGTTTTTCTCATTACCCAGTCGATCATTAGGATGAAGAATAATCCGGACATGCAGCAGCCCCGTTTTACTCCAGTCATTACTGGAAACTGATCTGTTGTTTTGTTTTCGTCGATGACTGAGCACTGGAAGTTCTCATACAAGGGCTTGACCGACTGGATCAGGTTCTTGGGAATCCATGTCGACCCATGATCCAAAGACCGTCCCCATGAATAGTATCATATGCCTTCTCAATGTCAACAAATTAAATGCACATGTTACGACAAAGCCAAGATTAACGAATGAAATGAACTAAGAAGGAGGATGATAACTTTTTACATGGGTTGTCAATGACAATCACAGATACTTTGGTGAAACACTGTGAACTTGAGGTATTTATTGCGATCATAGTCATTACTAGCTACAGGAGTGTCATTGCACCAATGATGCAGCTATACTCCTGGGTTCAGGTCACATTTTTATTTTGATGTCTCTACTTTTCACGACATGTTATACGCTTGTTTCGCTTTTCCACAGCTTCGTGTGATCTTTGTCATCTCACTTGTTGGATGAGTTATTTAGCTAATGAGCCGACTGAGGGGCCGACAAACCAATTGACACGATTTTTGGGTGTAATTTAAGGTTTTAGCTTGCAAGACTTTTTCGTTTTGTAATCATAGGTTTATTTTAAGGTATTTAGAACTTATTTTTGTTTAAATTTGAAATGAAGTTAAGAAATTCTAAACGTTTCTCTTTATCTCTATTATTCTATTAGAGGAAAAAGGTCTTCGGAAGCACGTTATGTATATTAAGACAGAACCAAGACAATCCGCGGCACGTGCAGTCACCAACATTTTTCTTATTCATGCTGGTAAAAGAGAATCTTGCCCTCAGGGTGCTTCTTTAACGTGAGTATTTTCCTTCAACCTGTATAATTTTACAAGGATCGACCAAGTCAGGTGTGTAGACTGGTAAACCTTTAATCCATTAGAGTCCGATCTGGCTTTCTGTCTTTCTCTCCTTCTGTATTTCTGCCCTATGCTTTTGAAATTGAAAATAATGAATCGCATTTTATTGTTCCTAAATATAATTCACTGTGATACAAAGTGGCTTAATATTTTTAAGGACATCAAAATTACTTTCTTTGGTAATCTTTTTCACCCCCTTTGCTCTCCTTGAGTTTCTGAACTTGTTGCTTTGATACGCACTAAATTCTTAGTTTATTGAATTTCCAGTTACTTTGGAGATCTTGAAATACCGTATTTGATGCTGCATCTTATAAACTGATGTAAGCCCGCAGAAATATTACACTTGCAGATGCTACATGACATGAAGTAAACTATTTAGAGATGGTAATATAATAATTGTATCATCGGTATTACGTCAAATGGTATTTATGTTAGCTGACGTAAGACACTGATAAGGTAAACTAGGGTAACATTATACAGCTATATATATATATGTATATATATATGTATATATATATGTATCTCTATATCAATATATATATATCTATAATATATATATGTATAGCAGGCCCCTAAACTCAGTTCGATTGAGATAGCCTTCGGAATGCTGAGACCCTTCACATTGAAACTGGACCTATCACGAGGGAAGAAATAAATGAAGTGCTTAAAAGAGTAGAACAATAAAGCCCATGGCATTGACGGAAAAATCAGCGACCTATTAAAAATAGGAGGAGAACCAATCATCAACCAACTGGAAAGCCTGTTCAACCAGGTATGGAGTGAAGGTGTTGTGCTGGAGGAATGGACTGAAGGAGTTATAATTAAACTACCCCAAAGGATGAACTGTGTGATTGCAATAATTGGAGGGGCATCACGCTTTTAAGTGTCGCTGAAAAAATATTAAGCAGGATCCTACTGAAGCGCATGATGACATCAATTGACCAACGATTAAGAGAAGAGCAGACAGCTTTTAATGATCGGTATTGCGGTGATATTCATCTTATGAAACTTGGTGAAGCAAAACCTAAAAATTTAGGAGCAGTTAGATGTTAATTTTGTCGACTTTCGAAAAGCCTTCGACAACGTACAAAGGAAGACTATTTGGAAAATAGTGATATTCTATGACATACAAGGAAAATTCATCAACAATATCAAAACAATGTACACCAACCCTACATGTGGGGTCAGGGCAGCCAGAGGGACCACCAATATCTTGGGTGGGACAAGGCTGTATCCTCTGTCCATTTCTCTTCATCTTGTGTATAGATTTTGTCATGAGAAGATCGACAGCAGCAGGAGACACGGGGGTCCCCTGGATGAATGACAAACGTCTCTCCGATCTTGATTTTGCGGACAACATTGCTTTGATTGGTGGACATAGCCAGTCATATCAAAGTATGACCAGGAAGTTGTTGACCAAAAGTGCAAAAGTAGGCCTGAAGATCAATGAAGGCTAAAGTAAAGCGATGCATATCGAAGGTGACACAAGAGTATCCATCGCAATAAATGGCAATACAATTGAACGAGTAGATGAATTTAATAATATAGGCAGTATTACCGAGGTATTTCCTTGCTATACCACATTGCAAAGTTATATGAAACCATTCTAGAAAAGCGGCTACGAGCGATTGCTGAGGATAAACAGGGGCCATGGCAGCATGGCTTTCGTCCTGGAAGAAGTACAACGGACATGATCTTCACACTGAAAAGGATAATGGATAAGCACTGGGAATATGACCAATCCCTCTTCATGGCCTTCCTAGACCTGGAGAAAGCGTTTGACCGTGTACCTAGAGCGAGTCTGTGGAAAATGTTGGAAGATTACCACATCCCCTACCACCTGAGGAGAGCAATCATCAGGACTTACAGCACCAGTATCAGCTCAGTGTCAACAGGAGTAGGAGACAACATCTGGTTTGAGATAAATTCTGGAGTCCGCCAAGGAAGCATCTTATCACCTTTGCTTTTCATAATGTCCCTAGACCTGGTTGTTAAAGAGGTCGCTGACGGCCAATCGACGACTAGTGTCCTGGCATATGCGGATGATATTGCGCAACTGGACAGAAGTGAAAGGGATTTGAGAGAACACCTGGAACTGTGGGCTGATAGTTTCCAGCGACATGGTTTAAAACTCAATTTGTCAAAGACAGAGATTGTGGTTCTCAGCAAGCGGAAGATAACAACAAACATTTCATTGAACGATGTCACCATCAAGCAATCATCTACCTTCAAGTACCTAGGCAGCACAATTTCAGAGACGGGACTTATAGATGTGGAGATCAACGAAAGGATAAAGAAGTTTTCGCAGAATGTTGGTCTGCTGTACCGCCTCCTCAAAGACAAAGAAGTTCCTACAAAAGCAAAACAGATCATTCACTCAGGAATCCTCAGGCCTATCCTGCTATATGGTTGTGAAACATGGACAATCAACAAGAACAACATGAGAAGAATTGTAGCAGCGGATATGAAGGTTGTCAGGATGATCAGCGGAGTGACCAAATGGGACAGAAAAAGAAATGTCGATCTATGCAAGAACATCAGCATATTGCCTATTGACGTGAAAATCAAGAACACTCAAATACAATGGTACGGACATATCAAGAGGAGACCCTCAGACCACCACTTGTCTCTGGCCTTCAATTACGCAGTTGAAGGCACTAGACCAAGTGGCCGGCCACGAAAACGCTGGCACCAGTACCTGTCTGAATACCTTGCAAAGAAGGGCACCACCTGGCAAGAGGTCAACGCGACTGAGCTCTACCTCGACCGTGGCAGATGGTCATCCCTGACGCTTCCTCGCTGACAGGCAACCGCCTGCTCTGGAGTACGGTGAGAAGGAAGAAGAAGAAGGCAGTACTATCACTAAGACAGGAGAAATTGAATCAGAAGTCAACATTCGGCTGGGTAAGTCAAGTGCAACGTTTCGGTTCATGCAGTACATCTGGAAATAAAGGCGAGTCAGTCTAAAAATCAAGATATATTTATATAGATCTATAGTCATCTGCGCTGCATTCTACTGAATTGAGACATGGAAACACACAGCAAATGTTTTGAAAAATAAGATACCTTCCACCAGCGCTACTTGTTTAGATTTCTCAGTATTTCATGGAGAGTTAGAATGACAAATTAGGAATTCTTGGCCAGAGCAGGCGAGGAAGAATTCACAGGACTGTAGAGCAAAGAAGATGAAAACCGGCAGGACATACTTTGAACCTACCAGCCAGAAGACGTGGACACCATGTTATGGCGTGTAAGGCACCAAAGGGCAAACAGAAAAGAGGCAGGCCAGTGACAACGTGGCAAAAGACCTTCAAACAAGATCTAAAAACACAAAGGCTGCAATACAGGAACCAGGGTGTGCTGGCTACTGACCGAACGTGTTGGCGCCTACTTGCTGCGCACTGGGCAGGAGGAACTAAGGTCTAACTTTTAAGTGCGGTACAAATCAGAACGTAATGAGCCGCATGGACATTCTAAACATTTCCTACCCCTGATCCATTGCCTGTTTTTCTTTTTAATACACGATATTTTTTCTTTGATAAGAAGCTTTTCCTGTGCCACTTTGTTTTTTTATTTATTTGTTTTCATATCATTATGCCCCTGACATTCATCAGCCAACATTCTAAAGATTAAAAAATCCTAAGCGAATTATGGTAAAATCTATTGAATATATTGATTTTCATTTTGTTTTTCAATTTCAGAAACGAAGTAAATGATATCCAAGTAGGGTACTTTGTAAGTGATTTGGTACGAAAAACAGAATCTCTTGCCCCTCTTTCAATGCCAGATAAAAACAGTGCTGCAAATACAGCTGGTAACTTAAGGTAACTAATCTGTCTGTCTGGTTTTGTAATTTCTAATATTCCAATATCATTTTTACTGACGAAGGTATTGTTGGTATTTATTGTTACCAGAACCAGTTATTTTTTAAACGGTATTGTTAAAGGTATTTAATGACTCAGATTTGTTAGGGTGTCGTATAACCATTACCTTGATCACCATAACATCGTCATCATGATCTTTATCTAGCCCATCACGATCTTGACAGTAATCATGCGTATACCCTTGCTTCATATTATGATTATCAAGATCATGGTGATGACCCATATGATCATAATGATCGTCATTATGATCTTTTTCTAGACCATCACGATCTTGACTGTAATCATGCATATACCCTTGCTTGATATTATGATTATCAAGATCATGATGATGACCCATATGATCATAATGATCGTCATTATGATCTTTTTCTAGACAATCACGATCTTGACTGTAATCATGCATATTACCTTCCTTAGTATTATGTTTGGGGTATAGGGGTGTTCGGATGGAGTACAATCCAGTGGCAACCATCAGCTGGCCTTTTTAAGGCGATGGACCCACTGGTCTCCTGAAGGTGCTCAACTCTCATGTCTGGCTCCACGTAGCTGCTTGTGCGCGGCAGCGGCCATACCCCGGTAAGCCGCTTCAGCTGGCGGGCTAAACGATATGAGGGTAACCAGTAAAACAGTGTTTGTCTCACACTGAAGCGCATGAAGTCAGGAAGCAGTGGAATTGGCGGAAGAGTCTCCAGGTAGATCAACGGCAACAAAGGCGCAACCTGCACACGCATTGCGGTACGCTTAGGGCACAAATGAGACCATAAGATGAGTGGCCAACCCCTAGTGGAAGGCAATGGCAAACCACCACTGTATCTTGCCAAGAACAACCATGAACATAAAGAGATTCAAGTCTAACGATAACAGCGTGAATGGAGTTGATAGCATTACAGCCATTAACTCCTCGCTCGGTCGGGATGCCCATGTTCTACAGGTGGGGCCGGACCGTCAGCCTGCTACTGTCAGAAACAAGACCGCTTTGAGAATTGGAACATGGAATGTACGCACATTGTATCGAGCGGGAAAGCTAGCAAACGTTAAACTAGAAATGGAGAGATTGCATATTAATATACTTGGCGTATGCGAAAGAAGATGACCAGATGCAGGTCTTTTTGATATAGAAGAATACAAAGTCATATACTCTGGAGGAGATAAGCATGAAAAAGGAGTTGCTATGATTCTGGACAAGCAAATGAGTAATTGTGTTTTAGGGTATTGGACCCTTTCGGAAAGAGTCATACTAATTAAACTGAAAGGGCAAACACATGATGTGTTAATCATTCAGGTGTATGCACCAACAGCTGATAGCACTGAAGAAGACATTGATGCATTCTATGACCAACTTGAAGAGGCTATGAGACACCGCAAATCTCAAGATGTAGTAATTGTGATGGGAGACCTCAATGCAAAGGTAGGACAGCGAGTCGGAAATATAGTAGGAGATCACGGTCTAGGAGTGCAGAATGAAAGAGGAGAAAGATGGGTAGACTGGTGTACAACACATGATCAGGTGATCACGAACACATGGTTCAAAAACCACAAGAGACGCCTGTGGACATGGAAAGACCCCGGAGACAGGTATAAAAAACAGATCGACTATGTGACGATAAACAGTCGCTTCCGAAATGCTATCCAACAAGCAAAAGCCTACCCTGGAGCAGACTGCGGGAGCGACCACAACCCTGTTGTATGTACAATCAGACTGAAACTTCGTCGATTAAAGCGTAAAATCCCAGAAGCCAAGCTACAGTAGAATTTTCTTCGAGAAGATCAGGAACTCAGAGCCGGATACGCAGTTGCTTTACAGAATCGTTTTGAAGTTCTCGAAAGCAAAGAAGGCAGCAAGTGGGAAGTGCTAAAGGAAGCATTACTAGAAGGAGGGAAGGAATTCGTTCAGCCAAAAGAGAGGAATTTATACTCGGAGCAAAGTGCCGGGGTAAGAGTACAAAATGAGGTAAGAAAGTATTCCAACATTCGAAGAGGAGTAAGGCAAGGCTCCGTTTTCTCACCAGATTTATTTAACATATACAGCGAAAACATTCTGAGAAGTATCGAAGAAAAAGAAGGCTTTGTAATCGGAGGATATAACATGAATAATATACGATATGCTGATGACACGACTCTCATAGCCGACACTCCAGAGAAGCTTCAACATCTTCTGGACACAGTTATAGAAGAAAGCGAAACAAAAGGTCTTACTATCAATCGCTGAAAGACATTCTGCATGGCTGTAAGCGAAACGAATGAAAACTTGAGCTGTAAGTTAAAAATTGAAGGAGAAGATATTCAACAGGTGAATAATTTTAATTATCTTGGCAGCATGATAACATCAGATGGTAGAAGCTCAGTAGAAATAAAACGAAGAATTGCCACAGCCAAAGAAGTCTTCCAGCGCATGTCCAGCATACTAAAAAACAGAACCCTTTCCTTTC
>RDPX01000001.1:1643308-1692660 GCA_003991215.1 Morbakka virulenta | reverse complement strand
ACTTACCTACCTACCTACCTACCTATCTACTTACCTACCTACCTACCTACCTACCTACCTACCTACTTGCCTACCTACTTACTTACCTACCTGCCTACCTACCTACCTAGTTACGTACCTACTTTCTTACTTACCAATCTACTCACCTACTTCCTTTTTTTCAGCTATTTTATTGGTGTACTTAACTCAAGTTAAGTTGATAGTTGAAGTGTAATAAAAGTTGCGTTTTCAGATGACGTCCTCCATTCAGCGGAGTTCTCTTTTTGTTTTGACTTCGTCATTATCATTTTGTGATATAATTTGACATTTTCGATAACAATTGTGTAAAATTCTATTGTTTTATGCCGATTTTTTTTATTTGAGCGTCCAGGCTTTACTTGATGGAGGTGACTTTTTTTAGATGCTTCCCTCCCTTATAAAGTTTTTTTTAAGCTGAAGGTCTACCTGCTGCTGACATTCAGTTATAACTTTTTGTAGAAAAACTATGATATTGTATTCGTTTAATGGAGCGAAAATTTACAATGAGCTACCAATGGATGTGAGAAAGATCAAAAATTTTAATTCTTTTAAGGTATCAGTTAAACAATTTTATAATTAATCAGTTTTTATTTTTAAATCCTTTAAATTTCTTTTAAAGTAGTTTTTATCTTAATTTTACAGGACGCACTTTGATAACAGCATATCTTTTTCTTTAAGTGTTTCATCCTGTATAAAGATTCATTATATATAAATAAATAAATAAATAAATAAACTGGCCCTGGACTAGCAAACCTTTTATGAATGTCTGTTGTGTATTTAGTTTAAGTTACTTGAAGAACATCAAGGCCCATCAGCATTTTGAAATCTTCTTATCCACTGGGTTTTTTTTACTTTTTCCAGCTAATGTTACCTTATAGAATGCAATTGATACTGCCTTTCTGCAATTAGACTCATTAGTTTTCTTTAGACAAAATAAAACGTCGTTAATCCACTGTCCAGCGACTATTGGATTAAGACTACACAATCTTGCATTCCTCGGGTACGTTGACCCCTCGCCAATGTCTTCAGGTGATCCTATGTTGGAGGCAGGTTTTTCTGCTATTGCCTCGTAAAAATGAAGAGAAATGAGAATTTTGAAAATTTCAGACATATAATATCAGTCTCAACTTTATTGATGTTCAGATTGTTGATCTTTAGTAACTTGCATATCTTTTGATGTTTTAGGTCTGGAGGGAGTGCCGTTTCAAGTTAACCCGAAATTTAACACGGGAGGGAAAACTACTGATGTAAGCTATCATCTCTACCTGCTTATGATGACAGTATTTTTATTTGGGTATTAATGAAGATTGTATTGAGTATAGTACTGTCTATTTGTAATGTCGTTGTTTAATATAAGAGTGCATATGTCATCGTTGTGGGTGTGACCTATTTTACGATTTGCATTCACTGCAGAGCAGGACGTATATATACATGAATTCTTTATTTTGAATTTATTCATTTTGTTTGAGCACGCTTTTTGAAGTACAAATAATCTATTTATATCTTCGTTATTACATTTTATTTAAAGAGCTTGTTGATAGGGGGAAAATATTGCTGATTCAGGTGAAGTAGGCTTTGTTCTTCTAACCTTGAGTTATATGGTTGCCACTTTCTTCATTCTGTTACCATACACAGTGTCTGTTACGGTGCCACTAAATGTCAGATTAGTGCTTTATGGCAATAAACTATACATCTAGTCAATATAGTATACGAGTGGTTAAACGAGCATAAATTTTATGGGGGCCCTTCATTCATTTTTGCCATTGTCACTGTCCCCCACATTAACAATTTTCGCCCCATATTAACAACCAGATTTCGCCATTAAAAACTTGTGCTAAAATTTACAGATGATTATTTAATGGCTATTATTAAACTGAATGGAGCTTTGATAAGAATATATTTTGGGGTGAAGTTGACCTCCATCAACGGGTAAACTCAAAAAATTGGACGTGGAATACAAATATTTCTTTTTATGCCTGTACTTTATGGTGGAAAGAGACTTCGCATGGCCCATGAATGTATCTCCAAAATTATCATTTTGTTTCGATAAAATATACATTGAACAAAATTGGAATGTGGCACAGAGGAATATATTAGATATAAAATAAAAGGTTCCATCATTTGCATTGCACCCAGCTGTCTTGTTCACTATTTGTTTCGTTATGGACCAACAACAAGAAGATTATTATTGTTGTGGGGATAATGAAAAAATCTCCATGAGTAAATAGCCCAGAATGAAAGGCACTATGATCAGTCTGTTGTTTGACGCCATAAACTGGTAATGTATGAAAAAACAACAACTGGAAACTGTATGTTTCATTGAACTGGAATCAAACCTAATCATTCTGGCAGGTTAAACTTCCTTTGCCCCACTTTTGAAAAATATTTTCACATGCTTACTTCGCCTTGTTGTTCGTGGTAATGTTCCAGTTTTGAAAGCGAAGTGGTTGTAGTGTAGGAGGCTTTACTACAATTGAATTTAAAACGATTGAAACCTCGGGAAAAGAGTAAATGATCTTGTTAAGAAAGTAGCTTAGATACATCAGGTGATGGAGAAAATGGCCGTGAAAGGTCAGAAAGGCTGGCTGGAAATCATTAAGTCATTGATACCAAATTTTAATTTGTATCAAATTTTTAACACACACATAGGTTATGTGTGTTTTTAAAAATTGAGACTGGAAATCATTGAGTCATTGATGCCAAATTTTAATTTGTATCAAATAGGAAAACCTTTGTTTATTGTGTTTTTTTAATCCTTATTAGAAATACTTTTACACTTTTACAAGTGCTAAAACTTTTTCACGTTTTATGTTAATACTCTGTGTTTGAGAACAAGTTTCTTTCATTTTTGGTTATAAAAGTATGGCATCTTTTAGATTTCAAGGGGTAGAGGCATCATTTAAATATACGATGTTAAGTTTTTAAGCCAGGCTATTGTAGGCACTGTTATTTCTATTTTGCCTTTTTTTAGCCGATTTTAGCAGGACTACGGCTTATGTCTATAGATGACATAAACAGCAAGGTAATGATTTTCAAATGATTTTGTCTGCTCTGCTCTACTAAAAAGTTGTACCTCACGCAGGTTTAGTTTATTGAAATGAGGTCATTTGATATCTTATACTTTTTTTATATCAATCCTTTCTACTTTTGGGCCCTTTATTGTGTAGAATGTATATGGTGCAGTTGATTTATTTTTATCAGTTGCTTGTATGGCAGTTGTAATGAAAGTAGTTTAAATCATTCGAAATAAATTTTGTCGAGACAGAAGAGGTGATACTAACACTCTTTAAGATACATAACGTTTGGATGCTAGGTATTGTGCAGCAGAGTTAGATAACCGGTATTGTACGGCAGGGTTGGATATCAGGTATTGTGCGGCAGGGTTTGATATCAGGTATTGAACGCCAGGGTTGGATATGAGGTACTGTACGGCAGGGTTGGATATCAGGTATTGTGCGGCAGGGTTGGATATCAGACATTGTACGGCAGGGTTTGATTTTAGGTATTGAACGCCAGGGTTGGACATAAGGTATTGTGCGGCAGGCTTGGATATCAGATATTGAACGCCAGGGTTGGATATGAGGTACTGTACGGCAGGCTTGGATATCAGGTATTGAACGCCAGGGTTGGAAATAAGGTATTGTGCGGCGGGGTTGGATATCAGGTATTGTACGGCAGGGTTGGATATGAGATATTGTGCGGCAGGCTGCATGTCAGGTATTGTGCGGCTTTTAATATATGTAGTACTAGTAAAAAACAAAACAATTTGTTACAATTACGAAATAGGACAATGTGAAACTAGGACAAAGTCAGTATTATTGTAAGTGTAATTTTACGTAAACTGTTCTATTTTAAGAGTACACAAGAGAAGGGAAACAAAAAACATGTCTTTAAGTGCTTGGTGTCATAACAATAATGAAAAAGCAGAAAAACGAATACAGACCCAAAGGGGCTCGAATCTAAAAACGAATGCAGACCCAAAGGGGTTCGAATCTAAAAACGAATGCAGACCCAAAGGAGTTCGAATCTAAAAACGAAGTACTTTGGAGGTATGCTACGCCAACAGCATTCGGAAATCACACTTTGGTGATTATTCCATTAGTGACTGTCTCTAATACTTTACCAATTTTAATGGCAGGACAAGTCATAAGATAGCATTTCTGTACCATGTTGAAAAGGCAAAAAACATATGTAAGATTGTTTAACCGTTTTGGTAGCAATCCAAGGAAATGTTTTGAGTCAGTTCCCGCCAATGGAAAGGTGGTTGTATTTGTTAGGCGAGGAAAGGCCAAGGTATACTGCGTGGTGGCAATATAGACAAATTAAATAAAAATATCACAATGGATGCTTGGAGCTGCATATTGCAGGGGAAGAATAGTCATTCCAAAGTCATTCCAAGATATAAAGTTAAAACTTTAAAAAAGTACATGGATTTTCGATTTGGAATGCCTCGAACAACAACAGACGACACAATTACTTCATAAGTAAGGCATTAAGGCACGGAACTCTGTGATTTTTGTAAATGTTATTTTCGCAGAAAAGGCATTATTTCACAATTTGATTCTGAAACTGTGAAGTTGGCCGAGGTAGCCGAAAAAAATTTTTTTTATGGGATTTAAAGGTAGGTAGGAAGAGGCCAAAAATTGAATAACAATGTTTACATGTGAAACCCCATGCAACAACTTTAACGCTATATAAACCGAAGAATCAGAAAGGTTACTTAATCAGCGATCAAAACAGTATTTACTTGCAGTTTAAAATGGAACGTACAAAGAGTGAAATCACTGACGTTGGAAATCTGACCTTACTGCTGAGTGGAAAAACAGAATGAATATGGATGGAGTGTTTAACAAAACCTGAATGTATGTAAAACCAAAGCAATTGCGCACTGTTAGAAATTATATCAGTAGTGTTTTATACATTTTTCTGTGATATGATTACTGGCTTTGAACATAACAAGACCTTGGGGTCGAAAAAAGTCCCATGATTCCTAAAAAATTCACACCTAGAATTTAGTGCAAAAAGTCTTGTACCTGACCAGAGCTTAATTTTGTCAAACATTAGAAACCTCAAAATGTAGGCCATCAAATACCACCAGGTCTATGACATCACAAATCATACCATCTTATAAACCTTCAACCCTACCTTGCAGTAAAGAATATATTAGTCATACTTTAGCTTGTATTCCTCTTTAAAACTATAATTAGAATTATTGAATGGTGTCCCAATTAAAAACGGAGTGGTACAGATAATACAGAATAGTAGTTGCATTGAACTGGACACTTAGTGTCTATACATGTAACTACATTATAAACGCAATTATTCAGGCTTTACCCTTGTATCATTCAGAACAAATTCGGAAAATACTTGGTTTCCCTGTTAATGTATGCTTTAGCCCGGACTCTAATATTTGGTGGTACTTTGCATCCAAAACTATTCGGGACCTATAAATATTTGACCTTCCAGTAGGATCCGTTTAGGTGGTATGCTTGTTGTTAAGTTTAGTGTTTCTGAACATCATTTTTTAGTTTTTCATAACTTTTGCATTTGATAAATTCAATCTTTTGTAGTACTTTCGGTTCTTTTGTGTTTATTAACAGTTCTACTACGACTTTTCAACCGAAGAAAGAGTCAGTACAACTTCTTGATCAATCCATAAAAAAAGGTAATATGTGACCCTCATTGAAAGAAGGTAGTTTTCCTGTTTTGTAACTATCGATTCAGCCAAATATTCACCCATCTCTACATCACTGCCAGATACTTAATTACTTAGCTGTTGTATCAGTCTGCCCATCAGTCACTAATGCGTTTGTCAAGGTAAAGGAGGTTTCAATAGAACAATTGGACCTATAGGACCAAAATGTGCCCTTGGGTACCTCAAAGAAGCTAGTTTCAGCTTGCCTGAACTTGTCCATGCTTACCCAAACTTCCCAAAGCTGCCTTTGTCACGTCATATTGTGGAATAGTTTTCTTACAGTAGCTTTAATAAATTTTGCTATGACTTGCCCGGATTGCATGTTAGTTGCTCTTGTTAGATAAATTTGCTTTCAGTAACCTTGAACTAGCTTGCCCACAGTTGCCTGGGCTTGTTAAAGCTTGATCAGTTTAATAATGAGAGGCTAAGATGTGCTGACAAAACAAGGATGCATCGTTAGCGTCTGTAAGTTTTGTTTTCGTAGAAAATAAATGCTTTGTTTCTTAAACAGCTGCTGAATAGTTTACATATAACATTTTTCAGTTACCAATATCCCACTCAATTAACTCATGCGATAATATTTATTCATTTTGCTTCAATTAAATGAAACTAGAAAAATGTATCGTGTTTCGTAACTTTTATTTTGTTTGGTTGTCTGGACGAAAACGGATCATAAATCTATTCTGTAGTCAAGTTCCTGTGGTTTCTTTAAGGTTTTTTAGAGTAAGGATGTTATCCAATGCAGCTCACTCACTGTGATTAGGTTCAGTAGCCTTCCTTGCTATTATCAGATGACCAGTGCGACTTCGACGTTAAAACATGGCTGTGAATCCTGTTTTGCAAGAAGTCAACAGGCGTTGCACCTATGTTGATAATACGTTACTCTCGAATTTGCCATTTTCATTAGGTTTCGTGAAATGAGCCAGGTACAATGTTTATTTGATGTGAATTATGATGTCTCGCTAACTGTGCGAGTTAATTGTTTGTTTTTTTTTGCAACCACGCCTACCTTTGTTCTGGACCCTCCTACCCTCCAGTAGATATTATGGATTTATGTTTAAAGTGGTCGGCGAACTGAAATTATTTACTGATTGTGTACAGGAAATTCGTGTATTTCATTAGTTGTATTGCATTTTTCTTGTTCTTGCGGCAGAGTAAACGCTGTAGCTTGAAAAGATTGGAAAATGTAATTATATTTGATTTGTCACTTTGTAGGCTTTTTATTTACTCTTCACCAATTTTTTCTCCTTCATAGTCGAACCTATGACCGACCTGACAGCTAGGGGTAATTTATAATGATAAGAATCGATTGATATTTCTTATTTTTAACAATCCTTTGATCTCACTTGGAAGACAGGACCAAACGTCACAATCATTTTATGCAGTATTTTTCAGGTGACCAAGTGGAGACTTCACTTCATTTTGTTTTCATTTTATGTGAATTGAATAAGGCTTGGGTTTTTTTGTCAGAATTACGTGGTATGAAAAGAAGGATATATTTATATTTGAAACATTTGAATTATTTCAACAATTGGGTTGTCAGACCACATCTGGTCTTGTTTATGTTCTGATGCAAGTGTACCAGTTATGCTTACACCTTGACGAGTCCTTCTAAGAGAGGTCATATTGGAGAAATGAGTCATTTCTTTGCCTTATGGTTTATTTTAGAGCGAAATGTCAAGGTTGATGTGTCTTGAAAAATCAAACTTGGAGTTTTTTTATTCGTTTCGAACAGAAAAATCTAATAAATGATAGTTTTGCTTTGTAATATTGTACATAGTATTACTTGCTTTTAAGGAATAGACACGAAAACTTTATTGGTTTTGTAAAAATAATATAACCATATTTTTGTTTTTCAGGTTTTATGAAATGAATATTTATGGTTATGATACAAACAGAATATCAGTTTTGAAGTTAAATGATATTCACGGTTGTATGGTATTCCCTATGCTCATTCTGGACCTGTTCGAGTATTTTATGACTTACTACTTGAAGGATACAAAATATACTGTAACTAGTAGTGACATAGGACATGTGTTATTATTGCAATATGATTATTTGCTCTGGCATTTATCAGCTTCAATTTGCTTACATCCATGTGGAGGTATAAACTTTTTACCTATAATCTCACTTATTGACATCAAAAGGAGCCTTATCTTCACCCACATATTGTACCAGACCACGTTAAGCGAGTTACTTTCTCTTACACTGAGTTTCAAATAGAGTTATGTACGGTATTTCATATATTTAGAAATTTGCAAATCATAATTAGCCTTGTGTTTAGTCATCTTGCATTTCTCATGAAGTTCGCCATCCTTCCCACTTTGTATTGTTCTCCGCTTTAACAGAATTCGTACCATACAGCAGGTGTGTTTGTATTCGTATTACAGAGTTTAAGCTTGCGACGCAGTTAAATTGAAGTCGATCGCTTCTCGGCCATTTGGCTGAGATCAAGTGCAGAGCTCTGGTCTCTCCTTGGTCGGGGCTCCGCTATAGGGCCCAACACTACGGGACAATTGGTCTCCACGTGCTTGAGCACGGACTGGAGACCAACCCAAGAGAAAGGGCCTTCCCACAGAGGGTCCTGGAAGGGCGGTTTGTATGTCTTGCGTGCTTTCTGCCCCACTTTTTCTTGATCTGTTGCTTCCTTTGGGTTCTTTCATAGATGGGAATCCGTGAAAGACAAAATGGGCCCACTGTTTACCAGGGGTAACATCAATGAAAGACCAACTTTAATTGAGGTCAGAAAGGTTGACAGGTAATAATAGACCAGAAACCATGAAAACTTGAACTGAAAAAAACCCAAAAAAACCCCCAACTTCTCTTCGTAATATGACCAAAGGAGAACCGTTAATACTAAAAGCCTGTTGCTTTTTTTCCATATCTTTATGTATAGACGTTTTAATAATTTAGAGTGGAAACGGATTCAGATTAGCAGTATCATCTTAAGCAAAAATTCACTGTTATACCATAAGTACACTATAATGAAGTCGAAGAAGGGCCTTTTTTAATATATTGGGTACAACATTGAATTACTGGGTAAGCTGGGGTTTGTGACACCCCAAGAAATTTTTATATTACACCATGCTTCTGTACGAAGGAATTATTTTCTGAGCCCACGAGAGCCACATTTGTTTGGAGGTATGATTAATGTAAAAATTATGAAATCTAGCCTTGTATTTGAGTTTAGTTTTGTTTTATTTATTTTTGTTCCACATTTATTTTTTGCCGATACTGATTGCTGGCAGATCATGTACTCGAACAGAGTAATGGACTAGGACACCATCAAGTATTATGAAATCTTAAAATATTGGCCACTGTAAAAACGNCTTTTTTAATATATTGGGTACAACATTGAATTACTGGGTAAGCTGGGGTTTGTGACACCCCAAGAAATTTTTATATTACACCATGCTTCTGTACGAAGGAATTATTTTCTGAGCCCACGAGAGCCACATTTGTTTGGAGGTATGATTAATGTAAAAATTATGAAATCTAGCCTTGTATTTGAGTTTAGTTTTGTTTTATTTATTTTTGTTCCACATTTATTTTTTGCCGATACTGATTGCTGGCAGATCATGTACTCGAACAGAGTAATGGACTAGGACACCATCAAGTATTATGAAATCTTAAAATATTGGCCACTGTAAAAACGGCAACAGACAATCATGGAGAAATTAGTCCGGCGAATGTCAGGCGTATTTTATCAGCGAGAAAAGATGAAATTTTAAATCAAAAACAAATTATCTTAAACACACTGGAGTTTTTTCAGTGGCCTGGAGTTGAACGGATATGGGTAGCGGGATCGGAGAAACGGTATATATACAAAATAATTTTCTGTAGGTCGGCATTTGTCAAATGCCGTTCTTTTGGTGCCGCCTGGTGGCAAATCACCCATACCTTGTGCTCCCGCGTGGGGCAAAATTTGCCCACTTTTCTCTCGGGATTTCTTGCTCTTAATCGTTAGGTTTAAACAATACTGTAGTTCTAAAAATTGTTATCTGTGGAAGATATTTCAAATGACAACTTTGCATTTTCAAGAACATCCTTTAAACGTAGTTTTACACTGGCAACCCTCATTTCGAATTGTCCATCGCATCATGAGCGCGTTCCAAATTTCCAGTCAGTAAGTCGTGAATTTATAGAATGCTGTGCCTCTTCAACCAAATTTTCTAAAGCAATTGATACATTTTCTCCAGTAAGATCAATCAATTGAAGATGAAATGTTCTTGTTACACAGCAAGAAAATAGAGTAATGTTGCATTTATTAATACCATTCTTTCCTTTCATATGTAAAGCCCCAGCAAAGTCTACTCGACAAGTAATGAAGCATCTGCCATTAAAACCTGAAAGCTGTGCTGTGGGTAGTACATCGCTTTGCATTCCCTCTTGCTTACTGAAAATAAAAAATCATTTAGGCAGAATTATAGGGTAATTGAATTCAGTAGGTAAATAAGAGGTTTTCAAGCTACTTTTACACACTAACACTTCATCCTGCATCATAATTCTCTGACTTAGCCTTGATTTCTCGTGAACTGGTTGATTTTGAAAATACTGTTGTGCATCTAAAATCCACAATCTTTCTGCACTTTTGATTTCCTCCATTCTCACTCTCAACATCCAAGTCCGTTTTGTTTTCCAAATTTTATAGAAAGTATTTTATTAATACAGTGACCCTAAGTATTTTTCAAGGGTACTGGTAAAGTATGATTGAATGGCAAGAATGCGAATCATTTTGGTAATGACAAAGAATGAATACATTTTCCAATGGCCGATACAGACTACAGGAACGAAAAACAATGAAACAAAAATTCATAAAGGAATTCCTTGACACTTGCAAATCTTTACAGTATGAATAAAAATGAACGCCTCGGAGGTAGCTTTCAGTAAGACACAAATTTGCACATTCTTAAAACTACTTATTTTTTGCTTTCCTTCCTTTCCCAAATCCATCTCCAATACTCCGTCACTACTAACGGATAAACGAATAGGGTGCATTGCTAACAAGGACGTTGCCGAGGCGCACATTGCGAGCCTTACCCATGGTAAGCTGTAGATCTACCACTTGGTAAAATCTACTGCGCTAGTGAACTTCCCAGCAGCCTATTATCATCTTGGCAATCATCATCGTTATTTTCTTTATTTAGGTCATGATTAAAAACACCCCAATTATGATCTGTACATTTTCTCTTGCTAACGTATTTTGTTCCCTTTGTCTCTGGTTGTGCACATATCAGAAACTAGACTTTGTCATTTTATTCACTTGGTAGCATCCCTTCATTGAGAGCCACATACTACTTTGATTGATCTCCTAAAGTGAAAAGTCGGATGGCTTTTCCAGGTGTAATCACTCCTCTTTTGTAAGGTACCTCCTGTGGAGTAAGGTTAATCTGTATCCATTTTTGTAACCTCAAGAGCCTCCCATGGGTGTTAGGCCCAAGTACTATTGGTGGTAGAAGTGCTAACTTGAGATCTCCAGTCCGGGCTGCCTCTTCGTCCACCAGTTTTTATTAGTTTTTTACAGCAACTCTTCAACACCCTCCACCGATGGGACTCGTCATATATCAGGCACAGGTACGACCCATTAACATTTCTTTTCAGTTCCATCTTAGTTCTGTGCTAACAGAGGAGACAATGGCCTTCCTTTTTTTCCGTTGTTAACTCTGATGTTGGTTATTGACAGTCGTATACAAACCTTCGAGCGAGATTATTTTGACGACAAAATATATCATTGCTATCCTTTTTCATAGGTGTGGGTGCTTTCATGGTATTGTTAACGTTGTGTTATTGTAATCCTGCATGCAAAATTGAGAATGTTGCAACTCCCGGAGCTAGACCATTGCTTTATTATAAGTATTTTTGTTTTGTGTGAAGCCAGGTTTTCGTAAGCAGGAAATTATTGATAGCCAAGACATTCTCACTGGGTTTGTTTTATTTCGGATTGAAATAGGTAATTAGCAGATTTTTTATATTGGGCAACTTTAAAGAAGCTTTATCTTGTCACGAGCTTTAATCTTTTTGAAAACTGTTTCAAGAGATGCTTCTTCCGTTGTTAAGTAATAACGAAAGGAGAAGTAACTCTCGAATTTAAGTTTAACGGCAGTATTTTTAGGCTGTCATAAGCTTTCGCTTTCCAAAATTCTATCGATTCTCTACTGACGTAATAGGAATAAAAATTGTCATTCCGATCTTTATATTTACTTAATCAGAGCTTTATATGAGTTCAAGACGTCGAAGATGACAGATATCACTATCGAAACGTAGCTTAGAGTAAATGATCAAGTTCACCAATCATGATATACAAAGACGTATCAATAGAAGTTGAAAATATAAATTTTCATTTATTTTGAAATTTTAAAATGTACTTTATGGTACTCTGTAGTCAATGTACAAATTATTGCTTCTAAAAAGCTCACAGTAAGATAAATTTGTGTTTCCTTATCACGGATATTACCCTCAGTAATATAATTTTTCATGTTTTTAAGTCATTCGTAAACAAAATGCAAAATAATATAGAGAGTTTTCAATTCCGACTTCTCTCTATTGCCAAAATAACTTAGTTAACTTAAATTTTCACTATAAATGCTTCTATTTTACTGTTTAAAATAATGAGTTATTTTTAATGTCATTCATTCAAATATACTTTACAGTTATTTAATTTTTACCTACCTAACGGGTGAAAAAAAAAATTGGCCAGTCTTTTGGATCACCAACTCTAGCACAAGCTAATTATTTCTTTGTTTCAAATAATTATAAGTGAAAACTTTAGGTTGTAAGACCAAAAACATGTTTTGGTACGTTTAGTAAACAAAACCAAGTTTACGATCAGATGTAAGGTGCTTTAAACTTCATTTAGCTGAATAAAAATGGAAGAAACAGGAACAACAGCTACCAAAGAACAAAGCTGTAAAAATAAACCCGAGTTTGCATGCGAAATTTGTAATTTCTTTAATCGTTTGTTGTTGGTAGGATTCGTGTCGCTTTGAATTGTCTAGGAAACCATTTGCTTACAGACATGAAACTGGCCATCACTTACCTGGTGTCCACACAATTTTACTGCCCTTCTGAAAGCTATTGTTAGGTTACTGGCTTTTTGATCGCATTGGTTTTGGAGACCAGTGTTCAAATTTCTCTGGAATTTTTCGAAGGATGATTTATTGTTTAAACCTTGTCAAAATCTAAGGAAAGCCCTTCAAAAACTACAGTAAAGTCTATTAGAACTTCACTTGAAATACGTTTCCAATCAACAGGCTTATTCTCTTTTATTTAACAGAAGAATTAGAAAGAAAAACTGTCATTTTGAAGGAAAATATTTGCCTCAAAGGAATATCAGACGTCTGAGAAGGCAACTTGGACCTGTATGAAGATCTATTTACATTACAGAGAATAAATGATTTTCTAAAATGTTGATTTTTCGAAACTTTTTCCGAATTACATTGTCACAATCAGTTGTGATTTGAAAAAGACGCCACTTTGAATATATCAATTAATTTGTATTAATCGAATACAAACTGAGAGAGAATATAAATATTCTACACATTGATTTGAATTACGTAAGTGGATTCCATTGCTTTGATTCTATAGCACTTTTAAAATCACTTTTTTGTAGCAGTATATAACGATAAGCATGTTTTGGTCAGAATTTTTCACTTTATCGATAAATATTTGATGTCAAGAAATTTCATTGTTTTGTTACAAATTTTCTTGGTGTTTTCTAGCAAATTCAAAGTTTAATTAACTACTGCGTTTTTTAGCAAAAGCAAAAGCACTAAAAACATTTAGAGGCGTGAAAGCTACTTGTGTACACCCAATCAGATCTTGTTCAGTCAGCTGCTTCCAACGTTTGTTTTGAATGAGAGTTATAACTTACATTTCACCACGCTATAACAATTACTACTTACTGTTACAAAAACCCATGCCATATAGCAATTAGAACATACCCTATGTTTTGTGCCACACACCGTGTATTGTGAGACTTTAGTTATCCTAACAGTAGCCCTTAAAGACTTAAGGTATAACTTCAGATAGCACAAACACAAATAGTTCACGCAATTCCTTGAGCCCGATCCCCTCAATCTATCTTTACGTCCTCTCTCTATTTGGCAAGATAGTTATAGAATTAGAATAACATGACTAAGTTTAACAACATAAAATACGTAAAAGTGCGACGTGAAAACATGGGAAAGGAAGGCAAGGGCTGAATAGGAATGCTAAAACAAGCTAAACGACGTTAAACTAATCAATACATTCACGTAAATGTTAAAAAGAGGTACGAAATAAACAACGATGGCTAAACTAAGCATTACGGACAAACAATGCTGGGGAAAAACCCGCACTTATAAACAAAACAAAGAATGTGGTGTATGCCTACTATACAGACTTGCTTACGTGCGTACAAAGGGGAAGCCTACGATAATGATATGCAAAACAGACGATCCAAAAATGAATGAACCTGCGGGAAAATGTAAGCAAACTTTGAAGAGGGCCTAAAGGGGTGAAAGTTCTCACTTGCAAAAGGAGGCTCGTGACATTTGCTTGATTGACTACACGCCTTTAGTATAAGTATAGAGTTTCTTTATTTCAGCCTCAGTATTCGTAACTTCCTGATAAATAGCCTCATATATTCTTAATATATTTTAAGTATGACTGCAGCTTATTGTACACAAGTCACTTGTTCAACTCTCCCAATGCTCCAAGAGCCATCTATTTCTTCCTTTTACGTGATCTATCCATCTCCACATACTATAACGATCGAGCGACTATCGATAATCTATTAAAACGTATTATATAATATCTTGAAAGACATATTTTTTGTTGTGAATGATTGACGTCACAAAAATTCGATTACACTTGCTTGCCTTCTTTAAAGTTATTACATTGTTATGTTATTGTTTTGGATAGTGTTAGAGTTCAGTTTAGTTGCTAATTAGGGCCTATTCTTAGCATATTCTTAATTTTTTACCCATTTCCAGCCTCGATATTCTTATTTATTATTTTCTTATAAAAAGACTTGTATCACTGATATACTTGACTTGAGCTACCTCGAAGAGGCTCGCTTATTTCAATACGTAATACCTAGCTGAGTACATTTAAATTCAATTTTAAGTGAAGGAAAAATAAAACAGAAATATGAAAATATGAAATATGAAAACAGTTGGCGCTGAGGAGGACGATGCAAGCAATAGGAGCGTGTGGAAGAAGAAATACCGAGCGGCCAACCCAACTTGACGTTGGAAGAAGACCGAAGGAAAAGAAGAAAAAGAAAAAGAAAACAGAAAATTTGAAGCCATTGGATGGCAATTTTAACTTATGGTTCTTCAATATTTCAATATTGACAATTATCTTTGTAACTTGTAAATTGACCAAGTCTTAAAATTGCCAAGCCTTGGTTACGAAACTATTGTATTCAAGATGTCTTTCGAGTTTTGGGAAACAGGATACGTTCAGTCTGGAAGCTAACAATCGACTTTGTTCTAGTTTTTTGTACTCAGTATTTTTTGACCTATTGCACCGAAAAAGCCACTCTTTCTAAATCTTAAATTGAGAGTACAACCTGAAGGCCTCATTTTCGAAGTCTTAAATTGTTTTAAAGTATCCAGCTGGAGAAATTGTTTCGAAATGACGGGCAGAAATTGGTCAATATTTGGTGCAAATGTCTTTAATAAAATAACAAAATTATTAGAATGATGGTTCGTCTGGACGACGGCGATTTTAACAAGAAATGGAAATAACAGTTGATCAATATCGTGACCAAGATGCCGATCTGAATGTGCACACTGAAAAGCGCAGAATTGACATGTTATGCAAGAAGCATTTTGGTCTCAGCCTGTTGAACTGTCGTGAGCTTGACATTTTTTGTTTCTTTCTCCTCTAGATATTTTTCATTTTCATTATCTTTAAATATAATTGTTTACGGTCAAATTTGGATAGTAGGAAATAAAACGAAAAAAATTGTTGACTGTGTACAATGTTTCAACAAATCCTTTTTCTTCAACTCAACAATCCACAAAAAATCTAAAAAAAATTACATCCAACAAAGTTATATCACTAAATTCTGGAGAATCTTTGCAACAACATCTGCGGAGCCTAAACTTATTGTCAGAATGAAACCAAACTTAGCTAGGAAATTCAAAACAATGGCAGTCTAAAAAAGGGGTACCTGTCAAATATCGTAAACAATGGTAAAAACAGCTGTTGTTCAGAAAAACCTTCTCAGGGTAAATGTGCAGGATAACTTATTCGTGGCATTATAAACATTCGTGATTTGTAACATCTCGCTAAAACCTCGCAAAACCACGAACTTTAATTTGGTGTGCGTCAAAATAAGAGCAACGTTTTTGCTACAAACTAATTAAAGCTTAGAATAGTTAACTCGGTATAAATGTGTAAACTATGCCAATTCATGGCATCACTTGTGATGAATTCAGTATGTCGCCAAACTTGTCAACAAAATGTACACATTTCTTGAAACTTAAATGATATGATAGGAATGGGTGAGAAGGTGAAAAAAGACTGTTTTTATAAACATGGATCATTATCAGGATAAAGCTGGCGTTTTTCTCAAATTCGTAATTATTTAATTAAGCGTAGGGTGCGCTCAAATAATACTGGGGATTCTAAAGGATGCGCGTATTTGAGGGAGTGTGCTTATTAGAAAAGTCAGTCAACTTAAATCACTAAATGTCAAAAATATTTTTATCAGTACAAACAGTACAAAGTAAACTTACAAAGCACCAAACGTCAAAAATATCAATGTCAACACCATCATGCTCAATAATGAAATCTTCTGGAGTAGCATCTTCAACATCACTTTCTGTGATATTTTCATGCAGATTACCCACCTGCGAATGTTTAATAGATTCGGTTGTTGCCTTCAGACGTTCTAACTCAGGTTCGCACGGTTCCCCTGTCTTGAAGAAGTGAATAGCTTCATCTTCACTACCATCTACGTTTACTGTTATGGAAACGCTGCGAAAGGAGTCCGATATCATCATGAAAGTTCTGACCATGCGTCCATATCGTTGCGTGACTTCATCATTCATCCAGCCATTGACTGATGTAGTGATTGAACATCTAGCCTTAAATTCGTCATGTAGTTTGGCACATTCACGCTTACCACCAGAAAACACAATAAGTGGTTTCAATTTGGTACTGTCAGCTTTCGCAGTTAAACACACTGTAACTTCCGTTTTTTCGTGACCTTTTGTCTTAAGTTGGACAGTTTTTGTTCCAGTACTCGCGATGGCAGTGTTTGAGAGCATATCTTGTCAAACTGCGGTTTCGTCCATTGCAATGATATCTCTGTTGACATAAGCAAAACGTTTACATAATCGACGGATATGCTTGACGTTGATATTTTAGACGTTTGGTGCTTTGCAAGACAAAAGCTACGAGCTTATCAATCAGGTTTCCTGGATCCTTCTGAACTTGAGTGGTTTTTGCGCGGAATGACAAAGAATAGTAGCTCTTCATGAACGTCTGTAGCCACCCACGGGATGTAGCAAAATCACGAGGGTCCGGCTGGGGATTAATCTCCTGATATATGCTTTTGGCCTTCGCACAAACTATTTTTCCAGACACACGAAGACATTTGACTCTTCTGTCATATATCCACTCAGCCAAGTTCTCTTCCATGCCTTCGTCGAGAGGTTTTTTTCCCCAACCCTTGTTGCGTTTTCTGGATTTCTTAACGCATCCAAGAACATCTATTTTTCTTCTATTCAATTATTCTTTTGGGAGCTATGTACATCAAACTTCTCTGCAGCCTTGTGATTACCATCTTCATCAGCAAAACGTATTCCATCCAGTTTAAACTTCATCGTATAGGTATTCAATTTCATCCCCTTGTGGGATGTGCTTGAAGCCATTTTTTCCGCCATGTCTACTGCTGATTAAGAATAAAACAACTGAAATTCGAATCACACAAGAGATTCAAATCGTGCACCACAAATTGAAGTCAATGTATTGCATAACGTAGAACCAAACGTGTTGTGATAAAAGAAAATATGGCTCGTGCATGACCTGCAAATTGGAAGAAAATGTTCGAACTGACTTTTTCGTCCGTGATTCGTGGACATCGTGGCTCTATTGCCCCAGCACGAGAAATATATTTTCCCCCTTTAACAGCCATTGTAAAATTATCAGTAGCAACAAAATTTGATTGTGTTTGATCTGCATTGATGATGAGCTCATCTGCAATATTGTATTTGAGAGCTTTGTCGATAATGTCAAAAAGAAATTGGGATCTCACTTCAACCCAAAGTGACCTAGTAATTACTGGTCTTGATATGGTGACTACATGGTGTGAAAATTTCATGCGCTGATACAATGATTGGTCCATGATCTTGTTACCTTAAATTCAACGTTCTTTCCAAATTTGTCTGAGTTTGCGCGAATCAAGCCATCCAGCACACCACGGACGACGTGAATATTGATGCCAGCACCGGCGAAGTGCCGACTTGTTAGCATCGACGTAATTTGATATCAAGTCCTTTCTCTAGATAACAGTAATGGTCGACCTCTAGGTTTTCCAATTTTTGTTACAACGTTTGATGGATACACATTTTTCTGCTCTTGCAAAGACTTGTTGTAGCTTTTTACCCATGGACGTACAGTACTTTCAGTTAAATGTGGGAACTTCTGACGGAATTTTCTTATGGCAGCTGTACCTCCAGAAACTGCTTCATACTTAGCGATTTCTTGTTTGTCTTTTTCTGAATAAACTGTTCGTTTTTGTTTCCATCCTTAAAAATCTTTTAAACTTTCGTGTACTTTTTCAAACTCCCTTGAAGAAATGTTGCTTGGCAAGTTATTCTTCATAGACTCGCACACATTAGAAGGGCTCACATCGGATTTTTTTTCAGATTTTTAAAAGTACTTTTGCAGCGACATTTTTTATGTTTCTTGATTGATGTTTCACTATGTAATGATTGTCAGCAAAAAAATTGCAATCGAATATTTTTTGTATACAATATTCGAATGTTTCAAAATTGGAAACAAATATTTCCTAATTCGAACGTTCCAAAACAGAGAAGCAGCGAGGTTCTATTACACAGTGCAATGACTTGAATGGTTCTGAATTCGATCGCAAATCATTTGGAATAATAACAGTCAATAAACAATGGCGAACAAATTTGAATTCTACACAGGATTGACAGGCTACCGTGTTTATTCTAATATTGTTGGTTGGAGACCTTACGTTCAAGAGGAAACAGTATTGAAGAGAGAGCACAATGACATCCATGATAAATTTGCTGTTGCTGGAAAGGTTTTCGACGAGGGGAAAGATGGGCCTGATTGTTGTCGGGCACGTGCAAAGAGAGCTTTCTCGTTTCATCTGGTATTCGATTCAAGAAGGGTCAAAATATGATGTGGAGGTTCATAAAAAGAAACCCATGGCATCTCCTTTATTACAAGGTGGTTTAGAGATCCTGATCAAAGTTTCCGCTACATGGGGCTATCTTGATAAATTATCTATTTTAGTGGCAAAAGTAAAAGCAGTAGAGTTTCCTGTGATGGGTGAATATATTGACAGTTCAAAAGAGATTTTACATGAACTTGGGGTAGAAATTGATGAAGAAAGTTGAGATGACGGAGATGACAGTGATTGCGATGTTGACGATATTGCTTTTCAAATGGACACTGTCAATGAAGATAAAGCATAGAAAATTTTTGTAACGTTATGTGGCTTGTCATTCTGAGGAGAAGATTGAAAAGCTTAAAAATTTCAACATGTTTGTTCTTTTTCTATTTCTATTGATCAAAATTATATATCCAAGAGGTGTTTTGAAGGCATTTAAAATTTATTTTTAAGAATTAAGGTTGACTGAAATCAACGGGGGACTTATTAGCGCCAGACATTAATTAACGGAGGAAAAATTTATACGATGAATAAATCAAGGGGGGTTTAATTATAAAAAATTTTCAAAATTCGCGTTAATTACTTGCTTCCTTATTTTCGTGTAATAAGGTATGGTTTCGGTCAACTTGTATTAAGGACAAGAATGACTGTCATAAAACAAGGTCGTAAAAACGCGTTGCTACTATTGGATAAAACAATTTCCTCCTTTGTTAAAACCAATTTGTGTCAGGATAAAATCGTCATTGAGTAAATACTCTAAATGAAAATTACCATCAGGAAACATAACTTTAGCTTTCGCAGTCGATAAGACATTTTAAGATGCGATCACAAGTCTAGTTGGATATGTGCATAAACTAGTGCGCCGTGTTTGCCAGATAAGGATGAGCTTCCCACCTTTGGACTAAGACTGATGGTTATTGTTTCCCTGTAGTGTTGTTTTCGGAACGGAACGTTGTCTTGTTTTTTGGGATTATGAAATAGAGTCAACATTTTAAAATGCTGACGCTTGTCCGTGTGTGTTTATTTTTAAGATATCGGAAAGTGGATCATGTACAAAGATTGAAGTTGCGATTGAAAAACAGATGAGTAAATGTGAACACTGTGCGAAGTCTTGTTTGTCTCAAGTTAAATTACATATTGCCTTATTATGCCAGTAACACTGTCAGAGTTAATGAAGATACAAAGATCAGATAACTGGTGAGATATCATGAAGTAGTGGAGATCGATAAACTGAAGCATGTAGTGGAGGTTCAGAGGGCTTCATCATTAGAGTTATCTCTTACGATACTTGATTGTTCCAGTTATTAAGTTGTATCAACAGATAAGTTAAACTTCCAAATGTGATTACTGAAAGCTGAAAGCAGAGTTGATCCAGGCATTTGAAGTCAACAGTTTCGGATATTACGAGGATTTGTAGACAAGAGTTTATAAAAAAAATTAATTTGGTATATGCTTATTTGATAGATTTAGAGCGAGAGGTAAATTTCATTGGGTTGTAAAATCTTGAGCAGGATTTGAAATTAATACTTTAAGCCAACTGGTGATATGGTAAAGCTTGGTTTGTGTCAGATTATTGGTAGAATCCGAATGACTATGTCCAAATGTGGTGAAAGTATTACTTTTCAGTTTACTTGTGGATAAGAATTACCGAGCAACAGGTATGCATTGTTTTAATTGTTAAGGCTATGGATATATGGCTAGACAGTTCAAAAGTACCAGGGGAAAAGAGGGGGCTTTGGTTACGGAAAATTTGAGTTGTAGTAAATTTGTGCAGCTTGTTCGTATTGCTAGAAAATGTAAGGGTAACTTGCTAATCGATTAAGCAATAAATGATCATATCTGCCGTTTCTCTTTGTATTTTCTGTCCGAAAGACTATTTCAAATTGGAAAAAAATGATACATGCAAAGCAAATCATATTTTGAAGTCCCCAACACGATAGACAAACAACCGGTGACTATTCTGCTCGGAGTTTCCAAGACAAGAAACTATTAAACAGAAATTCCACAGCTTCATTCGTCAAGAATTCAGACGGTTAAAGCTGACACACCCGACAAAATATCAGACTACCAATATATGTACATATGTGTGTATAGACATTGGATAAGTTACAAATAGATGTACCCGATTTAACTAATATATGCTGATTTTGACTTTGTAGTACTCATCCTTAACAGCGTTTACATACATCTACACCATCCTACAGTACCTACAGAAAACGCAAGTAAACAAATCGGCTTAAGGGTATCACTAAAATTACCACATACACTACCTACGTCATATTAACAATACGTGTGTAACTCATGTAACTTTTACTGACAAAATTCTACCGAAAGATCAGTTAATGCTATTAACACCATTAAAAGAAAACCTACAAAATGGTGACATACGTATTTAAAGCTAATTCCTATTTTATTACTGAGAAGACTGCCTAAATATCAAATGTGGAAGATATATCGTAAACTAGAACTGGAAGGCTATATATTAACTACGATAATAACAGAGACTTACTTTGTGAAAGCCATAGGATGGTCAGTTAAACAGACCTTCAGTACTGTCGACACGACCAGAACTTCTGAAGCATGGCGCGCATTTGGTATTATAAAACATAGAACGAATTCACGAGAACAAACAACCGGATAATGATCCGGACAAGCAACTACAATCGCAAAGTGTAACAGGAATTACATGCCTTAAAAAATGGAGCATACCATTTTTGATAGCTCAGTACCAGCTTTCGCACTTCGCAAGGAAGAAAACGGGAATGGGAGTACATCGCCATTGGCCGTATGCCAAGACATTGTAAAGAATTTGGCGCTTTCTTTCATTATACTGTAAGGACTGTCTTACGCGAATGATCTCTGTGTGTAAAGTCACAGTTAAGGCTCGGAAGGCCAAGTAGAACCTTGTGTATGTTAAATGTTAAGATGACTGTGTTTACTGGAACAGCAGTTTTGAAGTTAGTATTGAATCAAAAGAGATGAAAGTGAGCTAGCTGATTGTCAGTTTGGATGGAGTTCAAGTTACCAAGAAAGTTGAGTTTTAATGTTAACATGAACTTGTCGTGTTGGGAACAGATGTTTCTTTTGGTAGGAAGTGAATTCCAAGCAGGGATCAAAGGTAGCTAGCTGATTGGCAGTTCAAAGGAAATGGATTTTAGTAGGCCCGTAACTGCCAAACCAAAAATGTGAATAAGCGGTTGCAATGGATGGTCACAAGGAGTAGCGTAATATGTTCTAAGTTGATTTACTGACGGCTGGTTAGAATATAGTAAAAAGGTGCATAAGGTAGCAGATGGATTCATTGCACTAATAGTGGACAAGCAAAAAAAACAACTCTAAGAACCTGAGGCCTGAGGTGAACTACCGAAAGCTAAATAAGTGAGTAAAAAGCAACTCCATACTAAATGCGATGGTGTATCAGGAACATTCGTGAAATTGGAGAGCCACTAATGACAATTCACGTCTGCTTAAAGGGCTTATCTGCAGATTTGTGCAGAAAATACTCTGAAATTCAGAGGATTCAGGCAGTGAAATTTTAAGGAAAGACGTATCATAAGAATGGGCCTCGGTTCTTTGTGCTGAAAAATGGTAACCATGATCATAGACAATGTAATGTCACATGATGCAGACATTGAAAAGGGGACGAGCCATTACTCTGATGATACCTAAGGTGATATGGCCACTCTACCAGTGGGAAATGCCAATTATTATTTTTAAACATTTGGTCTGGAGACCAAATAACTGGAACATATTAATGTTGCTTATCTGTTGGATTGGAGTTGAAAGCAAGAATATGAGAAAAAGTGGCAAAAATAGTTGTTTAATGCGGTGTGGTGGATTGTTGGGCTACTATCCTGTAGCTACATTGTCAAAACTGCTTGAAATGCTGAAATGTTAACTTATGCAATTGAATTGGATAACAGACAACACGATTTTAAGAGGTTGACTGAGGATACGATAACTAGAATTGGTGATTGTGATTCAGTAAAAAGGTAAAATGGGATTTACAAGGTGATGAAGACTGTATGGTCTGGTGAGGTGCTGGTGTATGAATTTTGGAGTTTGATTTGCGATTGATAGTAAGCCATAATAGATTTAGCATGGATAAGGAAGGAGGAGGACGGGAATCGCATAAAAATTGTAGAATTGGAGGCTATTTTGAAGAGAGCCACCCAATCAATCAAATAGAACTTTAAGTGATTAAAACTTTTGTTAAGACTCTGAAACAGTACAATACTGGGCTGTTTGATCTGCAAGACACAAGGAGTTAAGAAGGAAATGGGATGAGGTTGGGGTTGGGTGGGTATGGATACATTTTATTTTCGGACAGTTGAAGAAAGACTACGAGTTAAAGATATCTACTTAACCTGTTGGATTAGCAAACCATGTGGCCGATTCATCAATAAGGACGCTCCCAAATGGCTTCAGACAGGAAATTTTAACATTGTTTTAACCAATGTTTCTTGGCTGTAAGGGATAAAATTCGTTGAATTCATTGAAAGCATCAACTGGGGTTCAGAAGAAAGTCTACTCTGTGAAAATATTTTAGGAAGGAAATTGAGCCAAAGGCATATTGGGAAAATTTTGGCATCTTCCTTTGTGTTAGACCCAAACCCCCTTGAAATGAAACAGTGGAAGTTTATAGGTTGATAAGCTATGGGAATGCCTTGTTGTAGTTTTTACCCTTTGATGATTGATTGGTGAGTAATATGGCAGCAGTTTACCAATGAGAGGGCTTGCGGTGAAGCAGTTGTGCAGAATTTTCCCGGAGCGTAGAGCCTCTGGAATGCTCTCGAGGGACAAAGGATCTTCCTTTAGAACCCGAGAGATAAAAGAATTCCTCAATGTTTGGTAAGTGGAGCAGGTTTTCAAAGGCGCGTATCAGTATCTAGAAAATATTATAGTCTGGCAAAACTATCATGCAATCCAAAAAAATTATGACCAGATTAGGAAGTTTAGTGAAAGAGGCACTTTTGTATATAAAAACTATTCCAGGTCACACGGGAATGTCCTAACAGAGTTGGTGTAAATGTAATTGTTGGAGCTTAGTTGCGGTACAACAGAGGGTGAAACCTACTATCATTTCGTCAGGTTTCCAGTTATTGGTTATGTTATGCCTGTTGGTTCTAGATGCATTTCTATTTGTATTTGACAAGGCTATCCATGTGATATCTGACCAGACAGTAAAGTTAGATTGCATGAATCGACATGTAGCAGATTTAAAGCGTTTTCATCAGAGTTAAGCATGATTTATTGACGTAAGTAGTGACTGAGGCAAATGTTGTACCGTTTTTTGAAGGTTTAGAGTACAATCATACTTCCACAATATTCTTTGTATATAGGATTTAGATTTTAATACTCTCACAAGGCCTCTTCAAAATCACTTTAAGCCCTAAAAAATAACTGATTAATTTTCAAAGTAATAGTCTCAAGAATATTTTCTACATTTTGTCTAAGTTTCAAGACAGATTTTCTATGTAGGATTCTTTAAAAGGCTTGTTTTGTCTTTGCAAATTTTAGGATACCTGCATGATAGGAATAATCACTTGTACTTCAGTTTGGAGTGTAAGTTTAATGAAGAACGAGTTCATGTCGTCAGATAAAACTCCTATGGTATTTATAGATTTTGGTATCATTTTAATATTTTCGTCTTTAACATTGACCAGATAAATAATGGAGACCAAAACAACCAGTTATGCATTTGATCATGATAGTTTCAAGTTTGGTTATATAGTTGCCATCATATACCTTTATTTTTACTGTCTTATTCCGTAGTTGTTCTTTATTATATTAAATAGAAGATATAGGATAGAGGGTTTAGAATAAAAAGCATTTGATAGAGTATGGTTCAGTCCTTCAAGCACGAAATAAAACAAGACGTTTCGTTTCTCAAGCCTCATACAATGTAAAAAACAAAATAGCTGATGTGGACGGAAGTAAAATAGTAAAAAGGCCTGGACACAACAATAAACTACAATATAATTAAGCCAATCAACAGAAAGAAGTAGAGTGGAAATATAATAATAAAAAGTTGGGTTGCACAATAACAATTGGAAAGAGAGGTAGAGTATAGAAATGTGTGCTGACGAGAAATAAAATGAGTCAAAACCACACTGAATAAAGGATTTATAAAAATAAAATCTATTTTGGTACTTTTAGAAAATAATCAAGTAGAAAAGTACTACACTTAACCTTTTTGTTTTAATGGCTAAAACGTTCTTTCTTTTTAAACATGTTGTAAGAACATCTGATTGATGTTTATTTTTCATGAAAAACTAGGAACTATTTCTAGATTTTGTCACTTTTTATACTGCCAGTAAAATATGGCTTTTTCCTTAGCACAAATTTTTGAGTTAGTTTCTTCTGCCAGAGCTTTTTGAATCCTTAGGTAAAACCTGTTTCATTAGTCATTATATCTAATTATTATTGTTCAAGAAACTTTACATTGGAATGGTAAACGCATTGAGGGTATTTCTTTTAAGTTTCGAGAACTCATGCTGATGTTATAATTTTCAGTAGATCATGGAGCCTGTTTATTGATCAAGAATTGAAGTTAAATATTTAGTTTTGAAACGTTTTGGAGTTGTGGTATTTCCACTGATTGTTTTAAACAATATTCTAGTATAAAGGATGTTGTTAATAATAGTGACAGAACTGTTGGATATCTTTGTTGAGTAAATAATTCATAAGGCTACATTTGGAAACAAGCAAGGAAACAGAATTATTTCAGACTTTGTGCGGGTATTCTATTGAAAATGCCAGTATTGAAATTTCTTTCAGTGATATTCCATAATGTGCTACGATAAATGGTAGGAGCGAGCATTTAAGAAAATAGAGATGATTTTTAAATCTTGGCCTTTGAAATAGCCTCAGAACGAACCTCAGAGTTTGTATTAAAGACACCAATTCTCGATAAGTAAGAATGTTACAAATGTTACAAATGTTACAAATGTTACAAATGTTACAAATGTTACAAATGTTACAAATGTTACAAATGTTACAAATGTTACAAATGTTACAAATGTTACAAATGTTACAAATGTTACAAATGTTACAAATGTTACAAACAATTCCCAAACATCAAGAGCTTCAAAAACAGAAAACAGAGGTTTTACTTTCAATGAGGGAGGCATAACACTTTTATGTTACACATTTGATTCGAATCAAACAAAACAATTATAAATGAAGTATCGAATGTTTACATCCCCCCTTTTTTAATTTTGAAAGCCTTCAGGGTATTATTTAAAAAAAGGCATGGCTCATTTATTCAAGGTAACGGTATGAGACAACAATATTACAAAGAAGTAATACTGTTTTTTCCATGACATTGTGCATCACTCAGCTATAGTTTTTCTTGATGGTCCTACATGTATATTCATTTATGAACAGCAATATGTAAGAGTGGTTACTTTGACATCGAATTTAATTTATTGCCTCCCTCCTAAGAAAAAAATTACTACGAACAGCCATCCTGTGGCTGAAGGAGGAGTGACAAATAAAGAAATCTTAAGTAGTTTCTGAAAAGAAAAGTAAGCTAATAATTGATTTTTTTTTACCTGATCATGATAAATATCAGAGGATNAGCACCAACAAGCCAACACCAACAACACTAACAATATGTAACGGTATGAGACAACAATATTACAAAGAAGTAATACTGTTTTTTCCATGACATTGTGCATCACTCAGCTATAGTTTTTCTTGATGGTCCTATATTCATTTATGAACAGCAATATGTAAGAGTGGTTACTTTGACATCGAATTTAATTTATTGCCTCCCTCCTAAGAAAAAAATTACTACGAACAGCCATCCTGTGGCTGAAGGAGGAGTGACAAATAAAGAAATCTTAAGTAGTTTCTGAAAAGAAAAGTAAGCTAATAATTGATTTTTTTTTACCTGATCATGATAAATATCAGAGGATTTGATAATGAAAACTGAAGTATATGTTACTCATTTAAACAGGAACTTATGCTTTTATTAACACACAAATACACACACACATATATATATATATTTATACATTTCTTTTCTTTATTTTTCTATTATTTCCCTTTTTCTTTTTTCCTTTTTCTATTTTTCTTTTATTTATTCCTTTTATTTCTTTTTTCTTTTTTCTTTTTTTTTCTTTTGTTTTCACAGTTCCATACACTTGGTGGCTCCAGGCCTTCCAAGGTTTGTCATGATTAAAAAAGAGTAGGTAGTAACAAAGGAGCGATGATTACAGGCACTGGGCCTTTTTGTGATAACCAATGTGACTTTTCTTGCAATATTTCTACCTTGATTTTCAAAGAGAGGCACAGCCGATGGGGTTCATTCCTAATTAAAGGTTTGTTAAAGGTTTGTTCGGTACTGATTAAAGAAAATTGCAGTTGGTGTTCTGTCAGTACATTAGTTTGTTAATGAAGGACCACCCAAATTCATTTTTGTTTATTTCATCTATCAATCAGATCAGAAAGGAATAAGAATATATTGGTTACGGTGGCTTTATAGTTTAACCAAAAGTTCAAAACCTGCTTTGGATGGCAAATACAATCTCAGTTGGAATACAAGCAGCTCTTACTACTTTGATGAAGAATTTAATCTCCACCTGCGAAGATTAATTGCATTGCACGTGAAACAATAAACCACTAAAAGAGTCGATAATCTTGTTGTATTTAATTTTTAATTATACAGATTTGTGAAATAAAAATCCACTTAAAACACAATGTTTTAAGAAGCTCTGAAAAATATTTCCATGTGACACAGCTGAAACAGTCCTAGACAATCCTATCTGTTTTGGTGAGATCCAAAGAAAAATGATATATCACAGTGCATATTAATAAATAGAAATATTGTCCATATTATATTTTGTAATATTTAGGTATAATATTAACAGTACTCTTTAATTTTGTAAAAATGTTTTCCTGACATTGGTTTGTACATGTTTTGCTTAATTACAAGAAACAACCAGTGTTATGCATTACTAAAACACATACCAAACTCCCCTGAAAAACTTTTTTTGGTAGCATGATTGAAGTTATTCAGTTCATAATTTATATTGTTATTTTATACAACCGTGCATTGCGTATTTTATGTTAAATATTTTTAATAGGCATTTTACAGCTACAATATTATTTCCTATAATTTCTATAATCTCTAAAATTCGAAACAACACAGTAAAAAAAATTTAGAGGATTAATGAAAATATAGTACCAAAATGTTAATGGATTTTTTCCTCAAAGAATAGATATTTCGAACTCGTTGGTAGAGAGCAGCTATCTACTTCCAAAACAGGCTATTATTTTGGCTCAAAGTAAAAAGCTGCATCAGTCTTCAGATTTTTCAGAATTGCATATCTTTCAGCCTTCACTCATTCGATTTGATTTCTGTTTATCCTAAACCTTCTTTGTGGAACTGTTATTAAATAACCTCACTTATTCAAACTCTCTAATCTAAATATGCTGTTCTCGGTATTTTTTCGCATTGGATGTATTTTCCGCTCAGACAGTTGAGAGTTCAAAAGGAATAGAGTAAAATCTTTTCAGTCTTCTTAGCACCTACACATATTTATAATCTATATTAATGCTCTCATCTAAAACTCTAACCATCTTTTTAAGACATTCTGAAAAAGCTGAATTCACATTTCCATACTATTTCAAAGTTATTACTTATCCTTAGGCTTGGATTGTACAGTTAATCATGTTATCGGCATCAAAAAGCACAGTTTTTAACTCTTTCCTTTTGAAGGTGTTCACTTGTGAGACCCTCAATATCACTCATAATATATATATATATATATATATATATATACATATATATATATCTATNAATCTTTTCAGTCTTCTTAGCACCTACACATATTTATAATCTATATTAATGCTCTCATCTAAAACTCTAACCATCTTTTTAAGACATTCTGAAAAAGCTGAATTCACATTTCCATACTATTTCAAAGTTATTACTTATCCTTAGGCTTGGATTGTACAGTTAATCATGTTATCGGCATCAAAAAGCACAGTTTTTAACTCTTTCCTTTTGAAGGTGTTCACTTGTGAGACCCTCAATATCACTCATAATATATATATATCTATATATCTATATATATATATATATATATATATATATATACATATATATATATATCTATCAAATACATTATCGTGTTTATTATTCTTTGGCACTATTGGTGTACATATAAAGCCACCAGCAAAATAAACTTACTTTTAACGCCGTAATAATAAGTATAAATGGCTCATAGTTGTTAACAAGAATCTTATAAAAGCTGCAGCTCATAAGCAAGTCACAGCAGAGAATTTTTTTTTTCACCATTTAATCTTGGTCACCAAGGGAACTTCCAAGTTGAAAAAGACTCAACTTAATGAGATCTTCGATGATTGAAACTTGCGGGTTATCAAAATCAGATACTTTTCCTCTTAGCAGCTTTTAATAAAATAGTTCTAAAAAAGCCAGGTTTATCAACAATCCATGTAAAATATCACGTGCAATACTTAAGTGCCAAGAATAAGAATAGTTGGGCTAATTCGTTTCCTTCTTGAAAAATCAGACTGATAACTAAGAGCAAGTCTTGATAGTACTATTACTTTGATTATGAAATTTAATCGCGTTTTTTTTCAAGGGTAAGAGAGAACTTTGCAAGCCTTTTCCATCGCATTTGGACTTCATTACTATTTATAAAGGGTATTATAGAAAGTAAAATAAGGCCCAAAAAAGCGAGGGTTTCCGTAAAAACATCATTGATGTCATTAAATTATGCTGATTTACTTCGAAAATTAAGTCTTCCTCAGAGACATAAGTACCTTATCTTATTCATGGACTTTGTTTGTGAAGCTTCACGGTAAATGTGAAATTTTTTTTGTTATGGAATAAACGTTTTCCTTTGCTCATACAATTTCGCAAAAAAAAGGATTTCTTTTATCATCTATTTATCTATCTTTCCGTATATAAATACTTATATATATACATATAAATAGTTATATACATAATGATATAGATAATGAGACATAACATTAATTGTTGAAGCACATGCTGTTATGGGCCAGGTGCGTACGTCTCAATCAAGCCTAACGCACTTTTGTTAATTCTCATTTTTTCTTGTTTAATTAATAGCTACCTACCGAAAAGCAACTTTAAAAACCCGCGCAACAAACAGATTGGTAGTCGATTATGTCTCTGTTATCTTGTTTTGCTGATTAAGAAGCGTTAATACCATTGGAATTTAATAGTAAAAAGTGCACTTTTATCAACAAAACTCTTCCAAAGCCTAATTACAGCGAGATTTTTGTTTAAGTTATTGACTCAGCTAACTTAATCGGCAAATTAAAATTGAGTCTTAGACGATCTGAAATAAAACCTTCTGGGTTTTAAAGCCAAATTACCTGCATGTCATTGCAAAGCTGAAATACAAGTGTTTGTAATTTAGAATTTAGAAATCCGCACAAAGAAAGCAGTTAAAAAGTGCAGTATTGAAATAAAATCCCCGAAATTGATGGAAAATGGGACCTTTTTATTTAACTTGATGTAACGATGTTAACAGGATGAGAATCGTTACCTACATCAAATATTGTTTCTTATCATTTAGGTTGTTATTTGTTTCGATCACATTTTGATTGCACTTATTAAATTTGATTGCAGAAATGTACTCTTCAGTTAAAGTAGGGGTTGTCTCACTTATTCTGATTTCCTAATATACTTTATCTTATTGTGTAATATAGCTGAAAACACCTGGTTAATTTAGTCCGATAGGTCTAATTGGATATCACCCGTACAATTAAAATTTCATTTTTTTGACATCAGGATAAAATTAGCTGAGTCACGTGTAAAAAATGACTTTGCAATCCTGAAATCTAAAACCTGGAATCGTAGATTGACCTCCTCTGATGACCTGAGCACATTATCCTCACAACCAAACAGCGGCGAGTAAAGTAGGTTATGAGAGTCAGGGGTTCGTTCAGGCATGGAGAATTGAAACACCCCAAGAAAAGAGGGCACTGTGGATTTAGTATTGTCAAGCACGGTGGTTAGGAGCTTGGGCTGTACATTAGTAAAAGCTGTAAAATGCAAGCATGTTTAAGAAGCCGCCTATAATTGGTTTTGTAAATTGTGCTGGTTAGAATTTCTGAGGAATTCTACCAATTCTATTAAACAGAATAACTCGCATAGCACATAACAGTTTTTTTTCTTCACGTCCGTCTGGAATCATACATAGCGAGCAATTCCTTAACAAAAGGAAAATATACAAAGTCTAAAACGCACGCTTTGAAGCCACGTCATCAAAATAGAACAATAAGATTCGGGAAACTCGCTAACAGGTTTAATATACCAATAATAAACTTATTTTACTTTACAACACTGTTTATAAATGGAGCAAAAAAATTGTTTAGATGTTAAAACAGGAGTCAGAACCTCTATTAGTCAAGATAAAGCCTAAGAGTTGCAGGCTATATACATATTTGAAGATAATATTCCCAGAAAAAACAGGCTCTTTATGAAATAACAGGGGAAACGCCCCCAAATTCCTTGTTTAAGCTCCATATTCCATTTAAGTATTTTTCTTTTGAAATTGCCCTTAAGCAACTATTTCTTTACCTCTGCTCAAATACTTTCTAAGGAGGTTTGTTTGTGAATTTTTTACGTTCAGAATACTGTTTATACAGGGTTCATTTAAGTATGCATTAGGTTAAACCACAAATAAAATTTGGTACTGTTTAAAGTATTCAGCTTGGTTTTCATACAAACTTTGATAATGCTAGAAAGATATGTAGTATCCTTAATCCAATGTTCATAATTCATATGTCACATATAAAAAGAATCAAAATGCTTTTAAATATTACAAAATATACAGTCCAAATGTATATTTGATATTATTTGTTTGTTATTGGATTCTGTGACACTTTACATAATTTCTTACTTTTGCAGTCTCATTCAAAAGTAATACGAATAAACTATGTACAATAAAATTTCTGTTTTTCAATGGGTCCAATTTTACATAGGTTTTTTAATTGCTGTGTTCTTAAAATTATTTAAAATAATTCTTGAAAATACCCTAACATGGTACCTTAATATATTACATAAGGTCATTTTCAGCAGAAGTAGAAGGGTTGTCTTCATATTTTTTCAACAATTTGCTTTTACTTTCCAAGTTATTTGAGCCAAGTTACTACGCTTGATCTTTTTGTGACCATGTAATTTGTCATCTTTGCCATCAATGGCAGATGTTGAAATATGGGTGCTAAATAATTTATAGATTATTAAGAGTTTTTTGCTGGCCTCTGAGATTCAACATTTTTATTGCATGGGGCAAGCGTTGTTTCAAAATACGTGCTCCTGTTTTCTGGACCATTTCTTTAGTTTCAAGCCACTTAACGGACATTCCAGTATTTATTACCCAAAAGGAATTACACATTATTTTTTCAAGGCAAGCCTGAAAAACCTCCAGTCTTTTAGCGCAAGCCTAGTATTTTATTTATTTTATTTTATTTTTATTTTATTTTATTTTATTTTATTCTATTTTATTTTATTTTATTCTATTTTATTATATTTTATTTTATTCTATTTTATTTTATTTTATTCTATTTTTTTCTATTTTATCTTATTTTATTTTATTTTTATTTTATTTTATTTTATTCTATTTTATTCTATTTTATTTTATTTTATTCTATTTTATTTTATTTTATTCTATTTTATTCTATTTTATCTTTATTTTATTTTATTTTATTTTATTTTATTCTATTTTATTTTATTTTATTCTATTTTATTTTATTTTATTCTATTTTATTCTATTTTATCTTTATTTTATTTTATTTTATTTTATTTTATTCTATTTTATTTTATTCTATTTTATTTTATTTTATTCTATTTTATTTTATTTTATTCTATTTTATCTTATTCTATTTTATTTTATTTTATTTTATTCTATTTTATTTTATTTTATTCTTATTTTATTTTATTTTATTCTATTTTATCTTTATTTTATTTTATTTTATTTTATTTTATTTTATTCTATTTTATTTTATTCTATTTTATTTTATTTTATTCTATTTTATTTTATTTTATTCTATTTTATCTTATTCTATTTTATTTTATTTTATTTTATTCTATTTTATTTTATTTTATTTTATTCTATTTTATTTTATTTTATTACTTAGCAAAGAAGTGTCTATAAAAAAACGTTAAACTTCACTTAATACATGGATGGGTGCTCATTAGATCTACATTCAACTCAGTTTCAGAATTAACTAACTAATTGTTTTATTACTCAATGGAACACACGTACTGGGCACGCATTAAAGACTAGTCTATTATTATGTTAATTGTCTAGAACGAAAAGAGAAATCGTCCAAGAACAAGAACAAGGAAAGTACAAAGATGTAGAAGCGCTTAATAAAGTTGTTTATGGACGTTTTAACGTGAATGGTTTAGGCTGGTGAAAAATTTGTATCTGCCAGATGAGCCATTCCTTTTAAGATTATAACATTTTTTGAGTTGAAATTTAATTTTAATATCTTTATGAATTGTTAAAAAGTTACCGGTTCTTGGCAGCAGCCTTTGAATCTAAGTATTACACTGGGTCAAAGTAGAAGTATTAGTGGTACTTTCACTATTTTAACCCTGTATCTCTCCTATGCATACAGTTTTTCTTGATTACCCAGAAACCAATTTCCCCAGAGGAACGCACTGTTGAGTGCGTTTTCATCCTGTCTGTTATAATTCAATTTTGATACTTTCAATGTTTTAAAGTTTACTTCACTGTACAGCTACTTGCTACTTATTGGTTAACCTGTTCTATTATCTGGTACACAGATCTTTTCTCGGTATTACTTTTGCCATGCATTTCTTGCTCCGTCTTTCGGATAATGTTGGTCGAAATGACATGTATCGTTACTTCTTGTAACAGCTATTGACACATGCATTATAAGATGCTTTCTATCTTAACTTATCAATAGCAAGAAGATAACGGTGCTTGATTAGTTAAAGGGAAATCCCAGAAGAGCTAGTCAAACAGGGCAAAAATTTAACTGGTGTTTTTACAAGTACATTTCATGTGCCCTGACAGTTATTTTATTTTTTAGGTCCAAGATGCAGATGCGGCGCTTGTTAAAGAGCCGTGTTAATGAGAGTGAGTGCTTATTAAGAAAGCGCTTATTAAGAAAGGGGATGTGCTAATTTCGTCATTTGCCTCTGAGATAGAGAGTTTATTGGGGAACAAACTATATTTGAAACCAAGCGCTTATTAGACGGAAGACTGTATGAAAATTTCGTATCGATTAGCAGCCGCTTTGAAAGCAGCTGAGGAAGACAAGGTTCACAAAACTGTGATTTGTAGAGTTCTAAAATTTTTTTTGCCTACTCGGGGAATCGAACCCGGAACCTCTTGGTTAGGGTGCAACTGCACTAACTATTAAGCCACGACTCCTCTCTTTTGAATATTTATATACCTGTTCTGATTTTCCTGGGTGCTAAATACACTCCTATGCCAACCTTAACGAATTGTTGGTTAAACATTGCGAACATCAGTATCCGAAAGCAGCACATACCAAATGATATTTTATGAAGCCCTCAAAAGCTGAGGGCGCAGATTACAGATGTTTTATTAATGAAATCTTGATGTAAGACCTTGATCATTGCCTTTTGGATTTACAAGCAGTAAAGAGAGCAGAGCGTAATATATTAAAACAGATAATAGTCATCGGAAAAAATAATGCCCAACAAATTCATCGAATTCCACCAATCACTTTATTGTATTCGAGGAAGGGCATCCGGCCAAGAAATTCCTCACTGCCAAATCAAAGTCCCTCTGAAGGGCACCGTCTGAGCCCCAATTGCTGGGGAATAATGACGTTAAAACTAAAAAAAAACTTTATTGTATTCGAGGACTTAAAAAAGGTAATCTTAGACCATAGGTTCTTCTTGTCTAAAACAAATATCCGTTCTTCATTACATGGGTTAACTTAAAGAAAATGCTAAAACAGTGTGTGGATTGGATGGATAAAAAGATACTGAAACAGTTGGAAATATTCGGTTAAGTATTAGAAAGGACTTCTTAAAGAGATTACAAAAGTCGGTGAAAAGAATTGTCGGCAAAGGGTCTGTGAAAGTAGTAATGCCGGAGTACCATCTCAAAGAGGTTGACTGTCATAGTCCTCCACAGTTGTCTGTCCAATGTCAATTTAGCACACTTGTTGATGTTTTTCTTCATCAAATCAGTAACGTTGCCTGTCCAAGTGGTCCTTTTTCTTCCTCTTCCTCGCTTACCCTCAACAGTGCAATCCATTATCATTTTTTAAAAGGAATTGTGCCACATTATGTGCCCATAAAATAAAATATTTTGTCTTTTTATTGTGTCTAGTAGGGTTGTTAAAGTTATGAATTCTGTAAAAGAATAAATCTACTAACTATTTACTTCTTTCCACTTCTACTTTTCATCTCATTGAAGTTTTTGTTTGAGGAATTTTCCATTCATGGGTATGAAATTCAAAAAAATACTAGAAGTAACCCATCTATTATCTACGGATAACTCAAAGTTTTTGTAAAGATTTTTGATATATTAGGCCAGACAATCAGTATTTAACAATGACACAAACATGGAATTTGGAATAAACATAGATGGAGTTGTTATTACTAAGAGGTGGTAGTTAAGGGGAGACTGCAAAATGCCTTCAAACAATCAGTTAAAAATACCTCACTATCAAGACATTATTAGTACTGGAAAAAGGAATTTCATGAAAACCATGGTAACTATTGTGAGTTAATGACTCAGCATAAGCTATTCTGATTTTCAACTCCACATTATGATTACATTGCAAATATACAACGAAGTAATGTGCTTGAATGCCCTGTATATGGAGAGGAACCAAACCGCAAATGATCAGTTTAAAAGTGGATAGTCAATTGATGGAGATCTAGGGATTTAATCACTGTCTTTAATACTCAGTACCTACGTCCTTTACTGGACTTTCGTGCACGCATTACAATTGTATTTTGCAGTACATAAAAGCTATTTTCCGATACTGACTCAGATAAATGTTTAAACAATTTTTTCTTCCCCTTGGCTCTAAACCTTAAGCATGAATCCAAATAAATTCCTTGTTTAATATAGTCATGCTATGTCTGGCTTTCTATTCTTGGCCATTTCAAACAGACGCTCGCCAAAGGGTTTGTCTCTTTGTATCGCTTAGTCTGCTGTATAACCCCTTGGTGATTTTCACGTCAAAACTTCCTTTTCCCCCCTATATTCGATGTCTAAGCCAACCCATATTTTCAACAGATTTTGTTTTTTACCTCCAAATACTGAGTTGTCTTCATTAGAAGTAATAAAAATTTTCAGCTTCTGATCAAAACAAGAGGTTGTTATTAGAAGTCATGTACAAACTTTTTCACGATCGCGGCACCATAAAAGCTCTTTCTAAAAACTTGGGTAATTGCTTCATTTCAATATCAAAAACACAATGGGATCTCATTAAGAATGCGGTGAGTCTTTATTTCTAATCGCCAAACTACTAGTGCTTAACATGCTCTACTCTTTTTGTAAGCAAAGATAGATTTTTAGGACCGAACATTACCGAAAAACACCTGAGCTGTACTCCGGATCATAAGGTCTTAAATTTTGTCTTAAGCGGATTTTTCATTCATATATTTTAAAAAAGAATCGGGCGAGTTAAGACGAAAATATTGAAGAAACATCTGCATTTTGGAAGAGGAGTGAAAAGGCTCTGGGATGGAGTAGCGACATATTGCACTGTCAAAACCCTTACTCAAAAACTGAATAGCATTGAAAGCATGTTCCACAAGTATTGAATTACAGGTGAACATTATCATTATCATTGCAGGACGATTTTTCTCACGCTATTTAACACTTGTTATGAAGTTCAAAAGATTGAATGGGCGTACCATACGAAAAAACGTAAATCCTAGAAAATGAACGATACACTTTGAAATTTTGAAACCAGTTTCAAAATTTCATTTTTAATAACAAGTCAATTAACACTGAGGGTTTTGTTACTTTCAAAAAAGACATTTTTTATCATTCTTGAATTAAGTTTTGTTTTAAACAAGTATTCTGGTAAAATATCAAAAGGAAGAACAATATTTATTCTTGTCATTCGCTCTGTTCTGGGTACCTTCATAATTATTATCGTCCGGTGCACTGTGATTGAAGATATTGTTCTTCAAAACACCTCAATGTATTTCCTGTTTTATTAACTTCTGTGTTTTCTTAAGTGTCATAGTGGTTTGTTGCTGCAAATTTTATTGGCTTTCTAACAAAGAAAGATATTGAGAAAAGTGTGTTAAGTTTAACAATTCTTTTCTCACACCTAGTAAGAGCAAACAATTACCATGCGTTAATGCAGTCAATATGTTTGGAAAAACTTGGTTTGTCTCAGTTCATATCTGTTTTGTTTATTTAGTGCTTTGTTACGCAAGTACTGTACATCATTAGTTTTCTGTATTCCACAGAACTAAAATAGTCATCCCTTTATTGGGTCAAAATGTTTGGAAAAGACTGCCCATTTCCATTTCAACCTGCTTCCTGTCAATTTCGGTCTAAGATCTTCGTTACACAAGCCCGCAGTTACTTTTTCTTTTACCAATGAGAAGAATGTAAAAAATGTTATTTTCCTTTGCAACTAAATGTACTGTTTCTTCTACGTCGATGGGTATGAAACCTATCCGTCTGCTTATGATGCCGTTTGACAATGGAACTTTTTGGATTTCTTTTGTTTGTATCCTTCCTACTGATTCGCTTTAAAATCGCACAGCAAACAGGAAGATTTGTGTCTCACCTTCTGTGGGAGCCTTCATCCCTTCAGCAAGTATTTCAGCTACTAGGTAACTGGCTTCTTCAGCCTTAGTCGAGACTTCTAACATTTTGAGAAAGTTTTCTTCTTGCAATTTTCTTGCTTGAAGAAGTCTCTCGGAAAACTCAACTGGCTTTTTCGGAAGATGGCTTTTTCAGTTTACGGGGACTAACGACTCGTTCTGTAACCATGAGCAACACAACACACTCGGCCATTGTCTAATGTTCAGAGACTGCACGATCGGTGTTCAAATTGCTGGAAGTTGTCTGAATATTGTCAACCATGTTTGTTTATCACTCTCTTACACAAACACTCTCGAACGAAATTCTACAAAACCTCTAAATGACGCGAGGAAAAAGGCCAAAGAAAAATGAATTCGCAGTAATTGATAGACCTGATGACCTTTCAATTAATTGCTGGGTTCTGGAAACCATATTCAGTGATAAGTTAATACTTTAATTTGTTTGTTTATTCATAATCTCCATAAACAATATATACAGGAATTAAAATACTCAAAGACTCGTAACCTTTTAACTGGGTGCAGTAGCTTTGGTGGTAAGGAAGCTTTGTTATACCTAATGACAGACAACTGCTTATTATATAAGAAGTATATATACAATGCTCTGTGAGGAAGGAGACCTACTGTCGAGGCCAGTGATCATAAAATATATTTCCTGACCATTAACAGGTCAAAAAACACTAACAAAAAGTAAATTACTACTATTAAAACTGCCATCTTAACACCAGTAAAATATTGACGAAGGCTGATATATTTTTCTGGGGGAAAACCACATGAGGCACAGTTCAATCCTTTTTAAGATCCAAATTTCCACTGTGGAATATAATATTTGTAAAATTACCGACTGTTCAATAAACAATAGGGAATACAAGGTAGTGTTGCTGGGCTGATTCTCATGGAACAACCTAATTTGGTGGCAGAAATTCTAAAAAGACCGAACAAATTACATTGATTTAAAACTCGCAAGTCCCCCTCCCGTTTTTGTTTTAGCGTACTTTTACCCATTTCCCGGGCTCAGACAGTGCCCCTACGGCTGGATGCCCTGACGCCAACTGGTTCCTTTTCGTAACCAGTTGCCATGGCTTTTCTCGGCAGAATCCTCCTGTTCAGAGTGCAACAACACGGACAAATGGCAATTTATGTTGTGGGAAGTGGAAGAAGCTTTTATCATACAATTGTTTGTAATATAATGAATATTTCCTTTGTGTGGTTCATCGCACAATGAGCTCAAGCGATTCTTATTTACCATTTTAAAGGTGATAATTACGACAATTCCTACGTGGGCCGCGAAGATCCGCTAATGGGCATGCCTTTTCATGAAATGTCCACCTCAGTAAAGTCAATATTCACAACAGGCATTGTGACAGTTCAATTACTCCCTTCACCTGACGTTTGCTGACCTCAATTCAAAATTAAATTTAACTTTTATTCACGTTACACTAATTACAACATAATACTCAGAAAACAAAATTACGACTGAAAAAAAGCGAGTTGCAGAGCTTATTGTATCCCCTATTGATAAAGTCATGGAAATGTATCAGGGTTAACTCGTTTTAATTGCCTACGTAAATTACTTATTTACAGTGAGTTTTATATTATTTTAAGGCCACAATTATTTCACCTTGTCAATAAAAAAGTATTCGTGCCTTCCTTTTCCACAGCACAAAATTTCACAACATGTTACTCACCAGGAACCAAAAAACAGTGTTTCCGCTCAAGCTGGCTTCCGCATGCAACTCAAAACAGAACTTTGTTTGTATTACTTGTTTTTGCTTTTCATTTCAAAACAGAATTTTGTTGATTTTTGGTTGGGGGGTAAATTGTGTCAGAGGGGGGCGCGTGGCATACCAAAACCTCGAAAAATTTGACCACAACTTCATAGCTCCAAGTTCTCACAAAACGAATATATTCATTTCATTCCGTTTCAACAAATATGAACCTGATGAAAACTGTTAATCCTTGGTATTTAATAAAAACCACCATCGTTGCATCCCAAATTCGTCGGAGCTCAAATGGCAACTTCATTGTCTGTTGCGCGTGTGTTAAATTAGCAGTCCTTCCTTATTCAGTATTGACATTCAAAGTTCTTTGAAACACCCGATAATAGGTCAAATGGGCAACCCACTCTTCTTCCGAATGGTTAATTCAAAAGTATTTAATGGGTTGGCCTGTGCTATTTTACTTCTTTCTTTTCAGTAACGGAAATGGGTGAAAAAGAGTTACCTCAGCGGATACCCTTTTCCCAACAACTTGCCTGTTACTTTTATCGCGGAAGTAGCAATACAAGTGGAAACCTCGTTCAAACACCCGGAAGTTATCGGGTGACATGATAGTCATCCCCTTTTCCTGCACTTGTGAGTAAATTAAGAGAATAGACAGTATCAACATGGCTCTGCTAAAATTTCAAATTATTCAGCACATCTCAAAACGAGTGCAATTCACCCCTCCGACTTGTTCAATTGCAAAAGAACAAAAAAGTTGAAAGCAGTTCCACGAGATATTAAAATCCTATTTAACTGTGGACAAGCACACCGCGATTTGGCGTATTACAGACTCGGGATGCAATATTTATACAATTGCTAACAATGCATTCACTGTGCAAAATAAAATGATCATGGTTTGTTAGTTGAAGATAAAGATATTTGTAATAGTGAGGAGTATTATACCATGGTAAACCATCACCCCTGATAATTCTGATAATAATTATCAACTTATATTATAAACATTTGATTACTGAGATTCAATTTAATCCGAATAAAATGCCTGAGTGTACACTGAATATGTTTACAGGTTCGTACATCACTGAAGAAAATCGATATATCAACGTTAAGACAAAGCAAAGCAGTTAAGATATGTTTTGATGAACCGAAACCAACTGGCATCTATTATTCATAAGCAAAAACAACAATAGGATTCCAAAAGCTGTTGAAAATTCTAAAGTTGCTTAATCGAGCCATTGTCACCATAATTTATTGTAAACACTGGTGGTCTTTATTTATATGATTTCCAATAGGGCAAATTAGCCTCTTTGTGTGAAGTAGCTAGAAGTTCCAAAACAAATCATTTGACAATATTTCTTACTGATGAAGTAAATATGCTCACCCTAACCTTTTTTTTAAGTTACAGGTTTTGTCATTACAGCAAAAACTGTGTGCCCTTCAACAGTAATTCGACCATCAGCTGTCCTTGGTAAAGGTAACTTTTGGATGTCTTCCTCATTTATGCCGTCAAGATTAGAATAACCACGGAAGACACAACTGATATGACTTAAAAAATCGTTTATTTCATGGTTCTCAAAAAACAATCCTGGTGTGTGCTTGGTCACGCAAACATCAACTTCAAACCCTGCTTTGGACGCAAGAGCCTTCAAGTGAACATCGTCGAGTAATCTGTCTTCAACACTATTCTCTATATCAGCTGCTTCGTTTTTATGTAACAAATTCATAACAATCTTCCATGCAGCAGGTAACTTCGGTGCCACCGCAACAGCGAGAACTCCTCCGGGTTTTAAGCATTTGAAAATTCTTTCCAAGGTGATTAATTTGTCATCGTTTGGAATCCAGTTTAGTGCCAGACATGAAAATGCAACATCGAATTCATTCTCAACTCCTTTTTGAAATTCAGTACACGAGGACGCTTCAAATTTCAAATTCAAACAATTCGAATAGATGTCTGTTGCCAATTCGACGTTGTCCTCGTCTGGATCGATAGCTGTGACATAACCAGAGTCACCCACAATCTGTGAAATCTTTGATGAAATATTACCAAATCCACATCCTATATCAATCACTTTTTGACCCTCGTGAATTTTTGCCAGGGCAATTAGTTCATCCCCAACGAAAGCTTGTGCTTGAGCATGAGCTGAATGAAGACGTTCTTTGCAATCCTCGCTCATCTTGAAATTGGAGTAAAAACCCTGATCCTCTTCCCTCCTTTCTGACAGTAGTGATCGGCAGCAGAACGTTTCAATGTTTTGTGGGTGTTCCCTTAGTTATCAGCAAACAGTCCAAACTGTGCTGTGGGTGTTTGCGAAGGATGTATAAAACACGGAATTGCGAACGAAAACAACTTGTCTTTGGAAACACAAAACCAGAAGTTGAATATCACAGACCCTTTACGATATCAGTTTCAAATTTAATTTAACAAAAGTTTTACCTCGATTGAATAGAATTACAAGCGTACGATGATTTAAAGTTTACCAAATTATGGAATCATTGTGAAAGTTAAATCCTAAAACAAAAGTAATTATTAATAATTGAGAACATAGAACTCATTATCATTCAAAAATGAACTAGCATTTCACAAAATCAGGCACCCGAGAATTGCACAAAACACTAATACACAAATTTTTCCACCTCTGTCTTCTTTCACTTGTCTGCCCAAAAGTCTTTTACGAAAGAGTAAAAGAACCACATGCTCTTAAACAATGCCATCTTGTGTGTAATGGTGGGTTTGGCTTTGATAAATTAAAATTGCTGGGAATCAAATCTGGTTGATAAAGAAAGGAACTGGGTTGTGCGAAATTCCCTCAGTTAAATAAGGTAAAGTCAGCTGTTGCGAGGTAGTGACAGGTTGTTTTCGAACTCTGAAAGAAACCGCTTCATTAAATTTTATTCATTTGTACTAAAACCTTGAATGGGCCTCGATGGTGGTGGAAAGTGACATCAGCACAACAAGCAAACAACAAAATTTCGGAGAAAAGTCACTTTCGCTGCCAATCATTGTTATTAATGTCGTAATTATGTTTTAGTAACTGTCGGGAACCCCAACCGTCGAAAACCCTAGGGTACCAAGACCCCGAGTAGAAGTGGGTCCACCAGAGGGTATTGTTTGGAAGTGGAATCAAAATATAATTATCACTCGTTCTTCCACACTTAAAAGCGAATACCCAAGTAAAGTCATTTGATAAATTTGACTAATTAAGCATATCGTATCCAGCATTTTGCAATACTTCTGCATTGGAGTGATTTGTTTCCAATTACAGACTGGACAAATAGACTTCAAACTTATGTCTTTATGAAAATACCTTGTCTAAGTTATTCAAGCATTGCACTCCAAAGGCTTCATTTAAGTTTGGTAGTGAGGGTGTTTATTTCATGGTAAAACTCAGTTTGACCCAAAAGTTCTCAAAACTCTACACCACATCGCACCCCCCCCCCCATCCTCTGTTCTTGTGCGCAGAAAACAATAAATATTGATTTTCTTTAAACATTAGGTGAAAGCAATCCATTTTCTTGAAAGGAGAACCGAGAAACATATTTGGAGAAGACGCCAAGCTTATTTTCAGTCTTTTACAAGCCTGGCAATTGCAGCAGATCAAAAGTGAACAGTCGATAACATTTTTTGAAGTCAAAACCAGTAAACATTTATTCGTTTATGCAACCTTTCAGACAACATGTCGGTCCAAGTTAAATTCCAAGGAACCTGTGACGAGGTCCGAAAAAGAATAAACAAATACCCAAGAAGAAAACAAATAGACAAAAATTAATAATCGCTGTTTCAGTTCCGATCAATCTCTTCCATATTTACAGTGCTCGAACTCCGAAAAAAGCTTTCATTACATACTGTTTTAACAAATTTCATGGATTTAAAATACGTGACAAAAGACACTCAAGACGATTCACAAGAAGGGAAAAACAACACCACTGAAAACAAAGTAATAGTGCAAAAAAGCGGATACAGAAGTGCATTGACTCAAAATTACTGGTAATTTGCTGAGGAAGACAAATACGACCATGTAATTCTGTGACATTGCGTCTTCGTTACTTCGTCTCTCGCGTTGACTTCATTACCCTTTGCTCCCACTGCAGTCAAACTTTGACTCAAAGTAATGAAATACACTTCCACAATTCCCATGAAGCAATATCTATTTTCCACTTTCCTTTTGTTTGAAAATCACTTTTAATGAGAAACTGCCTTTAAAAGTAAAAGTTGGAGTAAATTTGGTTTATTTAATCTTCAAAGGAGGGCAACAAAGAGTTTTAACTGTTTCACAAAAAGGGCACATCTAGCGACCCCCATCGTTCGTCAACAATAACAGGGTTAAAGTGTGCAGACGTTTTGATCATCCAGTTTCTCGAATTTTTCCATGTTGTATGGCTTAAAACTATACCAGTTATTACTACTTCATCTTAACTTATTTAGGTCTATCTGTTGGAAACTAAGGCGGGCACCGAAAAAGAAAATTACACTCCACACGTTGCCAGGCATTGGCGTCCTTGTAGTCAATAGCGTTTAGTGTATAAATGGGGGAAAGAGGAGAAAGAGTTTACAAAAACAAGGATGTGTAGACAAACAATGTAGGGGGTAAAAGAAATAAAATTGTAGGTGTGACGGTGCCCATATCACCCTTACTAAACCATGGAGCTAAATTCTAACAAGACATTGGTCCCTTTCTTACATAATGTATTAAATGCTGAAACATATGTGTTGTGTATATACAAAAACTGGGTCTACAAATAATCTACGAATTCACAAGAGAGAGCAAAATACCAAAGGACGGCCTGGAAAATTAAAGTGGTTGTCGTCGTCTTCTTCTTTGAGGTGTTACAACCCATAGAATCGTTGGCGATCACAGCACGCCACAACTTTCGCTTATGAACTTTTCAAAATACGTCGATTTCTTCTGTGCTGATATACAACCAGCTTTATTTGCTGTCAAAAAATTTCATTTTCTGTCTTCCTTTTGTTTGTCTTTTTTTTATTTTTCCTCTGAGCAGGATGTTGTCCACTTGTTACTCCAGAATCATTCTTCCCAAATCACACACGGAAGGAAGCACAGTTGCTTTTTTCTTGTAAACTTAATTTTTTGTTGTTATTCCCGTTCACGCTATCACCTTTTTCGTTTGTTACTCAGTCTGTCTAACTTTGTGCAAGAGTTTCCTACAGAACCACATGCCCCTGGTTAAACTGTTTTAAGTTAACCACAGAATTCTACAGAAATCACCAAGATTTACATGAGCGTAAATAAATTTACGAGATTTAAGGGCATATGGTCAAGTAATTAATAAAGGACAAGCAATATGTCAGAAAACGTTTACGTGATCTGAAGCAATTGGGGCGGTAAGAAGCGCAGCAGCAAAAGGAGCCTGAAGCAAGGGGTCACACAGGAAAGCTCACCCTCCTGTCTTTTTGCCAGGAGACCGTAAAGGCAATAAATCCTCCTGCAAATGTTGCAATCTTATTATTTTCAGGAAACCTGACAGGTAAATGACGAACGTAAGAAAGATTCATAGCCAAGAAAGCTTGTGAAATCATTCATATTGATTGATCAATTTTCTGTTTGGTTTTAAAAAGCTTTCATTTATTTGCAAATGTTCTGCTATTACACAGTTTCATAAATAGTTTATTAAGATGATCTTTAAGAAAAGCTGTGCCCTGCTTATAAAATCTTCATTCAGAACTTCCTCGCTGAAACATTGCGAGAATTGTTTTGCATCAATACAAAGGCAAATGCAAGTGTTTTTGAGAAGGTATAGTATTGAATTGTAAAATAGCATTGGCAGAATTCAATTGGGTAGGCTGTTTTATAGTCGGAATAAAAGTTTGGCCAGCCCAGTTTATACTCCGGAGTATAAAATAGACTAGGTTCCAATATACACCTCTAATCCGGAATATAACCCTCCGTTGTTCATGCAACAAGTACGTTACTACATTGCCAGAAGATAGTAGCCTGTGTTTATATGTCTCAATGAATTCAAACTTAAAATATTTATCCACGGGTCTGCTCCTAGGCGTCTAATTGACAGAGCAACCAAAATAAGCAGACTACTTTGAGGCATACATTTAGTTAGTAAGACAGTGAAGTGATACATGGAGATGATTTACACATGTTGTCTCCTCTACTTATGTCAGATATTTATCAACCCTTATGTAAATCTTTTTTAGGGGAAATAATGTAAAACTCTAAACTTTTTAGGACAAGAGCCATGATTGACGAGAATTTAATAAGCTGGTGAGAGAGTGATGGTATAAAAAGCTATATTAATTTGAAAGGGGTCAGTCAGTTAGGCATTTAAGACTTGACTTAACTTGACTTAATTGCGTAATCCTCAATGGATCCTTGCACACTTCTTAGAAACAGAATCTTTCCATTTCTTCCTATCCAATGCAAGTCTTTCAGCAGTTAACAGCGGTAACGCAAGATCTTGTCTAATCTGGTCTTTCCAACGCTTTGGAGGCATTTAAGTGTGATAGTATAAAAGCATCATACCATCTGATATTAGTTATGGTTAACATTACGTATGCTAAAAACAAAGAAGTAATAGTGGACTATTGTTTAATCTCAGGTAACCTGACGCATAATAACAAATACTACATGGTTATGATAACTATCAATATTAGCATGTCTGTTCATTTCAAAAGAAACGTAAAATTATTGTTAAAATTTGTCGTATTGCTAATTAAAAAAGAAAAATAACCAGGAAAATCATGCAAAAGCCTCGTCCACGTGGAAACCAGCCCAGTCAACTTTTAATACCTCCGATTAAACCCCGGGTGTAGTGGCAGTTGATACAAGTATAAAGTATTTGTCTATCTAATGAAATACCATGCACTGATCTTACACCACGATGTTGTGATATCTTTTTAAGACCAATACGCAATAAATCCTCCGTTGATATTAATGATATCCGCCCTCTGGGGCTTCTCACTGTTCACTGGTCATGAAAGATCAAAAGTGGTAACAGAACCTATGGGCGTCGTGTCAGCCGTCAAATACAGATACCTTTACTTTTACACGAGATAAGTTAATTTGTAGAAGATTGTTGTACATATTTGGATAAGAACAAATATAAGGGGGCTCAAAATTTTTTATTCCTTTCCACATTCTTGTATTGTAACTTTATAAAACTACTTAAGTGTAACTAAAACAGAAATCTTGTTCTACACGGAATAAAACCACCTACAATCTTGAGTTTAATTCTTACCTTGATGTTTCAGACATTTTCATTGATAATATTCAACCAAAAACAAACCTATTTTGGCTAGACTTTCTTTGTAGACCACAAGAATAACCAGGTTTTTTGAAATCGATTTTTATCTCTCGCTTGTAGTAATAACTACTCTCAAAGGTATAAAAATTATCCTTAAAGAATTTTAATAAGTTTATAATTTACTTGGCTAAAAACAACCGATAAAAATTCTACTTGTATTCAAAAAGTAATTTACCTTGGTTAAAGTACGTCTTAAATGTACACAAGATAGGTTATCTCAAACTGGGTTTTTGATATCATCTTATCTGAACAGCAATGAGTTATTTTTTTGTTAATACTTTCATGCTGCAAGTAGATTTAATAAGATTATCGCATTAAAAATAACTTTACTTTGGTCAAAAGCGTTTTTGTTCGTTCTCGATTAGACCAAAGAGTCAGAATGAGAAAACGCAAGGATGGGTTGGGTTGGGGACTGCAAAAATAGGAGTTTCATTTGCTCGAAGATGGTCCCAGTTGACTTAACACATTTTTTTAGATTTAAAAGACTGGCTTTCACCTGAAATTATCCTCGTTTGTAACCCGTCTGTATAGAAATATTGCACAACCGTTGAGCAATTTGGGGAAAGCCTCTGTGATACTCTTTTAGCCTGAAGGAACAATGCTGGCCAGTCAAGAATAGTGTGCAGCACGTAAGGTCAGCCTCTCATTTGCTGTCAAGTTCGCCTAGCCAATGATTTGGAAACCGAAGGCTAGACCTCCATCTCAAGTCTTCAAAGTGAAGCAAATTTTGACGAGCTATACCATCCTATTCCACGGTGTTAATAGTTAAACTTGTAATCACGACTGTCTGGATTGTACGTTGAATAAACTGGGCCCTATCCTAATTTTGGCATGGTTAAATTATAAATGAAGCCAGTTTTATTCTTCCAAGAATTGCCCAACTACCCTTTGACCTCTGCTATCGACATGTTTCCAGTTGCAGGCTGTGTCATTTATGAAGTTATCACTGACTCCTAACACAAAGCGGGTGATCCCCCTAAAGTTCCAGTAACTGGATACATTTCATTCACCTTCTGCCTTAGCCGTCGTAACTGGTGTATATTTCTGGCTTTTATCCAAGGTACAAAATTTTCCCTCTCTTAAATTTCCATTCGAAACGATTAAGTTTCAAACAGTATATGTTTAAACTCGATGCCAGTTCAAACTAGGCTGTTTAAGTCAGCCTTTAAATCAGTAGGAGAAGGAAGTAGAAGTTGAATTAAATTATTTGATATAGTTAGCAAAATTATTTGTAATGCTTTTACCTTTTGTTTTCTTAAGTAGGCTAATTACCTCACCTATCGCTTGTGACTTTAAGCTCTTTCGCCTTGACAAGATAAAAAGACCATATGCATAAGTTACCAATAGATAATAATTCGCCACAGACTCCAGCTATCCTCCTTAAAGGGGGCAGCAAATGTTTATCTAACTCGGTCATAGCAACAGAAAGGGCAATATATCTCTTTTTTTACCCCACAAAAATACTATGTAAACATTTCCAGGCATATTTATATACCACAAAATCCAGTCGTGTCCCAGTTTCAAATTATTGTTAGTTGGAGGGGCAAGTTCAGATTTGTTGAGTGTTTTACCCTTACTTTTTGTAAACTGTCTAGGCCCAATAGTCTACAGATGTCCTTAAATTAACACGCAGAAAGTTAGCAGTTAAACTATTGGTGTCTAATCAGAACCACCTTTAATTCAGGGAAATGTCTCAGGGCTTCCTTAGTGAATTTAAAACCACGCGATTACATTGTTTACATTTTGTTCACTAGGATAACTATAATCTTTCACATGCTATCTTCGATCCTGATGCCATACACACGTTTGTGTCTCACTTCGTATAATAAGCCTTAAAGCTTTCACTTACCAAGGTGACTGAGCCCAGTGTTATGGTAAAGTACTTTTTTCATGTTGCTCTTTTTTTTTAATTATCACAGTTTTCAGTCGTAATTCAATGTTGCAGTAAATGAAGAAAGTAGTTGGATGTATATATCAAGTAAGCATTTACTAGTATCATGGACAGGTGTCACAGCTGACCAGCACAAACGGAAGATCAGGGACGGAATAAAAGAGACGGTGCAAATAGTAATGTTAAGAGTCCTAAATTACTAATACAGAATAAGCATATTACAATGATAAATATCTAAATAACATAGAGATAAATGTTATGTAAAAAAGGTACTTAAAGTTTTCTCTTCAACAAAGTTCTCTCCGGTCTGTCTCATCAGAGTTTCGTCTATGATTTTCTTAGTTCATGACTTGTCTTTCATAATCTTTGCCAGTCTCCGGCTTGAGTCGTTCTCATGGGCCGTCTCAGGTCGACTGGCTTCTAACTTCAGAGTTTCCCTTTTTATATCTTAAACAAACTTGGCAAGTTTAGCATATGAGGTAATCTTTCCTCAAGGACATGCCTAGATCAGCAAGATCATAGGTAATGATGTAATCTCTTAACTTGCCTGGTCATTCAATCTCAATTAGGTTACCATGACA
>RDPX01000001.1:1627301-1642749 GCA_003991215.1 Morbakka virulenta | reverse complement strand
TGTCACAGCTGACCAGCACAAACGGAAGATCAGGGACGGAATAAAAGAGACGGTGCAAATAGTAATGTTAAGAGTCCTAAATTACTAATACAGAATAAGCATATTACAATGATAAATATCTAAATAACATACAGATAAATGTTATGTAAAAAAGGTACTTAAAGTTTTCTCTTCAACAAAGTTCTCTCCGGTCTGTCTCATCAGAGTTTCGTCTATGATTTTCTTAGTTCATGACTTGTCTTTCATAATCTTCGCCAGTCTCCGGCTTGAGTCGTTCTCATGGGCCGTCTCAGGTCGACTGGCTTCTAACTTCAGAGTTTCCCTTTTTATATCTTAAACAAACTTGGCAAGTTTAGCATATGAGGTAATCTTTCCTCAAGGACATGCCTAGATCAGCAAGATCATAGGTAATGATGTAATCTCTTAACTTGCCTGGTCATTCAATCTCAATTAGGTTACCATGACAACAGGGGGGTACAAAGAAGCAATATGTAGAATGTCATTCTGTCCATGGTGCTCAGCCGATGACACCTCGGAAATTAAAACAACATTTGGAATCAAATCCTGTCAAGTACTCAAAAGAGACGAAACCCTTTTTGCAGACTTCTGTATCAAGTTCAAAAAGCAAAGATTGTGAACTGACAGCAGTTCGAGAAACTGAATTTTTAAAAAGTCTGCACACTTAAATCCAAATATTCTTCCTGTAAGATGGGGGTCCTTAGGTGCGAGGGACCCCTTTTTGCCATAATTGGAAGGATAAAGAAAGCTCAGTACTGGTGAAACTTCAAGCAAACATTGTCTCAAAAAACCATTAAGTGATGTGTTAGGTGAAAGTGTGATGACAGAGACATACAAGATTTCACTTTTAAACAACAAGGTTAAGGATGAAATAGTGCTGATGTGCTAGCATATGCTAATGTCTGACGATGTAAAGACCAGTCGTTTGTCAAATTAAAAAATCTCCGATATTCGAGGTAGTTCTTGATAAGAAGATTGATGTGGCATGGTGTTCTCAAATGTTGGTTTTTGGCTGATACCTACCCATGAAACCATAAAGAAAGAGTTTTTATTTTGCTCCAAATGACAAAAAACTACGAGAACCCAAAAGGTAATGAATGAAGTGAAGTCTTTCTTTAAAAGTACAGTTATCAGCTGGGAAAAGGCTTGTGGGGTTTGCACCAATGGTGCTTCCGCAATGTTTTAATTTAACTCAGGATTTCAGAAGAAATTCGAAGGAAAAGCTGAGGCAATCGACTTACACTATATGATACACAGGTACGCGTTGGCTAACAAGATTCTGTTCTGTAGTTCAAAATGATTTAGATGCTGTGTTAAAGATTTTGAACTCTGTGAAAGGGAATGCTCTTAACAACAGTCTTGTTAAAGAGCTGTGTCATAAAATTGAATTAGAATACGAAACATCGATTTAATATACCAAAGTAAGGCGACGGTCAAAAGGAAACTTTCCTTGTTGGGTGCTTGAAGTAAGAGAGGAGATTGTGTTATTTCTCAATACTCAGAAGGAAAAGGCACTTGCAAGTAAGTTCATTAATGAGCTTTAGTATTTGAGGCTTGTTCATCTTGTATAAATTTTTGACCAAATGAACATCGTGAATATGAAACGTTAACGACTGAGTATATATATCGTAAAATTGAAGCATTCACAGAAATGCTTGACCCCTGGATTGCCAAAATAAACATTGATTATTTTCATCATTTCACAGGCTTTCTGAATTACAAAAAGAACAAACGACCAATTCAAGGAAAACATTAAGCAACATTTGACAGAACTGAAAACTGAAGTATCGAAATACTTCCCTTATTTGACGTCAAGACTTGTTTTATCAACAGCCCTTTCTCTTCTTGAACCGTTATTAAAAATATTCCGATTAATTTACAGCAGGAATATATTGGTCTAAAAAAGGATTCCTCTGTCCGTGTTCTTTTTCTAGAAATAAGTGTAACTCCACTCTGAATCAAAATGTTCCGCTATCAGACAACATAATGTCAGCATCACTATAACAAATAATCACAGCTGTGTACCAGTATGTGTTGTAGTACCCCCTTGATATTCCAGATGGTGGCAAAGCGCTCATCACAGGGCACATTTTCGAGTTAAGAGGTAGCATTTTAATCAAAATAAGGTAAAGAATAACGGCTAGCAATGCTTTCCTTTTTCATCCTGCTAGATTTGTTTCATAAGTTAGCGATAGGCTCGTTACCTTCAAAGCTTTAAGTGCAAATGAATTTCGATATTGGAACATAAAAATATCCTAACGGGAGAAGCTGTGGAGAAGACCTGAGTAGACTCAGAAAATGGTCAATTAATATTTAAAACCATTTTATGTTTATGAATTAATGAAATCGATCTATATAACTGTTCTTTGTCAGCAGCATAAAAGCAAAACTATTTCATCTTTTAAGTCAATATAGAATTTTTTTGTTATATCCTATATTAAGCTTGGTCAATCTAAGGGTTTCTTGCAACCATAATATAGATACTGTTGGTCATTTCCCTCTTTATCAGCAACAGTACCGGGTTACCCATAGTCAATTAAGTATGGTAGATAAAAATATCAATACAATACTAGAAAAGGGTATTGTACAAGATTAAAATAAATTGCAGTACAGTTAATAAGATGGATAGGTCTCCTAGATTCTGTCTTCATTCCAGGAGACGTAACTTTATAACCAAGAAAGAGATATCTTCTATGCCAAGGGTAAGCAACATGTTAGGATTTCTAGGTAACTCTTGTTACCACATGAGGTTTGAATTGGCATAAAGGTACTCTCAAGTCCCAACGGGCCCCTCCGACATGAAAAAAATATATTTGTACCAGAACAGGTGACTTTGAATTCCCGTTATGCCTATAATATTACAAAATATCAGGTATGCTTTTTAAAGGATGACTTAATGGTTTTAAAGTTTTTTACAATGAAAATTTGGCATACTATATTTTGATGACGTCTTTATTTCTTTTAAGTCTTTTATTCAGTATCTCGGCAATCTTTGGACAGTACTTAATCGATTCAGGCAGCAGTGTCTTAAAGAAAATCTAAGAAATGTGACTTCTGTAAGTCTGGAGTGGTATATTTCAGCCATTTAAACGGGTAGGCGGGAAAAATTTAACGATTAGACCGACATTCCTCCTTGACAGAGACACGCCGTCACTTTTTGTGAATGACTAAGAAGAAAAAAACATCTTAAGGAAGATCCTCTCAAAACCAAAAGATCCAGTCCCACTTGAGGAAAGGAACAATATAGTTTACAGACTACAATGTAAGGACTGTCCTGCCTCCTACATAGGTGAATCAAAGCGTTTCTTGGGTCAAAGAGAAAAAGAACACAAGAGAGCTGTTCAGAAAGGTGACACCAAGAATCATGAAATAGCCGAACACTGCTGGACACAGGATCATACCTTTGACTGTGAAAATAAAAGAATTATAGACAAGGAAATCAATACAACAACAAGAAAAATAAAAGAAACAATCCATTCCTTACAATGCAGCAATCACATCAACAGTATATCCTACACCCTTCCAGTAATATGGCTTCCAGCACTGAAAGAAACACAGCTGTCTGTCTGTCTGTCTGTCTGCCTATGGAAAACTCCCTTTGGATGGTCAATTCAATACCGATATTTTTAGAGAGCTCAATTTATCAAAACCCAGCAATCTTATACACTCACTTAATAAGGCAATAAAGAATATTACATCTTACTATTACACTAGGAGCGTATGAGTGTATTCTAGAGTTACTTTCGAAGATAAGTCTATGGAAATTAGGAAATAGGGTTTATGAGGTGGTATTACATAAGCCCCCCTTTTTGTTTTGACATCCTTTTTCCTGTTGCCTTGGCCCAGATGATGCCCTCTGAGAGACTTTATTACATCAGTAAGGAATTTCATAAACGGTAGCTCTTCCTTACACATAGATAACAGTAGACAGATAACAAATCAAGCAAACGCCATTTTATTTGTTTAGTGGCAAATTTAGAAGATTAATGTAAGACCTCTATCACATTTCAGGTATTCCCAGCATGTTATTACTGGTTTGGAGATTATATTTGACGCCAAAGACAAACAGGTACTGGAAGGATCGTTGGTGCAGGGCCCCCCCAAAAAAGGGTGCTACCTCTAAATATGCATATGTCCCTTTAATGCAAGAGAAGAAAGAGAAGAATTGCTTTATGGACTTGTGACTCGGTAGGCATAATGGTTTTTTATTTGTTTGCAGACAAAGAAGAATTCTTTCCTCTTTTCACAGATCCTGCAAAGACGTCAGGTTGTTAAAATTTGGCTCACCGCGAAAATGCCTTTGTGCAGACTACAAAAAAGATCACAAATTTAGTTTCAAAATTCCAGTAAAAATGGAGAATGCAAAAAGCTGTTCAGTTGTAGATCGATGCACCAACCTCAGAAATAAGAAAATATATTTTTCTGTTTTTGAAAATTGATCACATAACGGTAAAGATTCACTAATTAACGTCATCAATGTTGACGACGCTCAAAAGATATAACATAGCATGCATCGTGCAATTTATTTTGCATTCTTGTGTATCTGTGTATCAAGTTTTTTTATGTACGTGATTTCTAGTTTCGGGCAGTTGTCATTTCAAAAAACTACTCATATCAAATCTGCAGAAAAGAAAAGAAGTCAATAAAGGTGTGGGTCATTACTTTTATCAAAGGTCTCCTCGAGCCAATTTTAATCTCTGTAAGTTGTTCCAATGTTTTATGTATTTAAGCTTGTAACCGCTTCTATTCATTTTTTTGTTTTAAAAACTACTGGCCTAAATCCTGGGTTTTATTCATGCTGAGTCCAATAAACATTGCCTTTTTCGGCTCAAATAAACTTATGGTCAGAGCGTACACAGGACTGCAATGGAGGTTGGTGTATGTCTAGCCTCTAATCTAACAACCTTATACTCTATTCCATTCCATTCTCTTTCATTCTATCTTTCAAATTGTCAGTCAGATGTGAATAGCCCTTTTTCCAATGGGAAAGTCTGTTGACCTTTTTGCCTTGTCCTTCAGATAAAACATAATTTCTGATTTTGGAAGCATTTCAGTGAATCTGGCATTTGTAAATGAAGGAGGTAATTGAGTAGAGAAGTGTCAGGACTCTGGGAACTCCAGGTAATGGCCCCGTATTGTTTGAATAAAATCCGAATACATATGGGGGAAGTGGGAAAGTCAAAGTGTGAGGGAAAAGAATAGGCTTTTATGAAAGAAATGAGATAAAAGAGGGACATTTCATTGTTATGGCTGTCAGAGGAGAATAGTTTCTTTTCTCCTTCGAAATGTTCCCATTTGAAAAGGCCCGCTAAAGCCCTATTGAAAAAAATATTTTGAAGTTTAGAAACTAAGAGTCTGTGTTTTAATTATGATCGATTCAGGTCACTCTAGCTAGTTTTTAGTTATATTTATACTTTATTTCTAAGATAAAAATATGATTGTTTAGAATATTGAACCTTTATTAAAATAATTAATTAAAATAATTAATAAGCTTAAGTTTAAAAATTAAGTTTCCAAAGTATTATTGAATGCTTTCTTTTATCTTATGATTCTCAAAAAACCAGAAACACGTGTACTTGCAGCTGCTCGTCCACTTCTGTCTGATTTGGGTTTTGCCAGTTAACATCTTTGTTCAATATAAGGTTACGATATAACAAGTCGTCTGTACATTGTAAGTGTATTTCGACGCAAATGTTCAAGAATATTAAAGCTCAACAAAATTTATAGTGGTCCTAGGGGTGCAATCGTATACCGTAATTTCTCTAATTTAGTATGGCCTAAAAAATAATTATTTCGGGCATGCCGCTTTAATAATTAGAAGGAATAGATTACTATCTTTAGACCACTTCTAGCCCGCACTAATATTCAGAGGAAAATTTTCATCTTCAGCAAGAAGACAGCGAAAAAATTGTTAAAGAGGACCCTTTTTGTTTGTAGTTTTTGTTAGTTTTTTGCAAAGAAAGGATAAAGTCTTAAAATTAATTTTAAACCTATTTTTACCTGGTTAAAATAAAATCTATCCGCACTATAATAAGTAGAGAATTTGAGCCTTCTCGCACTAAATAAGAGGAAAATTGAAAATTCTATGGAATACACCCGCACTATTAATAAGAGGAAAATAAATTGTCCAATTTTCCAATTCTTAATTGCCTGCCATAAACAAGAGGCAGTACTAAATTAGAGAAAATACGGTAAGTAAAAATTAGCATTTAGAAGTATAAACCCGTTTAAGAGTTTTAAAGGGGTTGTCTTGATTCACAGTGTATTTCAATTATCAGTTATATTAGATATCAGTTATTTTTACGTATATCTGAAAGAACACTACACATAATAGCTCTAGTATATAAATAATTAATACCAAAGCAATGGGCAGTCTAACAATAATGCATCTATATGATGAATGAATAGAAATGAGAGTGTTGTATGCTTTATACGTCAGAGACGGACAATTTTGTATTGCACTACAAAATCTCGATATAAATAGAGAATTCTCAAAATCAATATCTCTTCTACATGCTATAATCTGCATTCATACTTAAATACGACCTATTGAAAGTAAATGTCGTTTACGAGAAAGCTGCTTTATTTTAATTGGCCTGTTCTTCCTCTGTGGCAGAGTTTCAGGTACAACGGTAAATAGCTACCTGTTTTGATCAACAGGCCAGAAAGGTTAAAAGCAACAAAGGCCCTTAATACAACATACCCACCAGCACACCTAAAAGTATTGTTCAGGGTTCGGGCAAAACCAGAGTCTTGCTTACTAATTCCGAACATAAAAATCATCACAGAGGTCGTTAGCTTCACTGAAAACGAAGCACAGAAAATGACGACACCGTCGCCAATAGAGATGCCGGGAAGCACTTTTCTTTTCAATATTTTGATAGCATTTTAAATAATTAGAGAAACTTTGTACTTTTAGTTCAAATACCTATAAAATATAAAATTCAAGTAAGTTTACCAAAATCATTTGTAAAATAACTTATTTAACTGATATAACTTATATAAAATAAATTATTTCAATATTAAGATTTGTTATTGACGCATTTTGAAACTTTCCATTAACAAATAACAATTTAATCCACATCTTGACCATCACTTGCTGCTTTAACGAATTAAACTAAAAAAATAAGGTCAATTTTGTTCACTGTTGACCATGAGGTAAATTTTGCTTCATCTCAAGCCAAAAAGAGAATATGGGACTTTCCCTTTCCTACTGATAATATTTCAGACAAACAGTGAAGTTTTTGAAAGCGCTCTTGACATTGATTTCAATCCTAATCTTAACTATTTTAATGCATCATCATCATCGCCATCATCATTAGGTGCCATCCTCTTGAATGGTGAATGGTTTGATGTATGATCGGCCACGCTGTTCCATTTTTTCTAGCTCTCGGCAAACTTTCATAGTTCAATGGGCTCCATTCTTTACTATTAGTAGTCCATGATGCTTTTGTCCTTCCTCGACTCAGTTTTCCATTTATCTCTCATTCAATAAAGTACATTGGAGGTTATCTCTGCGGATTACATCCAAAATATCACAATTCTCTCTTTTTTAATACCATTTACTATTGATCTTCTACTCCTGCTTTATCTAGTATTTCAATTCTAGTAACATTTTCTATCCATAATAACCTAAACATCCTTAACATTCGTCTGAAACACAAAACTACAAGCGCTTCCAATCTGTTATGTGGTATTTTTTAAAATGTCCATGTTTTACAACTACATATAGGAGTAGTTAACATGATACTTTTGTGAGCTCTTCCTAGCTGGTGAACCGATTCTTGTTTATATTGAACTTTGTTAATTTGAGTGCGAATTGTTCTGGCTATTCCGAATCGCCTTATATTTTGCTGTCACATTTGCAATCATCTTTGATTAGTTGTCCCAAAAATAATATTTTATTCATATGTTTATTTAGAAGTCCTCCCATCCTTAAAAATGCTTCCTGGCTCCAGTACATATTTCTCACAAAACGCAGATATTTGCCCCATTCCTATATTTTTCAGACATTCAGTTTATTTCTTATGGTTCACACGATAAAATACTCTGTAATGATCAGTGGAGTAGCCACAAATGTCTTTGTTCACCTCACAGTATCTTCCACACATAGCTCTCATGTTGTAGATTCCCTCCCTTATACCTTTTTCAGTGATGAAACCACTCTGCAATTGGTTGATTTCCTGTTCAATTTTCTCTCTGATTCTTAGCAGGATCACACATAACAAACTCTTTAGTACGTGACTCTTTACACTTAGGATATCTCGAGCATAAAATAGCCTTGGCCTTCTTGGGTTTGGCAAATATATATGGATTCATTCATTTCATTTGGAATTATTTATGTATCATACATAATGGTACATAGGTCAATGATTCCCTTGATGACACTTAGGTACATAGATGAACCTTAGGTTTTCTGGAGCATAAAATAGCCTTGGCCTTCTTGGGTTTGGCAAATATATATGGATTCATTCACTTCATTTGGAATTATTTATGTATCATACATAACGGTACATAGGTCAATGATTCCCTTGATGCCAAAGTTATGTAGCATTTCCCACCCAGATTTTTCTACTTCACTCATCATTTTACTTCCACAATTTGGCATTGGTAATTCAGGAGTGTCTCCTCTTTCATCATTACACAATTCCTTACCTTAGACCTTAGGTCCTCCAATCCCGTTCAGGATATCGGGCAGCAAGACTTCTCCATCGCCTACGGTCGTCAGCTACGGCTTGAGCGGTTCTGGGAGACAGCCCTCGTACAGTCACATCACTCCTGAATGTAGCTTGCCACGTTCTCACAGGTCTGCCTCTTCGTCTGCTTCCATCTACAGGTTTCCATTTCATTACTTGCTTCGCGTATCTGCTGGGTGGTAATCTGAGCACATGTCCTGCAAGTCTCCATCGTCTCTCTTCTACTTTCTTGTGTAATTGCCCTTGCTCTGTTCGTCTATAAATTTCTTCATTGGTGACCCTGTCCCTCCATGTAATTCCAAGAATTCTTCTCAAGTTTCGTGTGTGGAAAGCATCCAGTTTTCTTTCTATTCTCTTGGTGGTCTTCCATGTTTCACTAGCATACAATGCTGTTGAAACAACTATAGCCATGTATAGTTTAATCTTTGTTTTTACATTGATTTGTCTTGATTTCCATATATGATTCATTGTTCTAAAGGTCGCCCCTGCTTTTCCTAATCTGGCATTCAAATCTGTTTCCACCTCGCCTAATTCTGTCAAATAGCTTCCAAGATATGGGAACTTCTCTACTTCTTCGAGTGGATTTCCATTTACACAATTCACTGAGACATTTTTCTTACCTGGCTCTTATTTCACTTGCTTCAAACAACAGTTTACCATCTGTCTTTTTTATATATTGGCTATTTCCATGATTAGATCTATTACCAGTCTATCAGTATTCATAAGAAAAAGATACTCTGGATGTAGATCAGCGGGTCTCAAACTGTCGGCCGCGGCCCTCAGGGGGGATCGCGAGGATATGTTAAGGACCCGCGGAGAGCAAAGACTTACCATGGGTAATTTTGTTTTAAATAGGGTTTTCTTAGATATTTTTCTGCTTATAGACTGCATATATAATATGAAACCGGTAAATAATAAAATTCGTGGTTTGTGAAGTAATAAAAGCGGAAATTTTTGTTCACTTTGAATCGATGCATTCCTTCAGATAATTTTGACGGAGCTAAAAAGTACACAGGTACTGTAATTTTTTTGTTATAAAAGCTTTGTTCAGTTATTCATGAAATGTTAATGTCTCAATGACGTAAAGCTTCCATTATCGCCCATAAGTATACCAACATTATTTGAACATGTATTATTTTAAAAATGCAAGATCTGCACCATCTGTACACTCAAAAGTTCTTTCCTTTCAGGGTGCTGGCGCTGCTCACGGATAAATTTTTGAAAATGAAAGCTTGCGACGAAGTCAAACCAGTGTGATATAGAGAAACAAGAGATCTCTCAGAAAAACAACTTAAAAACAACAATATGATGCGGAGTATATTAGATTTGGATTTATTGCAAGCGTGTCTGATGCTAATAAACCACAGTGTTTGCTTTGGAATAAGCTGTTGTCAAATGAAGCTTTAAAACCAAACATATTGAAGAGACATTTAACAATACAACATCCTCAGTTTGCCAGCAAACCAAAAGAATTTTTTGAAAGAAAAAAGGATAAATATTTAAAACAAACAGTAACTTTTAAAAAGTCAACAGGATTAAATAAAAACCTACTAAGGGTGTCATATTTACTGGCACTGAAAGTAGCGCGTGCCAAGAAAGCTCATAACATTGCAGAAGAGCTTGTATTGCGCTGTGCAATAGGCATATGTGAGGCAGTTTTTAATGAAAAATGTGCAGCAAAATTGAAAGCTGTGCCACTGTCAAATAACACAATTGCGCGACGAATAGAAGATATGTCAGAAGATATAAAATCTCAGCTGATTGACAGGGTCAACACAAGCTTTTTTGCGTTACAACTTGATGAAAGCACAGATATTTCCAGTGGATCTCAACTGATAATTTATGTCCGGTATTGCTAGGAAAGCGAAATGCTTGAAGACTTTCTTTTTTATCATCCAGTGCCTACTCGAACAACCGGGGAGGAAGTTTTCAAAGTTCTTGACTCTTTCCTTGTTCAGTCGGGCTTGCTGTGGAGCCAATACAAGAGAAATTACTGCAATTTATTAGAAATCTTGAACCCAATAAAGCCCACGGCTGGGACGACGTTTCTGCAAGAATGCTAAAAATTTGTGACCAAAGTATTATTCCACCCCTTTTAATAATTTTTGAATCTGCTCTTTCCTCAGGCATTTTTCCTAATTCATGGAAAAAAGCAAATGTTGTACCAGTTCATAAAAAACAAGAGAAAACTCTTGTAAAAAATTACAGACCCATCTCCCTCTTGCCAATCATGGGAAAGTTTCTTGAAAAATTCATGTACGATGCCTTGTACTAGGAGTATTGGCGTGTGAACAGATGGCGCTGAATCATTGACTGGTATTTACTCAAGTGTTGTCGCGCCTGTTAAGAAAGTAGCGCCTGGTATCATTCTAACACATTGAATGATTTATCAAGAAGCTCTGGTTGCAAAAAACGTGATCATTCTTTATCCGAAGTCTTGTCATCTTGTATCAAAGTGATAAATTACATTAAAACCCGACCACTGTTCAGTCGTTTGTTTGCAATTTTCTGTGATGAGATGGGTGCTGAGCATTCACGTTTGTTGTTTCACTCAGAATTAAGATGGCTATCACGAGATAAAATAATTCAGCGTCTGTTGGAACTTAGAGAAGAATTGTTAATGTTTATGGGTGATGGTAATGCTGAACTGGCTTCGATACTGGCCGACAAAATATGGCTTTGTAAAGTTGCTTATCTTGCAGACATATTTAACAAACTGAATGAACTACATTTATCACTGCAAGGACGAAATTCAACTATTTTGTCTAGTCATGACAAAATAGAGGCGTTCGGGAAAAAGCTTAATATGTAGTCTACAAAAGTTAGTAGTAAAACTTTAGATATGTTCCCTGCACCAGATGGGTATTTGAGTAACAACGGTTCTGTAAATGGTGAAGTGATAATTGCAGAGTTAGAACGACATTTATTATCATTGACTGAAGATTTTGGCAAATATTTTTCGAAAGATGTTGCAGATTATTTTGAACATTTTGACTGGATTAGAAATCCGTTTAGTGTTGAAGTAGCTGATAGCAAGCTTACAGGAGATGAAATGGAAGAATTGGTCGAAATATTTTGTGACAGAACTTTAAAATTCAGTTTTATATAGGAATATCTTTCGAAATTCTGTCTCACTGTAGTCACCGAGTATCCATTGTTATCTCGAAAGGCATTTATGATTTTGCTACCGTTTGCAACAAGATATTTATGCGAAGCCCGATTTTCAGCACTGACGAATCTGAAAAATAAATACAGATCTAGATTTTCTCCAGAAAATGATCTTCGTGTATGCATGTCGGCAATATCACCAAGAATTGACAGCTTGTGTAGTTCTAAACAAGCACATCCTGCTCACTGAATATGTGTAACAAATCTTGTGTGTATAAATGAGAGTATAGTACTTGTTAAATACGTGTTTATATTTTGTAACAAATGCAGCGTAAATATACTTTAAAACAATGTCAAACTATATGTTACTTTCAGCAAAGGTTTATGTATAAATTTTATGAACATTTACAAGGGGGGCCTCTGCGTAACGCCTTAAGTGTAAAGGGGGCCGCAGGCCAAAAAGGTTTGGGAACCACTGATGTAGACAATAGCTTTTTGCTGCGATTGTCAGGGCTTTTAAGTTGAACGGGCAGCATCAACAATTAGAAGTTGCACTGTATCACCTCCAAAAATATGCTCACACTACGAAATCCTAACATTTAGATAAGCTAGTAGATATTTTCTGTCTAAATAAAATAAATTCAGGAAGACAATGGTGATTTGAATAAGCAGAATAAAAATTCTTTGGATTTCATTTGCAGCAATTCTACCCGAGTAGCCCTCATAGTTAAAGCCTTTTTTGCTGACGATGTTCATTAAGTCACTTCTCTATTTCTTGTCTGACTCGCTATTTGGTAAGGGAACCTTAAAATTACTGTTCTTTATGTATTTTCTATTTATTAAAAATTTGTAGAGCGGGACTTTGCTCCACCCATTGCAAGAAACGGGTTAAGTCAGTGAAGATCACAATCTTGTAGTCGGAAGACACTCAGGGGCGAAATCGACTCAACGTACAAGATCCGGGCACAAACAAAGTTTTTTCAGCTTGAAAAGAATTAAGGCAATTGTTTACTTAGTAACGGCTATGCTCAATTTAAAGGAAAAACCTCGATAGCTTGCTGATATTCACAGTACGCTGGCAGAACACTGGCTCCGATTCAACCCAACATATGTTGATAAAATGTTTAGAACCCATAACATTCCAATTCAGCTTTGTTCTAGCTTTTACCGAAAGGCGGAAGCTCGCCCAAGGAATATAACTGTTATAGAAAAAACTTCAATACAGAACAAATTGGAAGTTAGCTCACCATATGAGGTTATTGAATTCGACTTCTTAATGATTCCGCTTCAGAGCTTAAAAAACCTGTAGCTTGTTTGAAACTGTTTTCGTTTCAATATGAAAACAAAGTGACTAATTAAGGCAGTGAATGAGTTCGCATGACATTGTCCGATCACTCCAAATATATACCATCAACTCAAATTTCTCATACTTGTTTTATTGCACCAGCGTCGCTTTTTTGCAACAAAATAAAATATGTCAAACTTTTAGACATCTGAATATGATCAAAAATTTGCTCTTTAAGTTTTTGCAGTTGACGATAACACCATAATCTTCCAGTATAACATTAAGTGGTAACATTTGGTCCGAGGATGATATTTGTATTAATATATTTGTGACTTAATGAATATTCAAATATTGAAAAAGTTTACCTTATAAAAATACACTAATAAGAAAATTAAAAAATGCGACAGAAACATTTGGAATTTTGCTTCCGTTTCAAAAATTTACCACTTAAACTATTGGCAACCTGAAATTTGTGGGTTATATTGGTGAATCCAAACTCAACAAAAACAATTGAACTTTTGAAAGACTATCGGCACGTTCTAAATTTTCACAAATATTTCTGGACTCTGTTCATATTTATAAAATCATCGGCTCTCATAGTCTCCTCAAAGCTGTCTCTCTCTTCTGTTGTGGAATTTCATCTGGAACCAAAATCAAGTTGTCTTACTATGAAATTTTGCTATGTTATCTTATAACTTGTTCCAAACACCTTCTTACACTGAAAATATATGATAAAGTAATTGCCACTTTAATTCTTGTTGTGTAGTCATTACGTTATTTTCACTTTACGTTCGTCTTATGTTTCACAATAACCAATATTATTTTAGATCAGTAACAAATAAAATCTTCTTGATGCTGCGAGCAAGAAGGGACCAAAGAAGACAGTCAACCCTAGAGTTAAATGGTGGCGCCTAAGGGCCCACAATGCCAGAGAAGGTTCAATCAACATCGAGGTCATGGAGGAACTCAATTACAAGAGTGACGTTATGGGAAATTGGTCGTACCTTACAGGAAAGATCTGTGACATTGCAAAGGATGTGCTGGGAGTGACGAATGGAGGAAACAGGAAGGACAAAGAGACGTGGTGGTGGAGTGAAGCTGTAAAAACCAGTATCAAACGCAAGAAAGAAGCAAAGAGAATATATGATAAGACAAGCAGTGAGTTGAACAAAAGAGAGTATCACAAACGCCGATCGAAAGCCAAGAGAGAGGTAGCAAAGGCCAAGGAGGAGGCATACAAGGATCTCTACGGCAGGCTGAATACAAGGGAAGGGGAAAAGGAGTTGTATAGAACTGCAAAACAGAAGGACAGAGCATGAAAGGACATACGCATTTGAGAGTCATTAAGAATCAGGATGGCAGAATAATCACCAGTGAGGAGGAAGGGCTATAAAGATGGAAAGATTACTTCGAAAGTCTGATGAACACGGAAAATCCCAGGGAACCAAGCGAGGAAGAGGCTGGAAGCAACGATCATGAATTCGAGCGGATGAGCACAACTGATGTAAGGAAGGCAATGAGAAAAATGAAGAGCGGTAAAGCTGTTGGTCCTGATGAGATCCCCATCGAAGCCTGGAAAGGCCTTGGAAATGAATGTTTGAAGGTGCTGACGAAGTTATTCAACGAAATCTTGGAAAGTGAGACCATGCCTGATGAATGGAGGAGAAGCGTGCTGATCCTAGTATACAAGAACAAGGGTGATGCACAGGAATGTAGTAACTACCGTGGAATTAAATTGATGTGCCACACAATGAAGCTATGGGAAAGAATTTTGGACGGAAGGGTAAGGCAAGAGGTTGAAATATGCAGTCAGTCATATGGCTTCATGCCAGGCAAAAGCACCAGCGATGCCTTGTTTGCACTGCGTCTCCTCATGGAAAAGTACCGAGAAGGTCAAAGGGAGCTTCATTGTGTGTTTGTTGATCTGGAGAAGGCATATGATCGTGTACCAAGGGAGGAATTGTGGTATTGTATGAGGAAAGCCGGTGCATCAGAAAAGTATGTAAAATTGGTCCAGGACATGTATAAGAACAGCACGACAGCAGTGAGGAGCGTGGCAGGTTTGACTGAATGGTTCGACGTTTGAGTAGGTCTCCAGCAGGGATCAGCGTCCACCCCCTTCTTGTTTGCCATAGTCATGGACAAGATGTCGGAGGAGGTTAGGAAGGAGGAGCCTTGGAACGTGGTGTTTGCAGATGACATCGTTTTATGCAGCGAAACAAGACAAGAGGTAGAGGAGAAGCCAGAAAATTGGCATGAGGCACTTGAGAAAAGAGGAATGAAAGTGAGCAGAGCAAAAACTGAATATTTGGCACTGAATGGGAGGGATGAGGATGCAATA
>RDPX01000001.1:1596475-1627015 GCA_003991215.1 Morbakka virulenta | reverse complement strand
AAGTGAAGAGGGTGGAGGAATTCAAGTATCTTGGGTCCACTGTACAGAGTAACGGAGACTGTGACAAAGAGGTGAAAAGGCATGTACAGGCAGGGTGAAATGGATGGCGGGAGGTTACAGGAGTCATATGCGACAGGAAGACATCGGCTGAAGTGAAGGGAAAGGTGTACAAGACAGTGGTTAGGTCAGCTCTGGTATTCGGGCTAGAAACGGTTGCAACTTTAAAGAAGCATGAGCAGGAACTAGAAGTTGCTAAACTAAAAATCCTCCGATGGTCACTTGGTGTCACTCGGCTGGATAGGGTTCTGAATGAGAGAATAAGAGGCACAGCACACGTACGGAAGCTGGGAGAGAAGCAAAGACAGCAGAGACTCGGGCATGTCATGAGGAAAGAAGAAAATTACGTCGGAAGGAAAATGCTGGATATGAATGTCCCAGGAAGGAGGAAGAGAGGCAGACCAAAAAAGAGATGCATGGATGCTATCAATGAGGATTTGAAAGAAAAAGGATTGAGAGTGGAGTATGCAATGGACCGTGTAAGATGGAGGAGATTGATCCGTTGTGGCCACCCCCTAAAAGGGACCAGCCGAAAGTAAAAGAAGAAGAACAAATAAAATCTTCATCACTTGCTGCACTTGCATATTTCTGGCTTACAAACTATTCTGGTTGCACGTCCCAAATGTTTTAAGATAGGTTATCAAAAAACACATTGCATTTTGTACTATTATTCTTAACAAATTTTTAAAAAATTTGATTTCCAATTAATGCTGATTCAGCAAACAGATACCATTTATGGGTTTAATACCTTAAACTCTAAAGAACATTGGTATTCATCTCTGTATTTATATATATACTTGATTTTAGACACAAAATAGCTTTAAGTCTTATCTTACATATCATACTGAGTATGTTAATATTGACTGGGTAAAAAAATTTGTGGATCCTGGTTTTATTCACCATAAAATTATAACTGATAAATGGGTGCAAGTAACTTTACTCTTCTCTGATTCTGTGATAATCCCTTATGCAAGAAAGCAAAATAGTCACAAAATGCAGATGTCCAACGTAACAAAAATGATTGCATCAGTCGGTGCCCCATCTATTGGGTAATGACAAATTCCTCCCGTTGTGGGACACTGAGATTGCTGAGCTAATGAAATGTGAAATGTGGTCATAGTTCAGACCCATATTCCTTAACAAGAGGTGTTTGACAGGGTTGTTCACTTTCCCTGCTACTCTACTGTCACATGATAGAGATCATAGCAGTTGAAATTCGTAAAGCCTCACAGGCTTTAAGATACCTGGCTGTACTAAAGAAACTTGCATTTCTTAATATGCAGAAGATTCAACTTTATTTCTCACCAATCACTAATCCTTTGCAACAACGCTGGATATTGTTTCAGTTTTTGAAAAGGCCAACAGCTCAAAAATAAACTTTAGTAAGACTGAAGACATTTTAGTAGACCCTAGCTATCCCAATGAACTTTATCATCCTCAAACAGAGTGGGACCAAACAGCAACAATTCACTGAGTGTCCTTTGGACAACCAAGAGGTATTGTAGAGTACTTAAGCGGAGTGATGACCAAACGTAAAACCAAGTTAGTTACGTTGAGCAACCATTTGCTCTTACTCCCAGTCAAAATCTTTATTTTGAAGAGTCCTGCCTATACCTACAAGGATGTATCAACATAATGAGAGAATCGTATTTTCTTTTCTATGGAAAAAGGGTCACGGATCCCTCATGCAAACTTCTTGCTGCCTGTATGCAGACCAAGGAGGCTTAAATTTGACCCTTTTGGTCAATAGCGTACAAGAACTTTCCTTAAACAACCCAGGAGACGTTCTCCAATTCCCCAAGAAGAATTGCCTTACTTGGCAAAGTAGTTCTTGGCCAAGCATCTCCATGGCACTTGGAGAGACCATTAGTACAACAGACACCCAACTGTATATGGTCAGTGCCCCTCGTTCTATTAGACAATGTCAAATGCTTTAATCATTGCCAAAGACAGAATTCCACTACTCAAAGGAAAAGGCTTTACAGAAAAAGGTCTGTTATAAGTCCTACCTGAGAAAACACGTCTACTAATAAAGCCTGCCATACCCCATCCAAGAACTTGCAATATGATCCATCCTTTCAACAGGGAAGGGATTGAAACTCCTGAAAACTCTCCATAATATTCTCCCATCTGCAGACTTTCTGCACAGAAGGGGCATTAGAAATGTCCCACTCAAGTGTGACAAAAGTTAAGTATGTGGAAACAACAGCCCAGGTATTTATCTCCTGTAAAACTGCCAGGACATTTTGATGAAAAATTACCCCCACTCTGAAAAAATTATTAGGCTCTTCAGTCACATATTCTTCCATCAATTTGGTAAAAATCATATTGATGCTGCAATTCCTAAAACTTTTCTCTTTTATCCTATAAATTTAGCTAACCATTGTCTGTGGTATTGGCGCTGCAAGAAGTAGTTTGATAAAACCAATTTCAATAAAAACTCCGTGTTTACTTTTTAAAGATCACTCCTTATTATCGAATCCATACAGCATTTAGGCCTCAAAACTCCTTTTTGAGGGAGCGATCTTGGGACCTCAATGCCAATTACTTCCCCGTTGCTACTGTTTACCAGACGTGTGCGTATTGTAATGATAATACATAGCAACTCCTAACTCACTCCACCCCCATTTCTCCCCCCCACCAATAGCGGGTTTTTTTGGCAGAATTCACCAGTCTTTCATGTTACCAGGCGTATGGGAAACTCAACGGATACTAGTGTAAACATCACAGATACTTTGGAGCAGATATTGTTCAATAGATATGGTACAATATTTAATTCCACTGCTCAACGACTGATGATGATAGCAGTGTTATGTTACATACACGACCATCACTAGAATAATTTATCTTCTTTAATTATAAACATCGTTTGCAACCAGAATAACTTTTATGCGGTTAATAAAGTTTTATAAGATTCTTCTACAAGGTTTTCTTTCGCTGTTGGTGTTAGTTTTTTTTAAATACCAATATTTCTTGTAAGAAAATCATCTAGATTTTTGCCATCTGCTTACTTATACAGAAAGAATAGTTTTATGTTAAATCGTAAACATCCTCTGATACACTTATTATTTCCAATTTTTCTAATGGATTTTACTAAAGAAACTAGGTGTTGTTATTTGTAGCAGCAACAGGAATATTACAGTTAATGTAATATTGTAGTAGTAGTAGTAGTTGCAAAAGTAGTAGTGGTAGTAGTAGTAGTAGAAGACGAAGTAACAATAGTAGCAGTGGTAATAGCTCTAACACTAATAGTAGCAGAAGTAGAATTAGTAGCTATAATAGTAGCAGCTGTAGAATATCTAATACGTCCCTTTCGGTAATCTTTGGTAAGTGAAAAACATCAATTGCGGAAAAATTGTTGTCGACAGCAATGTATGTTTTGGTATATGCAAAAGAAAAATCTTATGCTAAATCTCTTTTTCTTTAGAATAAATAATCAAGCAATGCGCAGCTGTTTGGTTGTATTTCACACATAATGGAGGGTTTAGATTGCACTAATTCGGCTAAGAGTTGTTATTTTTTTGAAGACGAGAACATAGCAAAACTTTTCAATGAAAGTCTTTGAAAGTTTATTTAGCTTCTGCTTATAAGAACCTGTTGTAATGTTCAAATTCAGGATTTGGTAAGNCTAAAGAAACTAGGTGTTGTTATTTGTAGCAGCAACAGGAATATTACAGTTAATGTAATATTGTAGTAGTAGTAGTAGTTGCAAAAGTAGTAGTGGTAGTAGTAGTAGTAGAAGACGAAGTAACAATAGTAGCAGTGGTAATAGCTCTAACACTAATAGTAGCAGTGGTAATAGCTCTAACACTAATAGTAGCAGAAGTAGAATTAGTAGCTATAATAGTAGCAGCTGTAGAATATCTAATACGTCCCTTTCGGTAATCTTTGGTAAGTGAAAGACATCAATTGCGGAAAAATTGTTGTGGACAGCAATGTATGTTTTGGTATATGCAAAAGAAAAATCTTATGCTAAATCTCTTTTTCTTTAGAATAAATAATCAAGCAATGCGCAGCTGTTTGGTTGTATTTCACACATAATGGAGGGTTTAGATTGCACTAATTCGGCTAAGAGTTGTTATTTTTTTGAAGACGAGAACATAGCAAAACTTTTCAATGAAAGTCTTTGAAAGTTTATTTAGCTTCTGCTTATAAGAACCTGTTGTAATGTTCAAATTCAGGATTTGGTAAGATCTCTCTTGTGAGATCGTAACGGAATTTTTAAAACGAGAATTTTGCATCTGTTTGATATAATCTTAAGAGAAATTTGTAAAGAAGTGAACTAATATTTTGTTTTGGTTTGTCTCATTAATGATTGGAGGTAGACCTATAAACAGGAAAAACAGGAAGTTTTTATTGTGTTGTATGTTGTGGATATCTTTCAATTTTGAAAGATTTTTCAGGTTTATACCATGGGTTCTAGACAGGTGAAAAATTCTCTTTGCAGTGGGATCCAGCAGGTCTTCTTGAATCGACATGCATATATTTATATCTTCTAATTAAGGATCACTGATGACAAATATATGATCGAAGTAGCAACATATTTATTATAATAATAGATAATGCGTAGAAATTTCTTTATAAGTATCTGGTCAGCTATTTGCAACACTTGTCCTTTTAACTTTAGCGCTGAAGTCTTTTTTGAAAGTTTGTGTGCATATATTTTATTGTAGCCCTGTACTGAAAATGGCATTTAATTTCATCTAAAATAGGTGTTTTTGTCGTCACTTATGGAAGCGAATGCTAGACTCTAAGGAAGGCTGATCAAAGAAGAATTGAATCGTTTGAACTTTGGGTGTGGAGGAAACTCCTTCGGATTTCATGGACCGCGAAAAAACCCAAATAATTGGGTTCTGAATCAAGTAAACTCAAAGATGTCACTTCTGAACTCCTTAGACAAAGGTAAATTAACCTACTTTGGTCACATTGTGAGAGCTGACAACAGTCTGGAGAAAATAATTTTGCAATACTTGTCCTTTTAACTTTAGCGCTGCAGTCTTTTTTGAAAGTTTGTGTGCATGCATATATTTTATTGTAGCCCTGTACTGACAATGGTACTTAATTTCATCTTAAATAGGTGTTTTTTCCAATCATTTCTTCTCTACGGGTGGCCAAACACCAATCAATTCTCAACCTTTTTCTTCTCACCACATTGATCGCTCACATACTGAGTTTGAAAATTGCACAATTCTTTGGAAACATTACAGAAGGTTAATCATGATTGCTTTAGATCTGAGCAATTCTCAATCAGATACAACTTATGTAGAGTTAAACCAGTCATAAACTGTCACAACGTAACTTACGGAAAAATGAGATCTGTTGATCTGAGGTATCTCCGAAGTAGAGATTTTGCACCTGCTCTATACAATGACCTCAATTGTAGTGAGCTGTAAAAGCACACTTTATAAGACTACATAGTATCAGGAGTTACTGTGGACTAACACCATGATAATAAAGTCTGCTGTGTCTTTGCACATTAACAAATCAATGGCATAATCCATGTTTCCAAGCACTTCTGTTGTACTTGCAGCTAGGCACAATGGCTATTTCGGAAAGCATCAGCTGTCACAGCTTCTGTACATAACCTTTTGTATTTCAAGGTCTGGAGTGGTAACCTTGAAAGACATTTCACATCCCTGTTAATAACTCCCGAGTGGTAGCGGAAATAAAATTGAACACAGAAAGTTCAGAGATCCGTCTTTGGATGGTTTTCAAAATACATTTTAGTAGCTTGTTATCGGTGAAGATATCAAAAATGGTCTTCATAGCCCAGGTACCTTTAAAACTGCTTGGTGGCGCCCCATCGGAATGCCAAGAGCTCCAGTTTAGAGCTATGATACCTGGACTCAGCTGGCTTGAGAGTAAGGCTTGCATAACCTAGAACACTAGTTAAATAATTTTGCTTCTGATGCAAGATCTGCCCAACCCGATATTTTTGGTATCAGTATGCTGGAAAAACGTTTCTGAAAAGTCTGGGAAAGCAAGCATTGGAGCAGTAGAGATATTGTTGATAAGAGAAAATGTATGATTTTTATGTTCCCGTTTCCATGTGGTGGGTTTCTTCGAAGACATACGCTAAGCTTTAGGGGGGTTCCTCTTGCTAGATGGTCTCCCAGAATAAGCAAGCAGTAAATCAATCAGAGGTTTTCCCAAGCAAGCGAAATCCTGTAAATACCTGGAATGGTCCCCTGACAGTGCTACGATCTTCCCGATTGACCCACATTCTATGGTACGATTTCCTTTAATGCTCTGACTCCTTTTACATTTAATTTATCCATTCAATATGCATCACTGCTGACTATCCGACCGAGAAATTTTGCTTGGTCTTTAAAGAAATCAAGTTTTTTTAAGCTTCAATCTCTTTTTGTCGTAGGCACCTGAGTGTCCTTCAGACATATTCACATGATCCCCAAAACGATCGGAATAAAAGATTGCATAATCATGTTAGGGAGGTGCAAAACCATTTCGGAACTCCAACTGTGCCTCCTCCATAAATGGTTGAAAAGAGGCTGCTGCATTGGTAAAGCTCAAGGGTATACTCACTAGAAGAATCCAAAAGCGGCTACAAACGCTGTCTTCTCATGGTCAGCTTGGAGTATAAGCCCCTAATAGTATCCACGCTTCCGGTCTGACACAGTGAAAATCTTTTTCCCCTCTGAGCAGGTCTAATGTCTTCTGCACAAGAGGTTGAGGATGACAGTAAGGTATGGTCTTTTAGTTTGACATACGAAAGTCGCAACACAAACTAATGTCACGGGCTTTCTTTCTCATGATGACAATTGGTAAACACCAAGAAGACTTTGACCTTGATATGCATCCTCTATTTTAAGGTTTTGATGATTGCTCTTGACCTCATAAAAAAGGCTCTTTGGAATTGTTATACGAGCTCTGGAATGCCACCTCATCTGAAGGTTCCCCCCCTATTTCACCTCCCATAGCAAACGTGTGGTTTTCCTCCCACAACATCTGACGAACCCTCACACTCTTAACTTCTGTCTTGGGACCCAGGTCGAATGTATGCAACATCTTTCAAACTCCTCCTCTTCAGCTAGTTTTTTCGCATCATTCTGAGGTTCACCATACGACCTCCACATTCACCATTTCGTAAGGAAGCATAAACAACATCAATATTGACATACACTGATTCCTTCCCAGCATAATATATCAGGAAATTATTACTATTGTTGCTTTTACCAAATAAAGAGTCACTTGAGGTAGCAGCTTCACCACCTATTGAAAGTGCTGAAGATGCTACCATAAAATCTTAACATAAAATATTTTATTTACATATTAAAATATACGGTTATAAGCTTGCTGAAAGTAGATACACTGTCAACTTGACAATGTTCAAAGGGCAAGTGGAAAGTTGAAATGCTTAGATGGGGTTTTATAAATCCTTTTTTTCCTTACTTTTAATTGTAAATATTTACACCAGAAGAACAAAAGCCAGACTTGGCAAGCTGATATTCTACTATTTTAATTTCAATTTTTTGTGTAGGTAAGGGTTTCAAAAATAAAAAGCCCCACAGTCAATGTCTGAAATACGTATTCTTTCCTTAACAAAAGCAACTTTTGGATTGGTTTGTGAAGACAAAAATTGTGGTGCATTTCATTTTTACATAACATAGTGCAACTCTCCAGTTTAGGTTTTATTGGTGATAATAACAAGCAAGCAAAAAAGAAGCTGAAGTGCATTACTCCTAGCTCATTACTCATCTTATTGTAAAGCAAAAAATTCTTTGATTCACAAAACGATGAGATCAAAGGCCTGACACAGTGTTCTGAACGTATGGTATCCATTAAAAGCACAGACAATTAGATAATGAAACTTTAAAAAAAATTTGGTTTATCATATCATGGTGCATGATGCCCAGTAGTACAGGAATACTGGGTAGGGAATTGTAATTACCTTCAGGAGACTTGCTTTTGCTCTCGCTTAATCTTTTGTTTTGGATTAAAGCTCAAAAAAAGTTAACAAGTACATGTGACTTGATTCTCTCAACATCGATACAAAATTGTTATGAATTGTGGATTTAAATTTTCGAAGAAAGTATCTTAGATTCTGGGTCTACATTTTAAAGATAATACATTGTTTTTGCTGTTGTTGACGGACAAGATTTTTATTTTAGAAAAGATTGTAGTAAAGAAAACTCTTATTGGTTGGACTTATTTTTCTTTGTCGATATTATCAGATCATTTTGTTTGTGGATATTATCGTATCATTTTTTGTGTGGATATTATTGAATCATTTTTTGTGTGGATATTATTGAATCATTTTTTGTGTGGATATTATTGAATCATTTTTTGTGTGGATATTATCAGATCATTTTGTATGTGGATATTATCAGATTATTTATTGTGTGGATATTATCAGATCATTTATTGTGTGAATATTATCGAATCATTTATTGTGTGGATATTATCATATCATTTTGTGTGTGGATACTATCGAATTATTTTGTGTGTGGATATTATCGAATCATTTATTGTGTGGATATTATCGAATCATTTTTTGTGTGGATATTATCGAATCATTTTTTGTGTGGATATTATCGAATCATTTTTTGTGTGGATATTAAGCGAATCGTTTTTTGTGTGAATATTATCGAATCATTTTTTGAGTGGATATTATCAGATCATTTTGTGTGTGAATATTATCAGATCATTTTTTGAGTGGATATTATCGAATCATTTTTTGTGGCCATTATAGGATCCTTTTATTGGAACCAAGTCTCTTTTGGTGGAGCCACAAGAGCATTTTGTAAAACTAAGGAAGGAATCTTAATATAGGTGGTATTATCCTTTTTCTTGTAGTTAAATAGTTAAAGTCTTTTAACTTTTGTTCTCGAATAACAAACAGTCCTCTGTTTTCTTTATGACATTTTATATTATCGACATTGATGTTTGCAATATGTTAAACCTATTGGTAATTTTCACCAGTTTCACTGACTCGTTTACTCTTTAGACTAGATTTCCTATACACTAAAAGTGCTACTGAGTGTGTTGCTCATTGGTCCTTTGAAAGTTGTTACCTTGATCAATTGTAAAAGGCGAATGCTCGTCCTCTTCGCGCTTTGTGTTGAGATATGAATTATCTTCATTTATAACTTTTTATTTAACTGCGAAGAGAATTTAAATGTGGAAGGACTAAAAATTATATACTGCAACATGGGCTTTTGTGGTGTTCCAAACCCCACCCTCCAAAAACGTCCATTATCACGTTATTGAATACCGCTGTGTCAGGTGAATAATGAAATGAAGAATACTCCAAATGCCATTCTTGTGTCGATAAAGAAGAATATCCCTTAGAAATACATAGGATGTCTTCTTAAAAACAAGCCTATTACTAGTTTTCGTGTAAAATGTAAACAAAATACGAAACTAAACTTTTGGGTGCTTTAAATGTTCTACAAATCGGGTTTTTTTTTATCATCAAAAACACACGCTTTCTGTTGTCATTTGATTTGGCGAACTGGTTTGCGATAAGAATAAGATCAAGGGAATTGTTCTTTCTTTGTGGAAATTGAGGAATGCAACATAATTAAATCGGGTAGGTAGTATAATTGATCCCATCCAAGTCTTGACTCTATAGCTAATGAGAATGTGGAAGTAGAGGCAGGATTTACTGCTGAACGATTGCATATTTGATAGATGTTTGAAAAAAGTTTCTTCTCCGTGTTAGGTACTAATTTCATTACTTTGATTAGATCGTTAACGTGTTTTTTATTTTTGTCTTTAAGCAACACATTCAACAACATGAATTCAACAGTTTAATCCGTCTGGGATGGAAAGCGAAGCCATTGGGAAGTGTGTCGTAAAAATGGGATCGAAGAAAACCCGAAGTGGTACAAACATAAACCAAAACCAGTACAAGAAAATGAAAGATTTAAGATATTGTGGGATTTTAACATCAAAACTGACCATGTGATTGAAGTTTGATGTCCTGGTGTGATTGTGATAGACAAAGAAACAACATCTGCTAAAATCATAGATTTTGCAATTGCCTATGATAAGAGTAAAAACTCCAAGGGAGGTAGAAAGGATCGAGAAATACCAAGGGTGACATTCCAATAGTCATCGGATTTAATTTAAGAATTCCGTCAACGTCTGAAATGTACTTCTCTCACGCAAAATGTCCTCGCCCTTTAATATTTTCAGTAAAGATTCCAAATTTTCAAATACCAAAAAAGAGAGTTGGCGAAATCGCTTCCTTGCAGAAAATACTCAATACTAAAACTTTAATAAGTTTACAGAATTGTTCTCAATAATGATCACTTGAGTTATGTGGATAATGTGCTTGGGATGAACTTTGGTACCCCTTAAGATGACTCATTAAAGAGTATTTGAGTTCTTTTCTTTTTCGTGTCAAAGCAGGCTTTTTGATGAAGTGAATCTTTTCAGTTTCACTCAAGCATTTTTCAGAGATTGCGTTAGAACTTTCTTCCGTCCGTATGCTGCTGACAGCTTTGATAAGGAGCATTGTTAAACGATCACTGTTCACAGCTGACATTTTTTCGCTTTGTACCGTTTTTGAAATTCTGTCAGTATGCGAATAAAGTAACACTTGAAGTTTCAGTCCAAAGCAGAGTTCAAAGTTCTTAATTTGTTCTCTACAACAAATAATGCGTTATTTGACTTCTATCGTAAGTTCAGCCTCTTTAAGACATTATTCCATAGGTTGCACAGGTATCCATAGTTCTCAAGAATTCATTGAAAACAGTTCGAACGAACAGTCCATCCACTTACTGGCAGTTTGCTTTTCATCCCTATGCTTTTCTTCGACTCATTTTTTTCAAAAGAAACCTCCTTCATAAGGTCTCGCATCTTTTCTCTTCTGGGGGAGACTCAAACCAAAATATCGATTTGGACAGTGTTATCCATAGTGTCTGACGAAAGCTTTGATTCATTGCTGTTTCGTTAACTGAAATGCTCAACGAGTGGAAATGGCAGTTAATAGCATATACTTTAGGCTGAGTTTCCAGAATTTGTATTGTTACGCCAGACATCGAACCTAGCATATTACTGGCACCGTCATAGTATTGTCCTCTACAACTGTCCAAGAAAATTTGTGCTCACAATAAAATATTTCTCATGGATGATACGATCGTATCACTGATATTGTGCACTTCATGGAAGCCTGATAAGTCTTTAAAAATATTGGAAGGCTTGGCAACCCATCTTATGGATAGCGTTAATTGTTCCTTATTTGAAATATCGGTGTGCTTGTCCGAGGTTTTTGCAAAGAAAGAAACCCTGATTTCGCCAGCTATAATGAGTATTATTTTATTTGACACTAATGTAAGGAATTCATTTTGAATATCAAGGGACGTGTACTTTTTCATGTTTTTTTCTCTCTAGCTATTCTTGTTTAGTTGAAGGAAATCTTTGCTCCTTAACTTCAGACGTTGCATGAAATTTGAATTTAAGTCACTTTGATCTCCTTCTAGTACTAGTCCTTGCTCACCAAGAAGTAACAGGGTTTGGAAACATTTATAAGGCAGCATCTGTTTTCTTTCATTTTAGCTTTTTTTTGCTTGTTAGCAAACAGCATTTTCCCTGGTGACTAGCAAGCAGGTGATCTTCTGGGAAGGAAGGAAGTGATCTCTATAAACTCACCCGGCAGATGGCAATTACAAACCACTGCTTGTAGATGCCAAGAATATTCATGGTAATACACAGATTGAGAATGAAAGTTAAAGGCTTGAAGGGGATCACTTCCTCAAGGAATGATGTCTCGTCCGGTAGGGAGGCTCTTGGGCCTCAGGGGGGGGGGCACCAGACCGTTATCCAGCCACTGAGACCATCTCAGACAAGGATACTAACAGGACTGGCACATGGAATGTGAGAACAATGTATCGGAGTGGGAAGCTAGAAAACGTAAAGCGAGAAATGACAAGGCTGCTAAAAACATCCCCGAAGTGTGTGAAACTAGCTGGAAGGGCATGGGTGACTTTGGAAGTGAATAACATCGTATGATATATTCAGGAGGTGAAAAGCATGAGAGGGGTTGGACTTCTACTAGATAAGGAAAGGGCAAGATGTGTTCTAGGTTACTGGCAGATATCCGACAGAGTATTATTAGTATTATTAAATGCAAAAGTGGGATGTGAAAAGGATAGTAATGTGCTAAGGAAAGATGAACGAGGAAAACAGAATGAAAGAGCAGAAGAGATTTGTTCAGTGGTGTGCATCGAATGGGCATGTTATAACAAATACATGGTTTGAAGACCATCCAAGGAGATTGTGGACATGGAGAAGTCCAGGAAGTGATATAAAGAACCAGATTGACATATCACAATAAAAGATTTGGGAACGCAGTCCAGCACAGCAAACTGAATGTGGGAGTGACCTTACACCAGTGATATGTTAGATGAAGGCCTGCACCAAAACTATGCTATGCAACATTAATGGAAGATGTCAACATAAGGAAAGAATTTAATGTGGTTGTCAAAAACCGCTTCGAGGTGGAAGATAGAAGGTGAGGGGTCAAGCTGGAATAATTTTAAATAGTCAATGGTAACAGCAGCAAAGAAAGTATTGCCAAAAAAGAAAAACATTCAAAGAATAAATGGATAACAACAGAGATACTGGATATAATGAGAGGGAGCCAGCAGACTCCTACTAGAGAAAATTCAGAATATGAAGCAATTGATCAGGAGATCAGGGTATATTGCAATCTGGCAAAGGAAGAATGATAAAATGCAAAACATTAGGAAATTGAGCAGTGTGTGTGGTGTGTGTGAGAGAGAGAAAGAGAGAGAGAGAGAGAGAGAGAGAGAGAGAGAGAGAGAGAGAGAGAGAGAGAGAGAGAGAGAGAGAGAGAGAGAGAGAGAGAGAGAGAGAGNGGGGGTGTGTGTGTGTGTGAGAGAAAGAGAGAGAGAGAGAGAGAGAGAGAGAGAGAGAGAGAGAGAGAGAGAGAGAGAGAGAGAGAGAAAAAGAGGTTTTTACAAACAAAACATGAAAACATGTAATAGAATCTTTGACCGGCTTTGACTTTATCCAAATCTAATCGATTGTATTGTACAAACCAGTGTGCTTGGCAGGACCAGTTTTGTTTAACAAAACAGTTTTTAAAAACAAAAACGAACTACTAGGCTGTTTTAGTTTATCCGCAATGATATCTTTCTCTGCAGAAAGCAGAGCTTTCTTTAAAACCGCAGCATTTTTTCTTGTATCCGCCTCATTACTCGTTACAGTAACAGTGTAATACTTTGCATTCCTTGCGTAGTTATTAAAACTTTTGACACCTTTGTCTTCTGCTTTTCGTCATAACTGCTCGTCTCCGTGCATCAATCTTTACCTCTTTAATCTCAACTCGATGTACAAAAGAAAAATTTAATCTCCTCTGAAGTGGACTCTCAAATCCAACCAGTTCCATTAAATAAGAAACAAAGGTACTGAGAAATTTGCCGTGTGGATACCGCATTTCGTAATCACTCTAAAGTTCTCCTATTTCAAATTGAAATTTTATCTTCCTCTTGTCTGGAGCTTCATGTCACTTTTCGCATGAATTAGTTGCAAATTTTGTGTGGGGGAATTTGCCTGCCGGGAGTTATCACAGTCCTACGTACAAAACGTGTTCTTTCCCAGGTGAAAGTGATGCTTGAAAGAGAAGATGTTCACTCTGAAAATGCTTTGTACTGGTGTTGCACATGAGTTTTGTACAGGTAAATGGAAGTTCTTGGTTTTGTAGTCTCGCTTGCTATTTCTTTTCTTTTCTCCTGATATCAGATAGCGACGTTCACAGTTTATTTGATCTTATCTTATTTGGAATGAATGGTAAGAAAAAAGTATAAAATATTATGGGGAAACTTGACTGACAAGTCTTTGTACAATAATCAATGACTAGTTAGAAATAAGACAATAATTGTAACTTTTGGCCTACACCTAACGTTTAGGAGTATTTTCCATTATCGCCGATAGAATTGTAGAGTACGAACATACACAACGTTAAATGGTTTATTGCAGCCTTCTACTTCAAGTGTTTAAGGTTAACAAGGTAGTGCTTCTCTCGTAGAATAATGCGCGTTTCTCTTAGTCTGAAAACCTTTTCTGTCGACACTTAAAATGTTCTCCTCAGAGCAAGCAAGAAAAATCAGTTCGAGTCATTGTGCAAACAAAATTATAAAGTAATGCTGTAAATCTCGGAAAAGATTTGTTTTCTCATTTTTTGTAAACAAATGTTCTTCCAGAAAAACTGATTTATGTTTTCAGCAACGTGAAGTGCTCAGGCCCCGAATGAACAGGGCCTGTAGTATCATTATTAATCTGAACAGAAATGGTCTATTTTGGATTTTCTGAATAAATTTTTGTTTCCTATTTTTTAAATAAAGCTTTGTCTTTGACAAAACAATGCCAATGACTGTAGACATATCATTGTGTCTATCTGGTGCAAACTTTCGACCAAATCCACAAAGGTAGGACAGCTGAAATTTAGCAATATATACTAATATTTCTTGTCCTCTGTGAGTGTGAGCTGCGACAGGACATATTTGATACGTGTTTAGCTGTCTGTTAGTCTCTTATTGCTTTTACAGAACAAATAGCTCGAGAGTTAGTACAGTTAACCAGAAGAGCATTGAGCAATACAATTTGAGCTTTCTATTCTTTTGGCTGACTAATTTCTATTTATTAATGTAAAGGTATGGCCTTTAAATTTTCCGTTTCCCATTTAACTCTCGCTATTCTAAATGCCTTGAAATTTGTCTCTTTTCCTGTTTTGTCAATTCCTAAGTAACTGAAATTAAAGCTACAATTCAGATCGGTTTCCTCACAAAATATTTGAGAAGAATAAATTCAGTGTATCTTGTTTCATCATTTTCTAGACAGTTGATGCTCAGAAACTCATTAACTCTGGAATCCTAGTTTGGAAAAGAGATTCATATTTTATGTTTTATTATTTGGATGTTTCATGGTTAATAGAGAAAACAGAGACATACCTACCGATCTATTTATATAACCATGTTTTACAAAATTATTCTTCAGTCCAATTCATTTCAAACATTTCATCCGAGTAAACCTTCAGGGAATTATTAGGCTTTCCACAGGGTGCAATTTGTGCCCTTCCCCTCCAAGGTTTAATCCATCAATCACTTCTATTTTTTGCCTTTGTTTCCTTTTCGCATATAATTCCACCTATGAAACTTAAAAGTAGCTTTAGTAATTATATCAACAAAATACTTCTTTGCCGCCAGAGATCATATGGACAAGATCCTAATTTTATTCAAGCTTAAAGGTCCATTTGATTGATCATACCATTCAAATCTGTTGTAATGGTCTTAAACTCTATCTCCATGGTATATACATATATATATATATATATATATATATATATATATATATATATATATATATATATTCGACACAGGAAATATGCCAAACCAACACTGACAAACTCCTTCAGCTAATAACAATAATATTTGACACAGGAAATGAGTAAATTTTTGTTCCATGGCAATAAATTGTCACTTAGCAAATTGTTTGCAGTCTTATCACGTATACGTTTTTTGCTTGTCAGTTTCTTGATAAAGTCTGTTGTAGACAGACGAAAATTTGAAATAATAAATAAAAATTTGATTTACTCAAGTAAATGTTGGCATACTTTCTTTAGTCATTTCCTGTGTCAAATATATATATATATATATATATATATATATATATATATATATATATATATATATATGTATATGTACCCTTTATTCTATAAGTTGGTTATTGTTGGCCAGATAAATTGATATGTTCCTTGGTATAAACCAGGTTCAGAAGAATTTAAATGACATTTGTTTATTAATTTTAAAGAAATGAATATATCAAAATAAGTTGCAGTTTAAAGATATGAAAAGAGCTGAAAATAATTTCATAAAATCAAACGAATATATCAAAATAATTATTTCAGTTGGCCCAAAATGTTTTACAGAAGATAAGATCAAGAAAAAAACATTACAGAACTATGAAAATCTATGGCACGTAGACGCATATTCAAACGTTACCAGACGGGGCTTAATCAATTTTTTGGGCTCAAGCAGATTTTGCAACATCTCAGCTATTATTCCCTGTACAGAGACTGCTCGTTTTATAGTTGAAAACTCTAGTTAAGTTAAATTTTAAAGCCTTTTGTTTTAAATAAAGCTACTAGTGGGTTTGTGTAACTCCAATTCAAAATGCTTGATAGCATTTAACCAGCAGGTGCTGATCAAACAACATCGAAAATCCTTTTTAGAGAGCGATAAGCTAACTGTCCTGTAAAGTCTTTATTGAAAGCATTATTTTTTTATTTCTTCAATATGACAAAAAGGTGCATTATGCTAGGAAAAAGTGAATCCTTTTAAACTGCAGAAAAAAATCATTGTCTGTATATTTCACAGTTTTTATAGATTTTGATAAAACAGCTCACTCCTATTTTAGAAAAGCCTATTTTTATGCGGAAGTTTTTAAAAACATCTAGAACAATTTAAGTTTAATAACCATCTGTTTTAGGATCCGTATTAAGAAAATGCATTCTTCAAGAGATTTTGATCCGATAAGGTAGAAGTTGATAATTGCCAAACTACAGGTATAGAGATTTGGTAAAAATAATTTGGTTCTTTGTCTGTTGTTGTCCGAAAAATATTGAATTTGTACATATATTAACTTGCCTTTTTTCAAAAGTAAGCGACCATATACGTTTGTGCTAATGAAAATATCTTTGATTACTTTTTGAATTCCTTTCCAAATCTTTTTTAACTTTTTGGTCCTACATGCTGTATTTCCTTTTCTCAGGTGTCGTTTGGGTGTTCATGAAAATATTGGCCAATTTTGAGGAAATGTTTTAAAAGACTAATATTGGATTGTACATGGTTGGCTGAAACAACTATGTAGCACACCAACTGTACATTGTAATTAATGTAAAATTTACCAGAAAAGACAGATGCATTGCATATATGCTCCTATCTTATAGGTAAACTCAGTACTGACTGATTATGTCCTTTCTAGTGAGGTATAACAAGACGATTTTTGGTTTCATTTTTATTTGGACTTTATTTGACATGACCTACCATGTTCAGTTGTAGCTAAAGTCCCACATTCCTCAACCAAAACTGAACTTATTCTGATATCAATAAACACCATCACAGGACAACTTAACTCAGTCTTTTTCATTATTCATAATTTAAATGATTAGCTCAAATTTAGGGCCTAGATACCCCCTACTATTAATTTCGGTTGATTACACAGAATACGTGACTCAAATAAACAGCATTGTCATACGGCATTCGTTGACAGATACACCAAAGAGACAGCCCTCATTAAACATTTGATCATACACGAGGCTAAAAGTAAGCTAAAGATGGACTAAAAATACTTTGCAAGGATTGCCTTAGTTGTTTATCCCCACACTCAATACTAGTAAATATTACTGAGGCCCTTAGATAAACATTGTTGAGTTAGAAATGACATGTAATATCAAAGTCAGAACGCAGCAAGTCTGGTTTAACCAGCTACTTTAATATAGGTTTTTAGGCCCAAAAGACAAGGCATTAGAAGCTTCATTTGCGGTTTTTAGTCTGTACTAAACCATATGAGTCACCTCCTCAGTCATTTCTCAAACGTAGCCTAAAATGTGCTGTAATGTTTTTACAAATGAATATTTTTCGTGCCTACTCCTCCTCCCTTGGGCACCAAGGTACAGCTGCATCAGTGTGGCTTATGTTGCTTAAAATTAATACTTTACATGTGCTAAGTATGTGAAAGTGAAAAGGAAAATTGGATACATCTCTAGGGACCTTGTGAGAGGCAGAAAGAGGGTAATATATAGGTATATATATAAGATTGAGAGAGAAAGAGAGACAGACAGACAGATAGAGTGCGAGAGAGCTTCATCACGGCCGTCATGGTCATCGTAATCACCATTATCATTACCATTACCACCAACATTGTCATCATTTTTATTACATTTATTGAATAAAATAATGTATAAACATTTACTATTATTAAAACTTAAGCCATGCATTAATTTGGGTGTGATCTCCTAATTACTATTGCGTACACAAACTTAATAAAACTCCATATCTCAACCAGTATTTAAGATTCACAGTCATTTATTAGAGGTTAATCCTGTGCAACAGAAATATTTCACGAAAGAAATCTCCGATGATTTTATGCCCATCAGAAGAATTTTTCATTAGAGTTTTAAATTGATAAAGGAGGGATATCCGTGAAATAAAACTGGAATATAACAATTTAATTTATACTTGATAATACTTTGTATTTTAGTAGAAAATGATATTCTTTTCCCACTTCATTCATTTCACATCTATTCTACGTCCTGCGAGTGACAAATTTTATAACTTTGTTCTTTTCTTTTCTAAATAAAATTATTCTAAATGCACAAAGATTACTGAATGATGGATTTGTTGGCAAAATGAGAGATAGACCAGATAAAAAGAGAAAGTATGGATTTACTAAGCTTTAGCAAATTTTATTGCTTATCGTTATTACTATAATATTTTGTAATGAATCACTGAGAACCAGCCAAAAAGTTAAATCCCAATAAGACATTTTGTTCATTGTTTACAAAGCAAATATTATTGGGTTTCACTATAAAATGGCTTTTTGTGTGTTTTCGGAGTTGTGAGAAACATCGTTTTTCTTTTACAAAGTTGACAATATGAATCAAGTTTTCAGCTGTTCATATAACGGAATGCACTCATCTAAGGCAATATAATTGTTTATTACTTTCGGGAATGCTTTTACTTGTGTGTGAAACATGCTAGTGGAGGTTTCAAAGAGACTCAGCCGTGAAGTAAGTGACGTAGCAACTTGGTCTCAATAGAAAGATCTGTGTAAACTACCGAACTTGATTTGAATATTTCAAAGTATAAATTGCATGGTCTTATTCTTAACTGGGTGCAATAACTCTTGATATCCTTAAAGTTTGTAGCACTTTGCCATGTGTTTCATATAAAAAATGGCATCAAATGTCATGCATGTCATTGGTAATATCTTTGTAAACATCAATTCGTAACGCATACCTTCTTTGCCAAATGCTGTTCTTGCAAGTTACAGGTTTGAAATTCCGAAATTGCAACGAAAACAGCAATTGTACAGGCCATCCTTTTTAATTGCTTCTAACTAGTTTTTCGTGAAATTTTGGAGTATTTCGAAAACGATGGAAGAATTTGTTTGAAATCCTTGTGTAACCATGAGGTTTAATTTTTGGAAAGAATGAAACATGTTGTGTTTGGAGGGTAACAAAACAGGCGATTTGTATCTACTATTTTTGCTAGGCTAACTACAAAGTGTATTTTATTTATTATCGAGGTCACTGCAGGACCTGAAAACAAAATGTTCGTTTACTATGATATTTTAATATTAATACTAGCGTGAGCGAGTTCATCACGAGGAATGATTTGAGGAAATACGTGTTTGAGTTTTAAGCTTAACTTTCTACTAAATCATGTCCAGCAAAAATGTTTTTTTGGTTTATATTTTTAATATTTTTACTTAGCATCAGCTTTTTGGCTTGGGCACTGATTCAAATTCATAACATTTGCGGTGTAAAAAAGGGTCAGTAATACGAAAATCTGATATTTTTTGTATTTTGTTTGCATGCCTTACATTGACATGATAATTTTAATAGTTTTGGCGAGCATGAACACTTGGAGCCTCCGCCACTACAATTGCCACCTGATCTGCTGTCTTTTGCTGAAGAACGTATCCCCAGGTTAACACGAAAGCAATAGTGCCATCTCAACAGATAAAGAACCAATAGAGTCAAGACTAAATGAAATAACAAGCACTGCGTGTGTGGCAACATTGGAGTCTCCGCCAAGCACATCGTTGAAACCTGCCCATCAATTAGACTTCCTAGTGGAATGGATGAGCTATGCACCCTTAACGAAAACTCGGTGGAATAGCTATCAAATCTTACTGTTGATATCTGGTTGAACTTGCAACTGTGAACGATATATATATATATATATATACATATATGTTTACATGCTGATTTTTCTGCTATTACGATACCTTTTTTTTTGCCCTCAATATCAATTGTGATTCCTTTTAAAACTCACTTGTTTACTCTTCCGAGGTGTGTTGCAGTCACAGACATTTGTTTAGAAGGGTCATGTTCATCTATTAGCATTACGTTTATTTAAAATCGATCATCTGTTTTATTTATTTAGATAACAAAAGAACAATCATGAGAACCTAGTGCCTTCACTGGGTTTATTCGCGCAACAAATGTTAGACCAATCATATAAATATAGACTTCTATATCATTCATTAAGAGTGCACTCTTGGGGAGTACGATGAAATACAAAAAAAAGGTTATATTAATTTGTATGAAGTGGGTGAGAAAACGAGCTTAGATGAATAAGGCTGGTTTTTAAGGGATAATTTCCAAACCTTTACTTCATGTCTACCTGGATCTAATATGTAGTTGGAAATAATGTTAGGACGTACATGTATTGCATTGCTATGAAAAAGTAATATTTGACTGAATTAAATTCAATCACCTGGAGCTTATATCCTCATTTTTGAATTATTGATAAAAATAGAATAAATCTTTTAGTCTGTTCCTTAGTCTTTGAATTCTGTAGAGATAAGTGCTTTTAAATAATGGAAAAAATGGAAAAGAGCAGCTGCCCAGACTACAAAATTCAAGTTTTGAGTAAGGCCAAAATAAGTTCAAAATCTGGAACCAATAAAATGTTCTGCTGTAGGCAAACAGACAGTAAAGATTAAAATGGAGAAAAAAAGATAAATATTTTATATTAGGGTGCCGTGTATTCAAATATCCCAAAGAATCTAGGGCCTGTTGTCCACAATCAAAAAGAGCAAAACTGTCGTCAACATATCTACGATAGAACAATGGCTTATTACCCTCAAATTCTTCAATCCAGATTTTTTCATAATGACCCATAAAAAGGTTAGCCATAATAGGCGCTAATGGAGAGCCCATTGCGACACCATCTATTTGGTCATACATTATACCCTCAAAAAAAAATTAGTTTTCAATGTAGGAAACCCAAAACGTTTGCAAAGACTTTCTCTTGAAAACTTGTTACCAGAAGTTTTGATGATGATTAACTCAACAGCTAAATCTATAGTTTCCAAAGAAAAAGAGAAAAAGAGGATAATAAATGTTTTATTTTGTAAAATGTTTTCCTTTTATTCCAGTTAAAATATTTTTGTTCTTCATACAAAGGTTAATTTGTTGCCCTTATTCAGGGTTTAATTGGTTTGTACAGGTCTTTCTTTCTCTCACCCTGTCACGCCATGGATGGTGGGTGTCCTCCACATACTTTTCCACACTTGACAATTTTGGTGCAAACTGCAGCCACCTACTGCCAACCTTCTGCTCGATGTCAGCCCTCCATCTACACTTCGGTCTTCCTTTTGATATATTTCTCTTCATCGGGGTCCATTTTGTTGTTTTTCTAGCCGACCTGTTGGTACTCACTCTAGCAACATGTCCTCTCCACTGGTCTTTTGGTTTTCTACTTTTTCTGTAATGTCCTTTACTCTTTTCCTTGCTCATAGATATTCATTCCTGATCTTCTCTCTCTCTTTGTGACACCAAGCATTGCTTTTTCCATGCTCCTCTGAGTCACAGCCAGCTTTTCTTTCTGATGTTTTGTGAGCTATTATGTTTTTGCTTCATATGTCACTGCTGGTTATATAAGTCTATGATCTTCTTTTTCAAGCGCATGAGGATTTTCTTATCTTTAAAGAAGGTACAGGTAAAAGCACTTTTTGCATGCTCTTATTCCTGTCTAGAGCCTCCCCCACCCCTCCCATCTTTATTCGTAAATTGAAATTTTATTTTTGTTCCTATTCCGACGACAGATTTGCCAGTTTCTATTTCAGTCTTTTTCTTTTCTTCTTTTTCTCTAAATTTTCCCTTGTCAGGGGTCGGCGTGGCGAATATGGAATCTCTACTGTGTAGGATCCTGCGCATCCTCCCTCTTGAGCCCCTTTGCTGCCATGTCTTCTCTGATGTTGTCCTTCCATCTGCGCCTCGATAATTCGTCTTCTTCGTCCTGGTATCTCCATCGGCATGTATCTCTTTCCCATATACTGTTCATCTCTTCTTTCAATGTGTCCAAACCAACGTAGCCGATTTTTCTGGAGTTTCTTGGAGGCTTCTTCAGTTTCTATTTCAGAATTTGTACAAAATATTTGAAGAACAGCTAAACGATAAAGCCGAATTTCCTAATAACAAGCAAGTCGAGACAAACTCAACATATCTGTTATGGGGAAGGATTTAACCTTCAGCGTTTTTTCAGAATATTAAATGAAAAATAACAAGTTCGTCGACTGTAGAATTCTCTACACTTTGGTATCATTATGTCTTTGCAAATCAACTGTACACAAACTTACTATATCTATAATGTTTATCTATATCTATAGGCTATATCTATTAAAACATCTATGAGTGGATGTACCAAACAAGGAACAGTTGACAAGAACCACGTTCCAAAAAGACAAAGATTTTCTGGATAACGGACTTTGCACAAATTTATTTGTCATAATATGTAAAATACTTTTTTATCAACCTATATGTATAAAACAAGTAATATTTATTTAAAATGTCTGAAAAAATTGCTACTGGCATATTAATGATACTATCTTAATAATCGTTAATTGATTTTTTGTGTGTCAAACTCTATATTGTAACAGGTCATTTGAAAAAAGAAATATTTTGAGGAACCCTAGGTCAAAGGAAGCTTCATTTACTTTTTTAATATTTGAGAATTGTAAAATTAGTGAAAGATTCACAGGTAATGTGCCTTGTCAGTATAGTCTGGGTTTTGTAAATTTCAGCAAGAATACCATTATAATCCGACCTGAAAAATCTTCCAAAACATCTGTGCAGAAGCCAACGCTTGATTTCTTGATTTCTACTTTGTCTATTTCCCTTGTTTGGAATTGAACACAAAACAAATTTCTCTCCAAATCAGCTGGTCCAGGAAATGTCATGATAATTTATACATTTAGCTAACAATATCTTTATTTAATAATAATTTTACAGTGTTGTATCGGAAAACCCATCCCTTTTCTTGTTTAATATTCAAACAAATCTAAAACTATTATCCACTAAACACATTCTATAACGTGCGCACTAACATTGCTACCCAAAAAACCCGGCAGGATGAAGCTGATCGAATTCGCCTGAATTGCCTTCCGTACTGCAGCTAAAGAAATAGATTATCAATGTCAACATTGATACATGCTACTGAAAAATCCCCCTTGTTTTAGTAAGTATTTGCCAAAAATTAACATCACCAGGAAAAACACAAAATAGAACTTCTCTATACAAGTGAATTTATCAGGACGAAGCAAGGAGATAAAACTGAACAGAAATTAAGGAAATGTGAAAAATATTATTTTAAGTACAAAAATTTTGAAAATGAAATCCTTGAATCGAGTGAATATAAGAAGAAAAAGTGCTGTCTACGAAAATACAAATATGCTGAAGAGAAAGTCAAATTTTGGCAGTGCATTAAGTGCATCATTGTAGTCTCAAACAAATTGAGAAAACGTGACCACACCTTTATGACTCAAAGAATAAGGAACTGCTATAATTACCTCAAAGGAATACAAGACATATCGTCACATTCTTATTGGTATTTTTGTTTACTGTAATAGCATTTGGGAGAGGAGATATATAAACATTTCCCTATATAAGGGAAATGTTGATATGGGAAAATCCTTTATAAGGGCTTCTGTTAATGAGTTCAGCTCAAGTTTTAAAAATCCGAACAGCTGTTTAGATGAAAAAAAAAGGTGGAATTTAACACGCGTATCATGCTTATTAGTCATGCAGGCCAGCTGTTTTCTAATTTATTCAATTTGAACCAAATCTTTTAGAAGCAAATTTGTTTTTGCAAATACACAAGTTTTAAACACAAAAAATTGAATATGTAACTTTCATTTAACTTTCTTTAAATTATCTTCGAATAACATGCAATCAATATAAAAACTGATTACTTAAAGGACAACACAATAGCCGAAGCTATACTGTCTTTATTACGATTCAGTGTTAAATATGTTAATATATGATAAAATATATTTAGCATACTTAGTTGGTGGTATGGGTCTCTATCCATTTAAAGGGATTTTAGGCTTAAAATTCACAAATCGAAAACTGAAAGGGTTAGGTCTGGGTCATTTACCTTTATTATATTAAATAATCAATAAACAAAAATATGCTAGATATTACGAAATGAGAAATTTTGAAGACAACATTGCCCAATGAAAACAATAAATTGCATGAAAAAATTACAAGGTACCTAAACGTAGTTCAGAAACATATAGCCAAACGGTTACTGGTACACAATTGGTACACAACTGGTACACAACTAGTACAAAACTGGTACACAACTGGTACACAACTGGTACACAAATGGTACACAACTGGTACACAACTGGTACACAAATGGTACACAACTGGTACACAACTGGTACACAAATGGTACACAACTGGTGCACAACTGGAACATAACGTAATTTCGTAAACTAGAAAAAGTCCCATCATACCTACGTACTTCAATGCCGCATCTGGAGCTATAACTTTATCAGACTTGGTTTACGGTGTACAGTTTCTAACTAAATATAGACGAAACCTAAATCATAATTCCCAAAGTTCCATGGAAAGAGAAGAATCAATATTTATTATTTCCTTTCTTATCCTCTTTCTATTACATGCTGAAGCATACATAAACATCCATGCATAAGCAGGCAAAAAAATTAATTGTAATCTTGAGCAAATTTCTAGCCCAGAACAAATTTTGGTTGAAACAATCTAGTTCTTTTAAAAAAATGCACACAAAGAATAAACATTAAAAAAATTAAAACTCATATTTTCTTATCAAACTGCATTTTACTTCTTGTTCCAGTGAATAGGGAACTGGTTTCCCTGTTCTAATAGTTTCCTGAGAAATAGATTTTGCTTTTTTTATTCAATTAGATAGCTACAAAACTGGTACGTTAGAATTAGTACGGTTTCATTTCATAAAAAAACCCAACATATATACTTATTGAATAAATTCATAATCACTTTTTCCCAGTCATACTGGTAAATCTATCACGGTAGAAACTAAAATTAACATGCCTTTTGTCCAACTTTAAGTCATGAATGTTAACCAGAAGCCACCTGGCCCTTCTTGCATGTATGGAGGATGACAAGAGCCTTATTATTTAAAAGGAGTCTGAAGCCCTACCTACAAACCTTTACGAAATTATATTCCGAGACCTTAAAATATCCGTTTGAAATAAGGCAAGTTTCAGTTTGTCTTATGGGAAGGTGGGCCCCTTTAGGTTTGGCTTCAGATTACAGTGGTAAACTACCAGTTTTTTCCTCTCCCTTGAAGAACTTGTTAATTGTGTAAAACCAAGGTTTTGATGAGCAGTTGCTTTTTCTAGTAGAGGATACTAGGTCAAGAATCTTCCTATTTGCTGGTTTCCGAGTTGTAGAAAGGGGTTTGACCTTATTGGAAGCGCTTGGAAAGTGCTCTATCAACAGTTAAAAATTATTTCCGTAGTCATATTTCAATGTACCGCATTAATTAGTTTCCCTATTGTTATGTTCAGTTAGCAATCCTGAGGCTATTTTAATTTAGGTAAAAGCTCTTTCTGATCATTTGTTGGATTTCTGTTTACTTATCAAGTACCTTTCTCCATGAATATTATATTTCGCAACGAGACTCAGAAAGATATCTTCAAGTAAACCAGACCTTCATGTCACATCTTATTATGTTGAATCTTTTCAAATAAATGATTGTCTAGTATTCTTACCCTCTGTGAAACTAATCTTTAAGGTGCTATCTCCAGCTCTGGCTTTCTTGTTGATGGTTATCTTTCTCTTACTTGTTAATACTCTGAAGGCCATATGGATAGCTTAGGTGTCGATGTTCAATATTCTTTACAAATGTGTTTTAGTTTCAAAGTATTCGCATCACAATATCTCCTTGTGCCTTGCATCTATTCGTTCTACTACTTTTATTGTCTTCTATGAAGTTCCATCTTTCCCTTCTTGCTCTGTTCTTACTGCAATTTCTAATTTTATTGAAGTTATCGTTTAATCTCATCAATCTGCTCATATATTGGAATATGCTAACTTTAGTCGCAAGTTTAATGCTCATTATATTTAATGGATGAATCCTCATTTTACTGATGAACCTGGAGTAGAGTCTTACACATTTTACATTAGCTCATTGTTTTTCTCAACTTGTCGATTTTTGTACTGGTATTCCTGATAATAGTAACACAGGTGAACAAAAATATTTTTTTGAAATGGTACAAGCAATGTTTTAGTTGTTTTTAAGTAAATCAAATGTGCTGATTTTAAAAATAACATTAGTTTTTTTACCGCTAGCTCTAGATTTTTTCTCTTAAATATACCTATATATCTGAAACGGGTCAGACCAAGACAGACAAAAGAAGCTTTGCAGTAGAGAAACTCAAACAAATAGGACTTTGCTGTCTTACAAAAGTAATGTCAGCATACCTTACAAAGTTGTGTACAAAAAAGTAATACAAATACTTTTCAAGTATCATGGTAAAAACCTTCGTTTTCTAGACTTTCATGAGTGTTCTGCATCTGGATTATTCCGTTTTAAGTCCCAACAGTAGTCAGACATCATTTTGATATCCCATCTTCCTTATTACCTCTCTTCCATAACTTTAATGTCTTGATGAAATCGTTCTCCCTGCTCATCACTGACATCACCCAAATTCTCCGAACATTCGTCCAAGTGACTATGCAGGTAGTGAACCTTGATGCTCACGTTTGCTCCCAAAATGTGAAAATTTTCTAACATGTTACCAACTAACACTTTGTAGTTGTCAGTCTTACAATTTCTAAGAAAACCCTGAATAATATCTACAAATGAGCACCAGGCTTCCGGCTCAATTCCGCTCAGCGCAATTTTGAAGTTTTCACCCTTTATTAATTGTCCTATTTGACGACCATCAAAAATGCCGGCTTTCAATTTTTTTCATGCTTAATCCAGCAAATATTTCACAAATGTAGAGAAAGCATGCACTATTTCTATCCAGAGTTTAACAAACTGCTTTATTATACCCAGTTTTATATAAAGAGGTGGAAATCTGATCTTTTCTCGTGGCACCAGAGCTTCATTTATTACACTTTTATCCCAAACTGTAAGCTCATGTCGAGTTGGCCAGTCCCTTTTAATCCAGTTGCTTGGCTTGACTCTGCTATCCGAATAGCAAGAAACCATGGAACGTTTGTACAGCCTGCTTGCTGCCCAAGTAAAAGATTCACTATTTTCAAATCCATACAAATGATCCAATTGTGTTGATCGTACGTTATGCAGTTCAGGACATGCCTGACAGCTTATATATATTTTCTTCATTTTAGTTGAGTGTGCGATCTGAATTGAAGCATACTCGTTTGCTACAAGGAGAAGTACACATTTGAACCTTCTCTTAGAACTGTCAATAAAAAATTTCCAGGTACTAGCTTCATATCTTGCAACACCCAACTTCATTAAAGACCAGGAATATCCTTGCAAAAGGGATGATAGTCTTTATACTAAAAAACTGAACTAAGTCTGAATGCCTTGTCCGATAAAAGGTGATTTTAGTCCCAGGATCAAGCAGATTTTAGTCTTTGAGCCTTGATGCTAAGACCTCAGATGATTCTTTAGATAGATATAAATCTCTGATCAGATCTGAAAGTTCATCTTGCATAATTATCTGAGGCTGGCTTGGCAAGACGTCAAACTCTTCGTCATATTTTCATCTCTATGTTCTCTGGCCTCCTCCAAATGTTTGAATATAGGTACATGAATTTCATCACAATGTTGTACAGGTCTCGACGCTGAATTCAGGTTAGGGTAGCTCTAAGATCTTCTTTTTTTACGATTGGCGCCTTTCAAGTTTACTATGCAAAAATAGCAGTCATGAACATTTATTTAGTCATGTACATTATTTCCATGAAAAGATTTTTTTTCCAAAAACCTCCAATCTGTGGAACACTTTGCCACAAGATTGCTTCCCGGAGGACTACAACATGGACATCTTCAAATCAAATATCAATAAACACTTGTCAAAACCTTCCTGGTAAGTCATCAAATTTTATTCATTCATTTTTCATCCCTTTCACAACACTTACCATCATCCACCTGTCAGTCTATCCATCTCATTAGCGAGTGGCTTTTAGCCTTGATGTGTAGTGAATCACTAGTACATAACAAAAAACAAGAAATCCCCCAAACAACAAAACATAATCACGAGGCTCCCTTCAAATCATAGGAATTCCCAATCTCAAGAATTTTCTTGTACCATATTTCCATTGACGAAAATATTCAACACAGAATCTACAAACGAGGCCCAAGCCTTATCTTGATCTCCAAGCTGCATTCCAAAGTAGGCATGGTACACTTGCTGGGCAAATTGAGTAATAGGTCTTCTGATGTCTGGCGTCACATATTCACCACCGATATAACAAAAAATATCAGGCTTTAAGCAACAAGATTTAGGCAACATCTGTTGGTAGCCATACTATCAAAAAGTGTAGTCAGCGAACTAAAAGTGTGACGTGTCTTTTAAATAAGGCCTCTTCTACTTTTAATTGTACTAACAGTTACCAAAAACTTGTTCTCGTTTCTTACGATTGCATTGAATGAAGGTGAAGAAAGTGGTACCACAAAATATAAATAGTTCAACAGATTTCCACATTATATTTAGTCAAGTCTGAGTGCTAGCAGCACCTAGAGAAATCAGAAAGTTTAGGATTAAAACTGCTAGTGAAAATGGAAAAAAATTGTTAAATATGCATTTCTTGCATTGATTTATGCCATATAGACATTTATTCTCACAGTCTTGTCAGTTCTATCCAAAAGAAAGAAGCAACATGGAAGCCGTAGACACAAAACCTCTGATTCTGGAGAAAACAGGCATTTTATTGGGATGTAAAACTATAGCCAATCAATGGAAACTGGTGCATTTTTTTGAACTTAGCACATTACTTAAAGTCAACTCTTACTTTGCTTGGAACAAAATATGTGTTGACTGGCATAATCATTGTTTGTTAGCTTGACCTTTCTCTATTTTTCTAATCCCTATTTATTCTGTCCCTTCTCAGGTTCTCCTATTGGAATCTCCAACCATATATTTGTGTCTAATCTCAGAAAGGCTTCTTCATGAAAATCTATTTCTCACCACACTGACTGGAAATCTTCTCATGATCTTCTGACTGGTATTTTTTGGAAACGCCTCTTTTCATTTTTTGTTGAAAAATGTTCTTCTGAAGTCATGTCTTGGCTTTAGTATAGATGGTTTTTCCCTCATCATAGATACCAGGCATAGTTCTTGTTCTTGCTCCTGGTTCTCGTCTGCATGTGTTGCAGATATAGCAAACTCCCATACCTTTTGCCTCCAGTATTGACTAGATGACAGTCTTCTTAATAAAAGTTCGTTTACTATTATAGAAATCATTATAAAAGGGTCTTAACTGAAGCTAAAACCGTTATGCGGAAATTACTAAAGCTCGTTATTCCATCTAAAATCGTGGCTTTATATTGTTTTGAAGAATCTGAAACAAAGTTTGCAGTAAAAGTAAGTCTACCATTCCTTTTTTACTTGATGGCTTCTAAGTGTTGACTTCTTCACAACATAACGTAAAACGTTTTGTTCAATCCTATGCTACCAATTGTTCTTTTACTAAGATGACGTAATTCTTACAAACTTCTCACACCTCTGCTTTATTGATAGTGATAGCTTCTGTTTACCACTGTTTTTGTTGTTGCAGTGCTTTTTCTGTAGATTTATCCATCCACTGCAACGTATCCTAAAAAGATCCCTGTGGTTGTCCTTCAGAAACATTCTTCTAACCTTTCTTCAATAAATTCTTCCTGAATCATCCCTACATGTGTTTAAGACATTTGTCAAGCCTTGCAAGGAGAATCATTGTTGTCATGTTTAAGCTCGAGCTACTAACCACTTTCTTGGTCTATTTAATGGTCCAGCCAATACCAATTCTACTGCATCGGACTTTAAAAAGAAGAGAAAAAACCCCCAAAGGCAGATCATTGTGCATACAACAAAAAAAAGAGCTACTTTGAAGGCAAATTCAGTGGAGTCTATTCCAGTCAGAGACAAAAAAACCTGGATTTCAATATAATAAGACATTTAGCTTGATATTAGTGGGCCTGGCTGAGGCTTATGACCCTACCTTGCGCCGAGGCTTGTGGCTATCTTTCTATTACTTTTCAAGGATTATCATGCTGTGAATTCTGTTTTTGTAATAGTTTCAAATAAGTATTTTTGTATTTCACATAAAAAAAGGATGGATCTGAACAGTTGAGTGCAGATTTTCACAGTGGTCCTGTTACTACTACTACTATTACTACTACTACTACTACTACTACTATTAATACTACTACTATTAATACTACTACTGTTACTACTACTACTACTACTACTGCTACTACTACTACTACTACTACTACTACTACTACTACTACTACTACTACT
>RDPX01000001.1:1581171-1595957 GCA_003991215.1 Morbakka virulenta | reverse complement strand
CTGGAATAAACTTAGCACAAAAATTCACTAAACCTAGGAAACTCTTAACCTCACTAGCACTCTGGGGTGCTCTAGCATCTAGAATAGCTTTGACCTTGTCTTTATGCAAGTCTATGCCTTTACCTGACAGAACATGACCTAGGTATTCAATCCTAGACATACCAAACTGACATTTCTCAGCATTCAAGGTAAAACCTCTCTCAGTCAATCTCTCAATGGCTTTCTCTAATCTCTTATCATGCTCTTTCTGATTATTACCATACACTACAATGTCATCCATGAAATTCTCAACTCCCTCACAATCTTGCAGAATAGTATCAGCACTCTCTGATACATCTCTGGTGCACATGAAATACCAAACATCAATCTTTTGTACCTAAAAAGACCCTTATGAGTAACAAATGTAGTAATATCTCTACAATTTACAGACAATACAATTTGATGATAAGCAAGATTAATATCAATTTTACTAAATATTTTAGCACTGTTCATATTTTGTAATACTTCTGCCATAGTTGGTATAGGAAATCTCTCACGTTTTACTGCTTCATTGGCCCGTCGCATATCCACGCATATTCTGATATCATCTTTACCTTTTGGCACTACTACAATTGGTGATACCCAAGTTGATGGTCCAACTGACTTCTCAATTATATCTAATTTCTGTAATTCATCGAGTTTCTTTTCGAGTCTATCGCGTAATGCAAACGGAATTCTTCTCAGTGGTTGTACTACTGGTTCAATATCACGGTCAATCGGTACTTCTAATTCGAAATCCTTCAACTTCCCAAGACCTGTGAACGACGATGCATATTTATTTAGAACTGGGTGTTTCTCTCTAATTACTGCATTCACGACGTTTCCTTGCGGTCCTATACGTAATAAATCAAGCTTTGTAGCGGTGTCACGACCTATTAGCGTTTGGCCTTCACCTTCAATGACTATAAATTCCTGGTTACTAAGTTTAATATTGTTAGCAAATACTAAAGCCTTGAATGTACCTTGCAACATCTAATGGAGTTTTGCTCCCATAAGCATACAGCGGTTTCGATTCTTTCGATGAAATACATGTAATGTTCATTCGTTTGAGTTGTCCCCACTGGTTTCTATCAATAATATTACAGGTTGCTCCGGAATCAATGACAGCACGAATGTCTATACCTCCAACATTTATCGTTACCGACTCGTGGCACTATACTGTGATGAATCTACGTTGTAAACGATTGTGTTCACTAGGAAAGCATATTCCTGATCCTTACTATCCGTATCTTGCTCAGACGTTAACTGACGAACAGTACCCGTATACTTTCGGTTAGCTTTACTTCTGCAACATGCAGCGAAATGTCCTTCACCTTTACAGGTGTTGCATATTTTCCCGATCGCTGGGCATTTCGGATCCCTTGACTTGTGACCCGGTTTTCCACAATTAAAACACTTAACGACATCAGTTTTCTGTGCGTTATTGGTAAAACCTTTCTTCTTGCCAAAGTTTTTACGTTTGTGCTTATTGCCATAGTTGACATGATTAACTTCATTCGATACTGCACCTTCAATAGCAGATGCCTGTCTATCGGACTCCTCCATGGCATGTGCAATTTGCTTAAGCTGAATAAGGGTGAGATCTCGACCACGTTCTAACAATTTGCATTTCAGTCTATGCGATCTACATTTTTCAATGACTTGGTCACAGATATGTTCGTTAACTGCTGCTTCACTCCCAAATTCGCATGTTTCGGCTTGCATTCTTAATCGTGTGACAAATTGTTCAATTGTTTCGTTAGGCTTTTGCGTCATTTTTCTGAAGAGATGCCTTTCAAACGTAATATTTACGATAGGGGTGAAATGTTTGTTCAAAGTTTTTACCGTTTTATCATAAACTGTATCCTCCTGCTCCCCTTCCTCCAAGGTGAGAGTGAAAAAGATGTCCTGTACTCTGGGTCCTGCAGTATGAAGAATAAGAGCTCTCTTTTGCTCTGCTTGGGTAATACCCTTCCCTCCGGCATAGAGCTCGAACGACCTCAGCCATCGTTTCCAACGCGTACCAATGCTATTGGTATCTTCAACATCGAAAATTGGCATGGCATTTATTTCTCCGTCCTTCATCCTCGTCGCCATTGTAATGTAAGACAGTATGACACGAGACAGATAAAGTCAGATAACTTCATACAAAAAAAAACAGAAACAATCTTTCTGGTCTACTACTTTTTCAATCGCCATCGAGCACATGGAATAATCTCAGAACGAGGCTATCTTTTACATTTGACAATTCTTCATGTAAACAATTTCTTATTGTAAACAATTGTACATACACTACAACATGGAAGCCGTAGACACAAAACCTCTGATTCTGGAGAAAACAGGCATTTTATTGGGATGTAAAACTATAGCCAATCAATGGAAACTGGTGCATTTTTTTGAACTTAGCACATTACTTAAAGTCAACTCTTACTTTGCTTGGAACAAAATATGTGTTGACTGGCATAATCATTGTTTGTTAGCTTGACCTTTCTCTATTTTTCTAATCCCTATTTATTCTGTCCCTTCTCAGGTTCTCCTATTGGAATCTCCAACCATATATTTGTGTCTAATCTCAGAAAGGCTTCTTCATGAAAATCTATTTCTCACCACACTGACTGGAAATCTTCTCATGATCTTCTGACTGGTATTTTTTGGAAACGCCTCTTTTCATTTTTTGTTGAAAAATGTTCTTCTGAAGTCATGTCTTGGCTTTAGTATAGATGGTTTTTCCCTCATCATAGATACCAGGCATAGTTCTTGTTCTTGCTCCTGGTTCTCGTCTGCATGTGTTGCAGATATAGCAAACTCCCATACCTTTTGCCTCCAGTATTGACTAGATGACAGTCTTCTTAATAAAAGTTCGTTTACTATTATAGAAATCATTATAAAAGGGTCTTAACTGAAGCTAAAACCGTTATGCGGAAATTACTAAAGCTCGTTATTCCATCTAAAATCGTGGCTTTATATTGTTTTGAAGAATCTGAAACAAAGTTTGCAGTAAAAGTAAGTCTACCATTCCTTTTTTACTTGATGGCTTCTAAGTGTTGACTTCTTCACAACATAACGTAAAACGTTTTGTTCAATCCTATGCTACCAATTGTTCTTTTACTAAGATGACGTAATTCTTACAAACTTCTCACACCTCTGCTTTATTGATAGTGATAGCTTCTGTTTACCACTGTTTTTGTTGTTGCAGTGCTTTTTCTGTAGATTTATCCATCCACTGCAACGTATCCTAAAAAGATCCCTGTGGTTGTCCTTCAGAAACATTCTTCTAACCTTTCTTCAATAAATTCTTCCTGAATCATCCCTACATGTGTTTAAGACATTTGTCAAGCCTTGCAAGGAGAATCATTGTTGTCATGTTTAAGCTCGAGCTACTAACCACTTTCTTGGTCTATTTAATGGTCCAGCCAATACCAATTCTACTGCATCGGACTTTAAAAAGAAGAGAAAAAACCCCCAAAGGCAGATCATTGTGCATACAACAAAAAAAAGAGCTACTTTGAAGGCAAATTCAGTGGAGTCTATTCCAGTCAGAGACAAAAAAACCTGGATTTCAATATAATAAGACATTTAGCTTGATATTAGTGGGCCTGGCTGAGGCTTATGACCCTACCTTGCGCCGAGGCTTGTGGCTATCTTTCTATTACTTTTCAAGGATTATCATGCTGTGAATTCTGTTTTTGTAATAGTTTCAAATAAGTATTTTTGTATTTCACATAAAAAAAGGATGGATCTGAACAGTTGAGTGCAGATTTTCACAGTGGTCCTGTTACTACTACTACTATTACTACTACTACTACTACTACTACTATTAATACTACTACTATTAATACTACTACTGTTACTACTACTACTACTACTACTGCTACTACTACTACTACTACTACTACTACTACTACTACTACTACTACTACTGAAAACAACTGTCGTAATGCTCCACATCATCTTTCCATTTCTATGTTGATGAAGGTACTTTTGGTTACACTGAAAAAACTTTCCAATGCACTAATCATATGAATTAAAAATAGAAATGAATATGAATACGAAGTTTTTCAGCGTGGGATTTGAAGTAGGTTATTGGTGACTTCTTCCATCTTGCAAGGAGTCTGGTAATGTAGATTCCGTACAATATGTTCCAAGACAGATCCCTGGTATTCGACAAAGAATAATGATATATTGATGTGACACGTTACTGTAAACTATTGTTGAAAAGTCCTCATAAGCAAACCACGATGAAAATAAACTAATTTACTGGATAATGTAGTGAAGAAACTAGCTCACAACTTATCAGGAAGGAGACCTTCAATCCTTCATAACTCCAGTGTAGCAATTATTATTTCACTCGCTGATTATGTTGCTCCTGATTGTATACAGTTTATTGAAACAAATAAAACTAGACATTGTATATAATTGAGTGAGTACCTTCGAGTGAGTAAAATCAATAAACGTGCGAATCTAAGAGGACTGTAGAAGTTAAAGTGTTTCATTTCCAAATCGACAAAACATGACTTGCTAATTACGTGACAAAATATGACGTAATAAAAGAAAATGGCGCATAAATTGTGCGTATATACTCTTTTACACATTGTACGGAACAGAACAGCTTATCTTATGGAATCTATCTTGTCTTGTTTCTATTTAATTTATTTATTTCTGTAGGGTCACAATAAATGAGAGAGTTTTGCCAATGTGGAACCTTGTTATATACATCAACTGTAAACATTTGTTACAATGACTGTCAATATCGATAAACTAACTTCTGATACCTTTGTTTGTATGCATTATCAGTATAGCTCAGGATAACACACGCCATTATCATGCTGTTATTCTAAATTTTCATGTCATTGTTTACTTGTCGACACAATGTTCTTTGAATGTGCTTTGTGTAGAAAAAATATTTATTGTGATTTTTGTTTAGTTTGAAAACGTTTGGAAAAAAGTTTTTCAGTTTCACCGTCAATGTTCAGTTTATTTGGATTTTTTCACCTTTCTTTAAAACAAACCCCATTGATTTTCGTTCAAAGCATAAAATGCAAACTGCATGTAAAATATATAAGAAATATATTTCGACCATCTCGGTCATTCTCAATCTTTCCAACATTCAGTTCCTTTCAATGTTATTGCCAAAAGGCGAAACAGCAAAAACATTGCGTTATATAAAATCAAAGCATAAAATGCAAACTAAAATGTAAAATTTACAAGATCCTCTAAATGAAGATGTCTTACTTCTATCTTTGATAAATGTTTTACCATTCCTTATATTTTGTTTAGACCAAAAAATGAATGTACAATCTGAAAAACATTTTTGAAATTAATGTTATCATAGGTCACAATAAGTGAGAAAATGAAATTTCAATATTTTGTAACAAATTTGTAGGACAGTATACACTGAAATATATTCTTTTTCATTACTAATTACATAATAGTTACAGCAACAGTCTTATATTTTGAAAAGGTTTCATTTGGTGAAGTTTTCATCTGGATGCTTAACTGTATTACTCATTCTCAATACACCTTACCATTAGACAAGGCACTGCACTTGAAAACTTCTTTTAGTGAACACCTGCCACCCTCACTTAGTAGGTATCCTTATCAAAATCAAGGATATCATGTGTTTCATTTATACAATTATATTCTATCAGCTAGAGTTACTTTAGGAAAGAAAGTACTAAAGATAAATTTCCCTTAATAAACATTCTCGTAAGTAATCTAAATATTTTGTTCAAAGAAAACAATAATCAACAATACATCTGTCTCTTTTATCTTTTTCTATATCGGTTAATCATTAAACTACGAGAGTAATATCGAAATTGTGGTACACAGGTTGGTTCCTGTTTCTTGCTCGTATCATAGCAGATGCTCAACACAAAGACAGTTCTCAGCAGTGTTAGGAAAGAGAGGACGTTGTACAACAGATTTGGATGATTTGTTTCAACGATTCAGTAAAGTGAACTAATATTTATACGTATCAACTGAGCCACATGTAAAAACACTGAACATTCAAAGCAGTTGCAATCACAAAGCTAACATAGTAAAACTTGCTTTTTCCTTTCAATTTAATTATTCATCACTTATAAAATTTGAATACAATAAAATATTAAATCCTTTCATTACAGCTATCAGTTGTTTAATTAAAAGAACCAAACATGCATTAATATAACAGTATATGTGCAAACAAAAACTATAGCAGTTTATCCAATTATATAAATCCTTTTCTTTCAGCACCAACACACCTCACTGTGATATGATACAGTGATTTGACATTATCGTTTACATTAGGTAATGTTTTAAGGAATAATTGGTAGGCTTCTCTTGGTTGCCCCTTTTTCTTTGGTAAAGTCAACATGAATAATCTCATAAGTGGTGACAATTGTAATGACATCCCAACGCCTTGTAAGTAACCATCCCTTTTAAATCCAATCATCTTGGGCTGTTAAAATATTAAAGCCAATATTGCCGGACGTTATCAAATTCTATAGTGCATGCTATTTTCATCCATGATCGATAATTCCATGCCGTGAACCAGCATGAAAATGACATTAGTAACGACAGAGAAAAAGTTCCATGCTATTCTTTTGAAGTCGTACAGTACAAATGTATTTCCTGTAATACCTTTTGTAAATAGCATTCAGGTTTACATACAAGCAAGGATTTCTGAAAACGGCTTTGAGCTTTGAAAATGCTTGATTTGGTTTTATGATCAAAGTATCAGTCTGAGAAATATTTCATAGGCATTGGCTCGAGCTGAATGTCAGACTTTCCAAATAGGAAAAGATTCAGAGGATTACTCTTTTGCCTATTTAAAAACTGCACAGTAGAAATACAATGATTTTATTTCTTGATCTTGAGCAGGAGGAGAACTTTCAAAACATAGCCTTGTCTTCAGGTCCATGAAATGATTACTTTTATCATATCAGTTAAAACCACTGGGAATCGTTTTAAATTATTGAATGAAAATAAAGAGATTAAGAGAAAATAGCAGAGACTTTGATTAATTTGTGAAGTGATCGATGATCTCTTATATCACAGAAAGTACGATTTTCAAAACATAATGTATTGTTGTTTTGACTTCCTATTTGTTAACTATAATGCTTTACATTAGTGAATTTTTAAAGTTCCACAAACATCTTAAATTAAAAAGTTTCAAGTTCTAAATATAAGAAGTTTAGACAATTTACTCTAATAACTGAGCTATTGACGCTCGCTTCTAACCAGACCATTTTTTGAACCATAGCTTCAATTGGGTGCACCATTCTCTTTTAAGGTCTTTATTGCTGGTGATCTTATTCAAACCACGTTTTTTGAGCTCAGCCTCCCAGAGAACGATGACTCTCCTTCAAAGATTAGTTCAATCGATCTCAATGTACACGTAAGACAGAGGAGGTGTAATATTTTATATCATACATTCCAAACCCTCTGATTTGGAATTGTAGAAAACTGAAAAATATGTATGCAGTGAACTGGATTCAAACCAGTGCCTATGGCTATCACGTTCTATTAACTGAGCTATCCTCGTTGGTTCTTCGCAATTTTTCCAACCATATCTTTCACTTGAGTTTCCCTTTCTCTCCTCACGTCCCTATCGTTGGGCATCTCATTCCAGTCACTCATTTGGGGATGAGACTCTCACAGAATGACCTTGAAAGAGAAAATCATCGTTCTATGGAGAGCTAAGCCCATTTATTTATTCAACTACCTATGTATATACATCATTTTAGATAGGTTACTATGTGCGTTTTCAGTTGCATATTTGCTATTACTTTGTTGTAAGCTCTCACTGTACGGTTGATTTCATTGTTTTGATTCGTTAAATTCATTGGAGAATTTATTGACACGCGAACTACAAAACTTACCCAAGTTTCCAGACGTTAGACAATTGATAGTCCATAGGATAAGCGAATTAGCATATTATTATTATCACTATTATTATTGTTGTTATTATCATTTACAATAGTGATCAGAATTCAAAAAAGTCTGTTATTGTCTCACTGTTTGATGGTGGCAGTGTTTTTCTGTTCTCTAGAGAAAATACTAGTCATTTTCCTGGATTGCTTTCTACCAATTTATCCGCAAATGAGACCAGTCTTTCTTTGCCAGATTTCACTCCGCAAACTGATGAGATTTTGGACTCTGTCATCACAAATCCAAGGTTAGTTCTCCTGATTATTCATGGGCTTGATCAATTTAAATAAATATCTTGGTGAGGATTTTGATTCCAGTAGCTGTTTTAAGAGTGTGCTTCTGGGCTATCTTCCTTGCTATCCAAACTTTTTAACCTTTTTTTCTATCTTGTTTTGACTTGTTATGTTTTCCACCATTCTGGGAAGTTTCTAATGCTGTTCTTGTCTTCAATAATGCAGATGACCTATCTGATCCTTGCAAAAATCGGCCTGTACATCATCTTTTCTTCATTTGCGAGGTCTTTAAACGGCTTATCAACATTCCACTAGTAGAATTATTGCAGAATTTAGACCCCTTTTTTGGTGTTCAATACGGGTTTGGAGGATCTTGCTTCACTAGTGACATTTTGAGTGTAATCAAGGAGCGTATCTATGGCTTTTTGGATAGGGAAGGTCTGGTAAAGGACGAGCTACAGCGCGTTATATTTCCAAGTGATTTGATAAGGAGCTTCAGGCTGGTTTGTTTCGTAAGTTTTCTGTTTATGATATTTGTGAAAAGGTCTTTGAAATACTTCTGTCCTTGATCACAGATCGTCAAATGCGTGTCATATTAGATGGAATTACATCTGATGAGTATTCCATTAACTCTGACGTTCCTAAAGGTTCTATTCTTGGCCTGACTTTCTTTCTTCTTCACCTCAATGATTTTTCTGGTTATTTGCTTCAGTTTATCAACATCTGTGCTGATGACATTACTCTTTTAGCAGGAACAAGTCATACCTGCGTAGGATTTATAATCTGACCTTCAGGGTATCAGAGAATGGAGAAAGTAGCTGGTTTTTCATTGCGGTTAAAATGCAAACTAATAGAAAGCCGATACCTTACCTCTATCCATTATTCCAATATTCATGAGACATTATTTTGATACTAACCTTTGTAAGGTTGCTTCTCCTCACCAATGAGGATGCTTGGTTTGTCATTTTCATTAGATGGCACTTTATATGGGAAGAGTGGTGATGATGTGACACTATCACCTGTGTTCTTAACGAAACATTATCTCTAGGAGAGTCGCCAACAAAGGGTAAAGAGGCCATGCTCCCCATGAGACAGACTTCAACTCGCCAGACACCAACCTGCTATTTCAGGTCCAGAGGGAAAAGGATTAAATAACGTTTCAGAACCTGAACATAAAAACGTCTCTAAGGTGATTCTTAAGTTATGTGTAACAACACAACACAGATCACTCGTTCCTGATATGCATTCTACTAAATACATGAAAGACACATACAGTAATTAGTTGTAAATGTAAAGTGGTGGAATCTAAAACATCTTTTACCGGTGTTTTCAAAAGAAAGTGATTTGAGAGCATTTACACTATGAACCTGGTCACAAACCCCCAGCGAGCTATGGAAAGCAATTATCCTATGCTTTTTCAGCAATGCAAAGAAATAAAAGGTTTAGCAAATGGACAACAACCCTCAGAGAAGAAGAAAAAATTGTGGCAGAAAAAAACATGTGCTACAGGCTGTAAACTTTTCAAGCAGACATGCAGATAGAAGTGTCTTGTACCAACCGATTAATATATTTCCTCCGAAAGCAAAGTTCATGTAAAAGATTGGGGTTATGAAAACGCGATGAGCATGTATTAATCTACATTAGCAATTGGATAGAAAGAGTGATTTACAACGACCTAATCTGAGCATGAAAAATGGTCTCAAAAGTTACCATAGCCGAAAGTGGGGTAGAGGACGAGCTCTCTTATCCTTATAAAATACTTTCATGGCATGCGTAAAATATAGCTTCTGGTAACCAAAGTCAAGTCCCTGGCGTACCCAACAGCGAGACTGTTTATACTAACAGGGGATAGGGGCGAAGGCAATCCACTGGCGCCTCAAATCCAGTTTCTCACGAGCAGATGGGGCTCTTTAGCCTTGTAAAGACAGCTCATATAGGAGAAGGTAATTCTAATTCAAAATCCCCCTGCGGCGGGTTAAAGATAAAGATGGATTAGCAGGCAAAGAGATAGTTGACGCAATGAATCGAAGAAAGATAGATATCCTCTTTGTGCAAGAGACGAAATGGAAGGGTGATCAAGCAAAAGTGATTGGGAATAGCTGTGGGTTAATATATTACGGAACAGAGAAGAAAAGCAATGGAGTAGGCATAATGTGCAGCGCTGAAAAAAATTTAATGCTACACATGTACAAAGGAGCAGTGGTAGGTGTATAATGATAAAGTTAGCAACCGGAGAATGAAATATAAAAATAATATCAGCATATGCCCCCCAGATAGGATGTGCTGAGGATGAAAAGGATAATTTCTACAGGGAGCTAGAAACAGTAGTGCAAACCATACCGGGAAACGAAAAAATTGTGATAGGGGCAGATTTAAATGGTCATGTCGGCAGTAGTAATGAGAACTATGAAACACTCCATGAGATAGAACGTACGGCAGACAAAACAGAGAAGGGGAGAGGATTTTAGAGTTAGCAGTAGAATTCAACCTAACTATCACAAATACCCTATTCACTAATAGAGAAAAACATCTGATTACTTTCAAGAGTGGCAACAGTAGTAGTCAGATTACATACTTGTTCGGAGAAGAAACAGATTTAAAGTCTTGAACTGTAAAGTAATACCTGGTGAGCCTGCAGTAACACAGAACAAAATATTGGTTGCTGATATGAGAATTGAAAGGAAGAAGCGGAAAACCCTTAGAAGAAAACCTAGAACACAGGTGTGGAAACTTAAGGATGAAGATGTCGCGATCAACTTCAAGAATAGAGTAGTGAAAAGACGAAGAAATCTAGCACCCGCCCAATCCATAGAGCAGGCGTGGAACTAAATGAAAGAAGTAGTTATTGAAGAAACAAAAAGGGCCTGTGGGATCAAGAAGGGACACAAACCTTTAAATAGAGATGAATGGTGGTGGACAACTGAAATTCAGGAGGCAATTAAGAAAGAGAAAGACGCTTTCAAGCGATGGCAAAGAAATGAAGACCAAGAATCACTTTGGAGCTATCAAGCACAGAGAAATATTGACAAGCGCGCAGTCCCAAAAGCGAAAGCACAAGCGTCATAACAGCTTTACCATGAATTGGAAACCAAAGAAGGCGAGAAGAAAGTTTTTAAGGTAGCAAAGGCACGGGACCGAGCAAAGAGGAATCTTACTGAAACAGCTGTAATAAAGAATGCGAGAGGAGAGATATTGACAGAAGAAGTGGAAATATGCAGATGATGGAAATGCTACCTCCAGGAGCTTCTAAACACAGAAAACGAGAGAGGACGCTTATCAAGTATTGAAAAAACAGAGAGCTCAGAGATAAACATCCGAAAAGAAGAAGTGGTAGCAGCTATGAAGTGTGTTAAGCAGGGGAAAGCCCCGGGTGACGAGAGAATAAACTGGTTATTGGAACCTTTCAACAAAATAAAGGCAGTGCTGCAGATTGTGAAAACTAATTTGTTAGAATTAAATTATTAGAACATGTGATGAAAGTCTATGAAGGGATAATCAACAAGAGGCTTTGAAAGCAAATAGAAATTGATGATATGCAATTCGCATTTATGTCTGGAAAAGGAACCACCGACTCCATTTACATTATCGGGCAGAGCCAAGAAAAATATTTTGAAGGTAACGAACCGCTATATATGGCATTCGTTGATTTGGAAAAAGCATATGACCGCGTCCCACGTGATGTAGTACTTCGGTGCTTGAGAAAAAAAAGGGATGACGGAAAAAATGATAAAAGGAGTAGCCAGCCTCTACAGCAACAACCAGAGCAAAGTAATTTGCGAAGGATATAAGCCGAGGACTACCAGAGGCCATAACAGCAGATAATAGAGAAGAGTTGGGATCGAAGCTTTTACAGGTGGCAGGAAGCGATGGAATTGAGAAGTTTAAAAGTGAATAGCAAGAAGACAGAAACAATGGTATCTTCAAAGAATGAGCAAATAAATATTAAAATTAGAGATAGACATGGGGAAGTGGTTAAGCAAGTAGAGTCATTCTGCTATTTACGAACATTAACGACAAGGTTGGGGGTTGTCAAGAGGAAGTTAAGACAAGAGTCAGAAGAGCTTGGGTGAAGTGGTGAGCCTTGAGAGGCATAGTATGCGACACGAGAATGCCAATAAAACTCAAGACAAAGATCTATTGATCAGTTATACAACCGGTATTACTATATGGTCTAGAAGTCGTATCTTTAAAAAGGGCAGAGGAGAGAATGTTAGAAGCGACAGAGATGAGAATGCTAAGGTGGCTAGCCGGAATAACCTTGCACGAACAGAGGATAAATGATGACATAAGAAGGTTTTTAAAGGTAAGCAAAATTACAGAGAAAGTAAGAGAAGCAAGGTTAAGATGGCATGGACATGTAATGAGGGGAGAAAATGACAATATTCTGAAGGCAGTATGGCAGGCACCAGTGACAGAAAGGAGAGTGACTGGAGAACGTCATAGAACGAGACATTGAAAGAAGTGGGAGCGAGAGAAGGAGAATGGGAAGAACGAGTCAAGTGGAGAAAAAGGTGTCGAGCGGCCGACCTGACAAACATTGGATGAAGGCCGAAGAAGAACAAGACGAATCTGAGCATGAAAATGCAAAGGTTAAATAAAATGCGTCAAGATTAATCAAAGAGAAGAGAAAAAATTAGCCAAATCAAAGAAGGATGGAAAAGTAACTTTTCAAACTCTCAAATGAAATCAATGATAAAGAACCTTCTTCATCGAGACAACAATCAGAAGCCCCTAAATGACTAATCGGAATAAGCTTTATGTGACTATCTTGAAGAAATAAAGAGAAACGAGGAGACGTAATTACATATAGTATATATTATATATGCTTAAACTGTTACGTTTTACAAGGAAAGAAGAAGCAATCACATTGACGATACTCTATATTAAGATTCTGACGGAGATAAAATGTTTTAGCCTTCTAGAAAAATTTCTTTTTAAAGTTTAAAAAGAGAAAGATAGCATAATGAAGAGCAATAACTACAAAAAAATACCTTTTTATGTTATCAAGGTGAAAGATGAAACAATTGTATATAATCTGAGAATCAGCACAAAGGTCAGCTGAAGCCAATTCTGTTTTCATCCTGGAGACCAGATGATTAATTAGTTAACTAATTTACTTATTTAATTTCGGATACGTCATTAAAAATATGTATACACTGTGTACAAAATAATTGTCAGCTATGTACAGCATAATTTTCCTTTTCTGATCGTTCCTGTTCTAAATCCAAGAAAGATTAAAATTAAAGTAAAAGTAGGTAAGAGAGATAAAAGACTGAAAGATATAAAATTCATTTAACAATTATAAAAGCTCATCTTTTGACCTAGCTGAGCAAACATTACGTGGGAGTTCATTATAAACTACTTCTCCTTGGAAACAAGAACTCTTTTTAAATGACCTTTTGAAAGTTTGCTTTTGGTAATCTGAGTAGGATATTATTGTTATCAGTTGGGCTTCTCTTCACTTATACATACTGTATTGGTAAAAGGCATCATAATTCAGATTATTTATAGACTTATAATCTTCAAGACATAATAATTGCCTCACAAACTATGCTTTATTCGTGATGATGTTGCTTCTTTATACATGATTTTATAGGCTCTTTCCTAAAAACGTTGGAATTTTTTCTTGTAAGTGTTGTTGGTATTATAAATCAGAATTGAACAATATGTAAACAGTAAATATGTCTATTACCTCTCAGTTTGCTGAAAGAAATGGGGCTAAAATAAAGACCCTTATATACTTATAAATCAAGGAAATGCATTTTTAGGCTGATGAAAAATAGAATTTAGCATACCTTGAAAGTAAAATGATGGGACAGATTGCCTCATTGGCCCTTATCACTCCGCCTTTCATGGCACTATTTTCAATCCCTTGAAGGGATGAGATGCATTGTAATAATGTCTGGCGTTATTTTTCAAAGCTCTTTTGACTGCTTTCCAGAATATAACTTCTCTGAATTTTTATTAGAGCGATGCCTTCGTAGCTTCACCATTCAATACTACGCTATAGCCTGCACGTACTAATATAGCAACAAAATATGTGCCCATAAAAATATACAGAAGTCACTTTCAAAGTTGGCTTTCTTCCCCATGCTCAACTACCACAAATACTCAGACATTTTCAGAGCAAAGCTTTTTAACTCTAAACTTGACCTTAGACATTAGATCCTCCGGTCCTGTGCAGGGCAAGGGGCAGCAAGATTTATTTATTTATATTTATTTATTTACGAATATTTATACAGGATAAAAGCTTCAGTTATTTACGTACTTACATAAATATTGTTATCAATGTTTGTCCTGTAGAATATAATAAAAGATATAATAAGAACTGATTAAAAACTATATAAAATTAAAAGCCTTCAAATTTCAATCAAGATGAAGATAAAAAGGGTCTTCTATCTTCAAGCGGCATATTATTAAATAGCTTAGCTCCACCATAATAAAAACTAGATCTAGCAACTTCTAGTTTTATTGATGGGAGTTTTAATAAATTGGCATAATTTCGAGTCCTTTTAGAATGTTTCATAATTTTAAAGTAGTTGTCAAAATCTTCGTGTTGAAGGTTCTTTTTAATACACTTTCCGACCAGTGAACAGACTTGTGATTCAACAACTTGAATAATACTTT
>RDPX01000001.1:1552570-1580256 GCA_003991215.1 Morbakka virulenta | reverse complement strand
ATGCTTTGGATTTACGGACTGCATTAGTGCATTTGTTGCGCTGCTTCTTGTATTCATTCCAGCTCTGTTCGTCGTTCTGAGATCTTGCTCTCCGAAGCAAAAGATCACGTTTGTTTAATTCTCGTTTCAAAGGCTCATTCAACCACTGGCAGGGCTTCCCCTTCACACGTTTCTCAATCATCGGTGCGTGCACATCAAAACCATCTCTCAGTTTGGTGGTAAGGTAACCAACAGCATTGTTGACATTGTTGGTATTGTAAACAGGAGACCAGTCGATTTTACGTACATCGGCAAGTAAATCATCAGGATTGTAGTTGGTATAATTTCTACTTTTGATGTCAGCGAGCTCGATCCCCGGCCAGAGCTTGAGCATTCAGGACGAACAATCCAAGGGCTTTTAGGTCTTTTTTGAAGATTGCTTGCCACATGCGTACAGGTCTGCCACGCGTCCTCCTTCCGACTTTTCAACCATCTTATGCAGTTCTTTTTGTTCCGTCCGTCTATAAACTTCCCCATTCGTTATCCTGTCCCGCCATGTAATCCCCAAAATCCTTCTCAGGTTCCTCTGATGAAAAGAGTCCAGCTTCCGCTCCAACCTCTTTGAATTTTTCCAATTCTCGCTTGCATATAAAACCGTAGAGATGACTATCGCGAAGTATAACAGGATCTTGAATTTCGTGTTTATCTGCCGCGACTTCCAAATATGTGCCATTGATTGAAATCCTGCTCCAGCTCTGCCTAACCTGTTAGTCATCTCTGTTTCAACTTCACCAGTGTCTGTAACATAGCTTGCAAGGTATGAAAACTTTTCTGTTGTCTCAGGTAGATTGCCGTGACAGTTATTTGTGGTACCTGATTGTTGTTGATGTTCATTACTTTACTCTTGCCCTCATTTATCCTCAATCCCACCCTGGCACTTCGATTTGTAGTCTGTCTGTCAATTCTTGACATATCATCCTATATCGGGCCATTATGGGTATGTCATAGGCAAACCCAAGATCTGTAAGATTTGAATTGTCATCCCAGGGTATGCTAATATATTCTCCTGACATTGCCTTCATTATAAAGTCTAAGCATACGATGAACAAATATGAGGACAGTATACAGCCCATTTAATTCCAGAGATCAATTCGAATTCTTATGTCATTCCTAAGCTTGCACTGGCTCCGCATTCCCAGAATAGACCACAGTACATCCTTCACCTATTAGTCTTCCTTGTGCTATCCATCTAATTACTCTCACTCCTAACACATTGAGGTCGTATCTCTTCATCTCCTAGATCACCTGTGCCAGTTTTTATGTTTTGTACAATGTCCTCGCATTCAATGTTCCAAGTTTTCTGTTGTGTTTGCGATATTCGAATTCTATTTTATGACTCAGTGGGTAATGCTAGGGTCGGGTTCGAATCCTATTTTGAACAGAAACTATTTAATTGTCCTGCTGGGCTGCCAAGGTAGTTAGCAGGCCTATATTATAACAGAGTTTGGAAATAAGTAACCCTTTCATCCATAAAAATCTATATCTTATCCTGTACCAAAAAATGATTATTCTGTCTTAAAAATCCGTTATTTTTTCCAACATAATAAATCTTTCCTTTCCTTAAAAAATAACAACAACCTCAGTGGACAATTTTTCTTTAAGATTTATTAATAGCCGCAGGTCTGTATAAATTCTATATCTTGTTTCCATGGACTTAGGAAAGTTTTTGAAAGATTTTTATCTAAGATTAAATATCAACGAAGAATTTTCTTCCATATATGAACATTTGGAGAAAATGTGAACAAAGTATAGAAGTACAATGTCGGCTTGGAATGCTTTTGCTAATTAAATTTATTGAAACGGTTTTCGCAAAAGTTTATAAAGGACTCGGCTTTTGTGGCTAGCTCAGAAATAAGAGCCTTTCTAAATCCGGATTTTACTTTCAATCCAGAAGACTCCATATGCTTGTAGAAGTCAATGATGCATTCATTATGTAATAATTTGAGTGTGGTCAATTTCGCATCAACTTTGATATTGTAGTGATCGATAACTTATTACAGTTGACTAATACCTCTTGGACCTGTTTGAAAAAAACCTTCTTGTACCTCTGCTAATTAATGTCCAGTGGCTGGAAAGGGTTTGAATAATTGCTTGGAACTCGCTGGACAAAGCAATTATTCTTTTCCTAAGAGATTATTGACCGCAGGTTTTGCTTGAGCTTTAAACACGTCAAAAATGAGCAAAGTCTTCGAGTCAGTGGTCATATGCAACCTCTCGAGTTTCTTCTTAATGAAAATGAATACTATCTTGTTCAGAAGAGAAATTTTCCATTTGTACCTGCTCGTTTCATTCAGTTTATGATTTACGAATACCTCTTGCCTGTAAGAGAATACTTTATTTGACTGTAAGAGTTACATTGGCACCATTCCTTGCCATTTTCTCTGGGCATCTGAAAGAAAGCACACCATTTTCAACAGATATATCGACCTTTTTAGAAATTTCACAACCAAACTACCCCTAGATTGGAGGGAATTTATTTCATTACTGTTATCAATACCTCAGATAACAGAAATGAAATACATAAGCCTGAAGAAGCAACAAAGGAACCCATGCCCTATCCATCTAATGATTCCAAATATTCGACAATAGAAATAATCAAGGAGCATGAATTGAGCACCACCCTGAAAGAGTTTGAGGCTCAGAAGGCAAAAGAGCAGAATGCAAAGAAGACATATTCTGTACTTGATATGAAAGGAAATGTATTAAGAATGGTAACCGGTAATCGTACAAGAAAATGTTTTGGATAATTGTAAATTATGCAAGGTGGTTTTAGAAAAATACAAATTATTATAATAACTGGTGTGTTACAGGAATCAAATGCGAGGGCCAAACTTACATGACATTAATAAAGCTGAGACAGAACTATACAAATCTTCATCTTCGTCAGCTTTTTTCTTGTAGTGAGGTTACAATTACTAATGTTTCACTTAAATTTCCTGCACAAGCGTTCCTTTCAAGATCTAGTTAGTAAAACACCTTCAGGAGACAAAAAACACTATTTACGTCACACTTATCATTCTTGCCTTTCCCAACTGCAGGATTGTAATTAATAGTAATGATATGTAATAGTAACCTACAAGGAGTAACATATTCCTCTTACCGCTCAATGAATTCTCTTAAAATGCTCGCAGGTGTGGCTTCTAATGCTATTACTACATATGTGAGTAACCTTTATCTTTGGTCACTATCAGAAACGATATTTGTGGAAAATTGCGCAATATTAAGCCATTTCACAGCTTATGACCTGATCCTAGCAGACAAAGGCTTTTTGATTAACAATATTGTTCCAATTGGAGTCTCAGTTTACATTCCACTTTTCTGGAGCATGGAGATATACCAAAAGTGAGGTGCTGACTGCTAGACAGATAGCAAGATGTAGAATACATGTTGAACAAGCTAATACAAAGCCTAAAGATTTCACATTCCTATTACTTATTCTTGCTTGGCTAAAGAGACATGCAGGCAAAATTCTACAGCTGATTGGAACACTTGTAAACTTCCAGTTTTTACTGATAAAAGAACGAGGTGATGGAGTCAATTTTGAATAACTTTAAAAACTTGAAGAGATGATAAATTACTATCACTAAATTCCTTTCTTGAACAGGAAACCTTTTTTTTGCTGAAAATATACTGGCCTAACAAGTATAGCTTATGAAGAGAAAGAGTTTAACTATCTAGTGATTTTATTGCATCATATAATGGTAAATAGTACTTACTTTGGCCCATAGAAAACAGAATTGTCTTAAAATTTCCAAGTTTTTTCGTATAAGACATTCTTTAAAATTCTAATAATTTTCATGTCTTTCTTTCTCCAAACTACAAAGTAGTAATATTTCCATTTTGTCAAATAAAGCTGTTCTTGTACTTGATGCCAATAGGCATGGTCATTTTTCGGGCTTAGATTAGTTTCATACCTTGCCAGGAAAAAGTCTTTCTGCTTCAAGCCTTATTCAATGAAATAATATTTTAAGGAAAAGGGGAATTTAACCATTGAGGCTCCTAGAAGTCAAAGTCATCAAGGCAAATACCAGGTTCAACATCTTCTCCTGGCGCTTCTATGCTTTATAGCAACTCCTACATGTTGGAAAAACCAGAGAATAGGTTTTACCCCACTTAAATATTGTTCACCCATAACTTGTTTTAATAAAGAGGGAGTTATTTTCTTAGCCCTTAAAACTGCTTCAAAATTATTTGCAGTGAATCTTTCCTTTCGCGTCGGTCTTTAGTTGTTTTTTTTAGATGGGCATACTTTTGTTACTTCGAAAGGCAGCCCATTCTTTGTTAATACAATGGCAAACTAGTATTGGGTCTCATAAGGCAAAATAGCTCCTCACTGGAAATGCAATCGCCATGCCTGTGTTTTATCATAGACCTCACAATATGATTTGCAACACAGAGATATTTTATAGAGTGAAAGTAATGTAATTAAAAGGTGTACTTTTTTGTTTTTATTAAAGGATACCGATCCAAGGCCAACGTGATGCTGCATGGCAGTCACTCGGTTGTTGTTAGAGAACGTTTGATGGCTAAATACTTTAACTTGGGGGCGTAGGTGATGTGATTCCAAAGATTTTATCTTAAGATCAATGTCCTTTATCTTAGTTTTCATGCACCTGGTTTCTGACACATAGTTCTGAACACCGATATGTCTTGAATGCTTCCTGCAAAATCAAAGGAGAATTGTATTGGAATCCATGAGTGACGAATACACCATTTCTTTGAGAGTGCCAATCCAACAAAAGAAAAGAGTGACTCAGTCAAGGAACAAGTTTTGTTGCATAGATGAAAAAATCCACTTTCTTTTCTTCATATTGGTAAAGCTACAAAAAGGCAAGACCTAGATAGAGACACAGGTAGGTTTAAGTTTTTTGAATACTTATAATCGATCTCGTACTTGCAGATTTGCAACTTATCCAGAGACACAAAAGGATACTAAGGTGTCCATGTAGCCTATGGCTATGTTGTAAGGAACGTGGTGAGTATCGCAGGTATCTTAAAGTGGGATCACCATTAGAAATAGCAGCCTGTACCAAGTAGACTAAGTACACACGGATTTCACAGCTATGCAACATAGATTGACAATACTCTGGTGCAGATGAAAGAGAAATTAGTTAAGGATGTAAATTTTATACTTGAAGATTGAAAATTAAACCCAGAAGTGCACGATGTGTTTATTCACGTAAAAATCTTTTCCTTTGATGATATTTTTCTTTAAAATTATTCCATCCTTTTTTCTTCGTCACACTTTGTGTACGAAGTGTGACGAATACTTAATGAGTTATGAAGTGTTAATTTATTTGAAAAAAATTAAATAATCCAAAATATCAAAAATGAAAAACAGTTGGATTTTGGGCTTCTTTGCGAAGCCTTCTCACCTCTTCTTTTCGGTAGAGGAATAGACAGGCAAGGGAAAAGCCAGCATAATAGAAAGCAGGACAGACAGAAAAACAAAGACAAAAGAAAGAGAAAGACAGAGAGACAAAAAGCAAGACACTCACATAGAGAGACAGACAGACAGATAGAGAGAGGGGGAGAGAGAAGAGGAGAGGGAGAAAGAGAGAGAGGGGGAGAGAGAGAAAGAGAGAGGGGGGAGAGAGAGAGAGAGAGAGAGGGAGAGAGGAAAGAAGAAAGGTAAAGTAGAAATAAAAAAACGTAAAAAAGAAATTGAGCAAAACTATAAGACTTTGCTGACCAAATAATTACTGTACATTAGTTTTGAAGTCAAAAAGTGTCAGTAAAGGTCAGGAATAAGAAAGAAAACAACAAAATAGCAACTAGTTACAGCTTATTACATGATTTCAGAAGACCTTCCTAAAATCGTGAGAGACAATGTACCTAAAGCAAGCAAAATTGAGTGTATACAATTGTTATGTGATAAAATGTGACGATGGAAAAGAGGAAAAATTAAAAAGACGAGCAGAATATTGTAAACAGATGTAGAACGATCATCAAGACGATAAATAGACAGCATCCACATACAGCCTACTCCTGCAGGAGGAGAAGTACTATCGGGCCTTTAACAGGTACCCAACAAAACATTCTAGCCATATATAAAGCATATATAAAATCAGAGCTGGCCAACCACAAAGTTCTTCAAGGGCTGTAAAGTTGCTTCTTCTTTCTACTTTCTTTTACAAATACATTCACGAAGGTTTGTAGTGGTTCTTCTGAATCAGCAAGTATGGAAGTGTCATCAGCCTGGCTGATGTTATTCACATTAAACCCTCCTATTTTTACTTCATTTGGGCGGCTAATTTTCCTCATTATCATATCTGTGTACATTGAAAAGAGTTCTGGAAAACAAACCTTTTTCTTACACCTTCAGTTATTTTCACTTATTCACTTCGTTCTTGCCCAATACATACTCCTGCCTGTTGTTGCCACTAGAGGCTTTTGGTAAGTTCTATATCTTTGTTGTTAACGTCCAGTTCGTCAAGAATTTCAAATAACGGTGCATATTGCACGTCATCGCAACCTTTTGTGTAATCTATATAACATAAATAAACATCTTATTGAATCTCTACACATCTCTCTGTAATCATTCGAAATGTAAATATTACATTTCTTGTCCAGTTTTGTTGTACCAGCTTTGTTTGGTAGAGTAATGAGGACTGATCGAGACAACTATGTTAGAAAATGGCCTTCATTGTAGATCTTGTTTCCTTGCCTACCTTAATCATCCATTTTGAAGACAAGTCATCAAGAATTCACCTGATAGACACTTCAACTGGAAATGCTCCTTTATTTTGGGGTATGCTTTTGATAGCTTAGGTTATTTCTTCTTGTCAGATAGGGAAGCTTTTTTTTCTCTTAATAATTAGATAGTCTGGTGGTCTGTTATCTTCAAAAAGTTTACAAATATATTCTTTCCATCTTCTCAGTATTTGTTTTTTTTCCGTAATAATAGTACCATCCTTAGGTTTAATGCAGTTGGTCGAAGAACAAGCTCTGTATTTTCCAGCAGCTTCATTTACCTTTTTATGCAGTAGTTGAGAGTTTTTCTTGTCTATTTCTTCAATTTCATTTCCAATCTCCCTATCCACGTTTTTGTATTCTGTGCGAATGTTCTTTGCTTTCCCTCTTGTTTGTTAGCTCAATTAATCCTTGGGTCATCCATGATCTGTGCTCTTTCAAATTCTATTGGAATACTCTGACTAATTGTTGAGCACAATAATTTTCATTTGTTGTTTCCAATTTAGTTTTTGCCAATTTTTTTTTCCATTTTGTAGATATTTTTTAACTTCTATGTCTTCCTCAAGGGTTTTTAGGCCTAGCTTTTGGGGTATAAGTTTTCTATTGTTTTAATTTTTGAAGTTTCACTTTTTTGTCTCCAACTGTTGTGATCACTGCTGCATTCTTCTCCTGGGTGTGTACGAAAATTTCCAACGGTGTTTCTGTATCTTATTTTGATTGTGATGTAGTACTCGAAAAGATGTTTGAAAAACCTGTATTTGTAAAAACTGTTGTGCTATTTTAATCTATTTCAGAGATTGAGATTTAGGGGTACTGCATTAGTGCTGCACATGGCGGGACACGGAATGTAAACCTCATCATACGGATGATTGTAAAAGGAACGCTCTAGTTGCAAAGGCGCTTTCTGTATCTTACATTGATTGTGATTTAGTCGATTTGATTTATTAGTAATTCCATTTGGGCTTTTCAACGTTCAGAGTTTTCTTTGATGTTTAGGAAACTATGCGTTCATAATTATTTGGGTATTTTGTTCTCACCATTCCTTTAGCTTCTCTCCTATTTCATTCTTCTCCTCTAGCCCTTCTTGTCCTACAATGTCATCGTACCTGTTTCTTCGAACCATTGAAATCTCCAAACTATTATTGTTATTAAATCTTCAATTTGCAACTAATGCACTGTCAGATCTAATGCCTTTCGCAAAATCCTACACTTTTCTTAAGAGTGTTGTTTTCTGGACTTCGGCAATGTTGATCTCAATCCCAATCTTTTCCATGTATTTGGTGAAATTTTTCGTCACACTCCCAAGAACCCCCAAGACAACAGGTTCAAAGCTAACTTTTTTCAAATTCCAAGTCTTTGGATTTCTCTTTTAATTTCCTGATACTTATCAATATTTTCCTGTTCTTTTTCATTTATCCTGGTGTTTCCGGGGATAGCAACATCAATGGTGATCGGAGTCTTGTCAATTTTGTCAGTAGTTACGAGGTCTGATCGTCCTGACTCAATGACATTATCACAGTTTGAGGTTCATTCTCATACCATTTCTTGGCTCTTTCAAGATTCAGTTTTACACACAGCTTCCAACGGACAATTTTAGCAACGTTGCCATGCCATCTTTTGTACTCTTTTTGAGCAAGCTTTTTACACTCGCTCAGGATATGGTTTACTGTTTCTTCCCTTTCTCCACACATTCTACAATTAGGTAAATCAATACTTTTGTCAATGTTATACTTAACATAATTTGTCCGTATTGCTTGCTCCTGGGCAGCAAATATTAAAGCTTCAGTGGTCACTTTCAAATCTGATTGTGTCATCCAGATCCACGATTTCTCCTCGTCAGTATTTTCACTTTTATTCCTGATAATTTGCCCATACATCTGCTTTCCAAGCCATTTTTGTTTTCTTTTCTCCTTATTTCTCTTTTTAAGATCTTCCTTTCTAACCATTGATTGGTATTCAATTATACCAACATGTTTCACTGCTCGCAGTAATGAATCATTGGAATTTTTTAGGTACCATCCAAGACTATTCTCTTCACTTCTAATTGAATCTTCGCAATCCATAAGTCATCTTCCACCGGCATTTCTATCTAGGTATAATCTGTCTACATCAATTTTAGGGTGAAAAGCTTTATGCATTTGTTAGGAGCTTTCGATTTTTTCTGTCCAGTTCCCTCAGCTCATCACATTTTCATTCTACTATTCCTGTCCCATACCCCAACTATTTATGGTGTGTATTTTGTTCTTTCCGTTCAGTTTGGATTTCAAAATTAGTCTGATGCGTCTACGGTACTCTCTTATAAATTGATCTTTCACCTCTTTCTCTTTGATTTTATCATGCTCAATTACCCCCAGGTATCGATACCCTTCCTCATCAACTGTTTCCAAAACCTTTCCATCTGGGAGAACTAAACCTTTACTCTTACTCTTACCTACTTTTTCTCTATTCAAAACCAACAATTCGCACTGCTTTATCCCGAATTCCATCCTAACATCTTCGCTAAACATGTATATCGTATTCACAAACTGTCACCCTAAAATATCCCCCTCTTAATTTCAACAGCTACAGGAGATGTACCACTAGATGTTTACTCCAATTTCCACTTACTCATACTACCTAACAAAAATGTTTTGGTGTTCTCAGCCACTCCAATTAATTCTAAATATTCTCCAACCCAGCTATGTATACTAATGTCATATGATTTGCGGTAGCCAATCCATGCCATAGCAAGGTTCCTACTTCTTCTTTCGCCTCTACAATTTCTCTTACATCATTTCTGCTCATCAGGTATCATATCTTCTTCATCAAGAAATTTGTAGAGACAGTCCGATGTGATACCTGTTAGCAATTTCCACATCAGAGGAAGACAAGAAAAGGGGCGATAGTTATCCACTGCAATACCTTTACTGGCATCTTTTTGGCACAACACTTTTCTACCAAAAGTCAACCATTCAGGTAGTTCTTCATTCCCATTCAAAATCTTATTTAATTGTTCAGATATTCTCTCGTGAAGGCTAGATAACCTTTTAATCCAAAATCTTTGTACACCTACTTTCCAAGGTGTCTTCCAATTAGGAATTTTTCTAGCTTTCTTTAAGATAATTTCTGTTGTAATTACCAGATCATTTTGTTTTGGGTACTTGCTCTCCTCCTTCAATCTTTGTAGCCATTGTGCATCCTTGTTATTATCTTTTTCATTACTCCATATGCCACTTCAAAAGGCTTGACTTCCTGCTGCATCTGGTATTTCACTACTTTCAAAATTACAAGCATTACGTTCTGCAAATAACTTTTTCTGATCGGAATTAAACAAACTATTTTGTTGAAACTGTTCTGTTCACTCATTATACCTTTTCAATTTGGCCACTTTTGCTAATGCTGGCTGTTTGAGTTCTTCAATCACTGTTCCAAGTCCTTTTGCTTTAATCCCAAACCTTGTATAGATATTTTCTATTTTCTTCGATGTTTTCACCTCATCGTTCTTATACCTTGTAAGTAAATTAATGCACTTGTTAAGATCCTTAATAACGCTTTCAGTTCGTCGTTACTAGCAGTGTTCCCGTTTGGAACTCCCATCTTTCCTGATCTTTTTGAGACCTAGCTGTTTTGATACCCATACTTAACACGCAACAATCAAATTATTGGTTTCAATAATGTTGTTGGTATTAAAGAATAAATTCTTTAAATAATGTCTTGATATATATATCAAGACATTATTCACTCGACGAACCTCATTATTTATTCTTATGAAATCAACTTTTTTGAACACTATCCCGTCAGCATTTTCTCCAGAGTTATAAATTTCTATCAGTTGATCAACAATCATCCTTTCTTCATCTGGGAGTCCCTCAAGCAAAACATTTTAACTTACCCTATCTGATCCCTCATTCACAGTACCTGTATCAACTTCAAGTAATTCAGTATTACCCTCATCACTATTTGCATTACTTTCTTGATTCGAAAAACCTTTGACTCTTCTCTTGATCATTTACAATTCCAACTCAGTGAGCCAGCCACCTTTTCTAATCGCTCTGGCTTGGTCACAAATCCTCTGTTTAGTAGTGTCTTGAAACGGGCCACGCTCTAACCATTCTAACCTCTGCCGGTAACCTTTAATTGATACATCGTTTTCATCAGTGGGATTGGATCTATAATAGCATTCCATAACAACAATACTTACTTCCTTCGACCATCTTTTCCTTTTAGGCTACTTTGATACCCCAGTAGCAGAAGTGTTGCCTATAACTCCTGTGCCGGCGGGCTCGGGCACCGTCACACTTCCCGTAGGCTGTTCGGGTCTCCCCTGATCCAATATATTATTTGTACTTTGATTCATCACTAAGTAGGAGCCGGAATTTCAACTCTTGGGCACAATTATTATTATTATTATTATTATAAATAATTTTATCCGGGACAAACATTTCAGTGTTATGTACATTGCTATTAATGTGTGTCCTGCTAAGATATAGGAAAATAAAAATATTGTTAGAAATAATGTAAAAATATTTATACATAGAAAATTAAATACGCTAAAATATATTTATTTATCTACACTTCAAAATGATCGGTTTCAATAATTTTGAAGATGTTAATACGGTCCACTTGACGATGTTCAATGGGCAAGCCGTTGTAAATTTTTACACCCATAGAACGAAATCTAGATTTTGTAAGTTGCAGTTTCACCTTTGGAATTTGCAACAAATACCCATTATTCCTTGTACCCATACTATGTCCCCTGGCAGAAAAGAACCCTTGAAAATTTTCACAGGTTTCCACTATCAGACATTTCTTAACTAAGGAAACAGAGTGTCTCTTAAAGTCATTAAATACAGGAGTTTGCTTTTTGCCAGTTATTTTACATTTTCTGTTATCCAATGGTGTTAGTTTTGGAAATTGCATGTTGGTGAGGTTTAAGTTCATTGTGCAGCTACACAGAAGAACTGGTAAGAGAATACCTTTGTACACCTTCATAAGTGATTCATAAGATACACTTGATTTCAATGATGAAAATAATCGCAAACTTCCAGACATTTCCTTCTATTGACACCGAAGGGTCCCTAAAAATGGCATTGTCCGGCCTAGCATCGTCCCCAGTTATTTGCACTCGTTCGTAGATGCAATAGGTTGAGATATATAGTTTATGTTAAGTAAATGAGAGTTCTGACTTAGCCTTTTCCTGTTCCGAAGACGATGGATTCCGTTTTCTCCGGCTTCATGTTGATGACAAGTTCGTTGTTAATGAAATATTCAGCGATGCTTGCCAAGTCAGAATTAAGCGCTTCTTCGATTTTTATGTGTGATTTTCTAGACACATAGATAACTGTAACCTCAGCAAATTGAATAACTTTCGAGTGTTTGATACAACTTTCGAAGTCATTGTAATAAATAAAAAACAAAATGGGTCTTAGGATAGACCAGTGGGGTACTCCACAGTTAAGAGGGCGTGGCACTACTTTTTGCCCATCGACTTCACAAAAGAGAAACCGATTAAATAAATAGCCCTCAAACCAATTGAGCGAAGCTCCTCTGAACCTAAAAACTTTTAACTTTTGCAACGTGGCTCAGTGACTCAGCGTGTCGAACGCCTTCATTAGATCAATAAACGCAGCACCGACCAAATGGCCTTCAACAATTTTGCTGCTGATTTCATCAATTAGAAGTAGGGTTACGAGTTCGGTTGAGCGCCATTTGCGATAACCAAACTGTCTTTTAGATAACATGTAATTTTCTTCGTTGTAATTGGCAAATTGAACCCCACCATGGCCGGTCCCAAGCCCGGATGAGAAAGGAGGAGAGCTGGGCAAGGGACCAATCACCCCTTCCCATAAAACAACCACCGATTACGGAAACTTGGACAGCAAGCAAAATTACCTATGGTCACAGAACCATGTCGTGTGAAATCCCTGAAGATAATGACCTCAGATGGGAAGACACGCAAATGACGGCTGGGGGCGAAAGCCTACGGGAAGCCTCAAACCTAAGAACGACATGCATGAGATCACTTCTAACACCAAAAAGACACATCCATGTAGGATGTTGGAATGTAAGAACCATGTACGTCACCGGGAAAACTGCAATAATAGCAAGGGAAATGAGGAAATACCATCTACAGATATTAGGCATAAGCGAAGCAAGATGGAAAGGTTTCGGAGACGTGAAGGTCAACACTGAAGAGTCTGTACTGTATTCTGGGTCAGATGAACATCATAGAGGTGTACGAATCATGTTAAGCCCTGAGACTAGGAAATGCCTAATCAAGTGGAATCCAGTGAATGAAAGGATCATTAGTGCTAGATTCAACTCAAAATATGTAAAAGCAACCATTATTTAGATCTACAGCCCTACAAATGATGCAGATGAAGAGGAAGAGAATGATTTCTACGAACAACTACAGAAAAAGATTGAGTTAAACCAAAGCATGACATGTTGATCGTTATGGGGGACGCAAATGCCAAAGTGGGTTGTAACAACAAAAACTATGAGAACGTTTTAGGGAAAGAAGGCTTAGGCGTCATGAATGAGAATGGTGAAAGACTTATTGAGTTATGTGAAGAAAACGATCTTGTGATTAGAGGCACATGCTTCAAACATAAAAACATTCACAAATACACATGGACCTCAACAAACAACAGAGAAAAAAACCAAATTGATCACTTCATCATCAATGGCAGATACAGGAGGTCTCTCGCTGATGTACGAAGCATGAGGGGTGCAGATGCTGGAACTGACCTTAACCTTGTGGTCGGCAAAGTGAAACTTAGGCTTTCAGGACACAAACTGAAGAACACCAGCAGAAGGGAAACATTCAATTCTGTACTTTTGAAACAAAAACAAATCCAAAAGCAATTCACAGTAGAGTTGAAAAACAGGTTTAAAGCACTGGAAGAGAGCATGGAAACAACTATGGAAGAGGCAGACATACAAAAAGAATGGGAAGGTTTTACCACAATCTACACGGAGAAAGCTGAAAAGATCCTGGGTAGGAAAAGGAAGGAGCATAAAGAGTGGATAAGCAGTGAAACTTGGAAAGCTATAGATGAAAGGAAGAAAGTGAAAAATGAGATAAACTGTGCAAGATCAGAGAGAATTCGTGCTATCAAAAAACAGAAGTATAGTGAGATGGACAAGAGTGTAAAGAAAAAGGTCAGAGTAGATAAAAGTAAGATGATAAATGGGCTCGCTGAAGAAGCGAAGCATGCAGCAAAAAACAATGACATGGGAACTCTGTACAGGATTACAAAGCTATTGTATAACAAGAGAAAGCAATCACCAACTGGTGTGAGAGACAAAACTGGTAAGCTATTCATTGAAGATGGTCAGATACTTCAAAGATGGAAAGAACACTTCGAAGAAGTATTAAATGTTGAGAGTGAATGTGACAAAAATGTGGTGGAAGATGAATTTGATATCGGTAATGTTGGAACCATCGAAGAAATCAACACAGACCCCTTCACAGAAGAGGAAGTGAAGATAGCAGTAAAAAAGTTGAAAAGCAATAAAGCAGCAGGAGTAGATAACATGAGCGGAGAAATGTTAAAAGCTGGAAGCAAGATCACATACAAGAGATTACTACACATGTTCTAGAAAGTGAGAGAGAACATCAATATGCCAAGTGACTGGAAGAAATTAATGATAGCTAAAGTACCAAAGAAAGGTGACCTTACTAAATGCGACAATAGTAGAGGAATATCCCTGCTCTCCATACCAGGGAAAGTCCTCTGCAGAGTTGTTTTAGAAAGAATCAGGAAAGGAGCAGAAGAAAAATTAAAAAATGAGCAGGCAGCATATAGCAAAGGATATGAGACAGCTGAGCAGATTTTCATACTTCGAAATATTGTCGAACAGTGCATTGAGTGGCAAGCATCACTGTACATTAACTTTATTGACTTCCGTAAAGCTTTCGATAGCATCTACAGAGAGAAACTCTGGGAGATTCTGAAGTTTTATAGAGTTCCAGATCTCTTCATAGAGATCATAAAGGAAATGTACAGAGGAAGTAGTAGTTGCGTTATTAACAACGGACAGACATCAGAGTGGTTCTCTGTGAACACTGGAGTTCGACAAGGCTGTGTGATGTCAGGCTTCCTCTTCATTATTACTATGGATTGGATCACGAGGAAAGCAACAACGGCAAAGGAAACAGGAATAAGATGGAAGTTTACAACCCAGCTTGAAGACTTCGATTATGCAGACGATATCACCCTCCTATCCAGCAAGCACCAACATATGCAACTGAAAAAAACCTGGAAAGCTATGTAAATATGCCGAAAACGTCAGTCTCAAAATCACCACAGACAAGACCAAGGTGTTGAGACTTAATCACAAGGAAAACCGCCCAATCGAGATCAAGGGCAGAAGTGTTGAAGACGTGGACACCTTCACATACCTCGGTGCCATAATAAACAAAACAGGAGGATCCACTGAAGATATCACACTCAGGCTGAGTCTAGCAAGAAATGCATTTGCCATGCTTAATCCACTCTGGAAGTCAAACCAATACAGTAGTAAGACCAAGATTCGAGTGTATAACAGCAACATAATGTCCGTGCTACTCTATGGAGGAGAGATGTGGAAATTAAATGGAAATGATATCACCAGATTGGAAATATTTCAGAGAAAATGTCTGAAAAGGATTCTCAGTATCTTCTGGCCCCACAAAAATCACAAACAACGAGCTCTACCTTAGGACGAAGACCAATCCAGTAGGAGAGCTCATAAGGTGTAGGAGATGGAGACGGATTGGACATACTCTGAAAAAACCACAAAATGATAGCTGTAGAGTAGCCCTAACATGGACACCTGAAGGAAAAAGGAAGAGAGGAAGCCCGCGAACAACATGGCGGAGGATTGCGAAAGCAGAAAGAAATGACCTGGGATGGCAAACATGGAACGAAGTTAGGAACATAGCCAAAGACAGAGACAGAGATGGCGGAGGATGCTGTCAAGCCTTATGACCCGCCCGTGGCTCGAAGAGGATAAAAAAAATATTTTAAAAAATTGGAAAATTGATGGTGAACTGCTATCTCCAGAATTTTCGACAACACTGGCAATATCGAGATAGGGCAATAGTTCACCATATCGTTTATATCGTTTATCCTTTACATAAAAATATTACCTTGGCGATCTTCAATTCTGTCGGTATTCAACTAGTCTGTAACGATAAATTGATGATGAATGCTAATGGTTTGGAAAGCGCAGGAGCAGCATCCTTTAATATACATGATGAAATATCATCAATGCGGTCTTGTCCCTTTTTAAGTTCTTTAACTGTTTTTCAACAAATATTCTGGAGACATAAGAGAAAGTAAAAGCGGCTTTTAACTCGCTAACAGGTTCTTTCTGTGTTCCCGAAGCAAAACATAAAAGAGGTAAAGGTTTACTTTTTAGGTTTTGTGCTACAGACGAAAAGAATTTGCCGAACTCATTTACTTTCATTCTATATTCCGCTGGGATGCTTTTATTACTGGAACATAGTGGTCTTTCGTTGGTTGGAAAAATGCACTTAATCATTTTGCAAAATTTTGCTGGATATTTACTATTTTCGTTGAGCGAGGTATTGAAATACTTTCTTTTCGCATGCTTAATATTATTGTGGCATCGATTTTTAAGTCTTTTGTACGTTAACCAGTCGTCGACCTTTTCTCAGAATTATATATCTCTCATTCATTACAGTTTTTATTTCAAACGAGAACCAAGGACACTGTCTACCTTTAATTCGCTTTTTTACTATGGGTGCATGAAGGTTTAAAGCAGTTTGGGCAATGCTTTTTATAAAAGATCCAGGCATTGTTTACATCGGTAAAAGTGTAGAGCGGTGACCAGTCTTGTGTTTCGAGGTCTTTAACAAAATTATTTGCATTATAATCTTTGTAATTAAGCTTTGTAATTTCTTTCCGCGGTGTTTTTGTACTGTTTATTTATCTGACACAAATAATACAGTCATGATCACTTACACGTAACGGAACAACATCTGTTTTTGTGATAATTGATTATCTATTTGTAATTAATGCATCAACTGAGTTGATGAGCTGCAATCTATCGTGATTCTAGTCGGGTCGTTCACAAGTTGATGAAAACCTTGCACTGAAAATAAGTCTTTTATATCACGATTATTATTTCAGTTCAGGTAATTTACATTAATGTCACCCAAGAGAATAGTTTCTGTTTCGATGCTGTTAACACAAATTAACATTTCTGTAAAGATGGAGTACTAATTTTTTGGTAGATGATTTGAACTATCTGGGCGTCTGTTTAGACAACCGATTAAGAAGCTTTTTGCTTTTTCCGGTAATATTTCGACCCAAATGCATTCGATGTGTTTGTTTTCACTATCCTCATGTTTCCAACGGATATTTTTAGGAATATACATTGCTACTCGACCTCCTTTTCTATCATTTCGATTTCTTTTTATTAAATTGAAACCCGGAATTACGTACATTTCGTTGTCGTGTATCGTATGAGGTTGTATGTGTGTATCAGGTAAAGTTATGATGATATTTTTCGGCCCAGAAAATACAGTTTTGAAACTATCCATATTATTGAACAACCCACGACAATTTTGGTGTAGAATTTTAACTCCTTTTATTTGCATAATGTTACTCAAAGAGGCAGGTCCTGGACAATTTTCTGTACCTCCACCGGTAAGTAATAATAAGCAAAGAAAATTATTGCATTTAAAACGAGCGAATACTCTGCTTTTAACAACTTACAATGAAGAATATATAAATGATTCTTGTAATTCAAAACCTATTCCATGCAATGCTGCAGAAATTCTATCACTACCAGAGGTAAATGCTTGTATTTCTCTGGGCATGTCTCCAAGAATGAACAATGGGCAGCCTATGTAAATAATCAGCTACAACTATAGACATTTGGATGATCTATTATAGCATTCTCTCTGAAAAGAAGTAATTGTTTATCGCTCTAATGACAAAAGAAGTGAAGATGTCAATAAACTTAAACTGTGGTTATCAGTAATCCATGACGTCATTATTCTGATGTCATCGATCATTGATATGAAAGATTTATTTTTTATTTTTTCTTGAAACAACTGTTATCTCTTCTTTCCTATGAAAACAGCTGTGAAAAGCTGTAGCATCTTATAATCGATACACCCTAGTTCTTGTAACGGTTTTCAGGAGTCACACTACGTATTGTGGAGACCCCTGCAATGCTTGTATTCCTCCAGGAAAAACTTGATTTCACACAATCAAAAGCTTTGTCATAGTCTGTACAGAACACTTACATTGCTGTGGAATGCTGTGTTCATTTATCTTTGATAGTAGTAACACTTGTTTTTTGTTCTCCTATTGTACGTAGAAAACTATCCTGCTCTTCACTTATTTCTTTAGCTTATCATTAGAAGAAATATTGTTATGGATTAAAAGACAGATAGCCAGTGAATTGTTTGGCACTTCGATTGAAAAGACGTCCATTCAATCAACAATGAATCATCAACAATGTCATCGTCTTTTTTCGAGTTGAATTGAAGTAATTGAAATTGAGGAAAAATAGTAAATATATCTGATATGAATTCACCAGGAGACTATTTGGGGGTTTCTGGGGAGAGGAAAAAAATAATTCTTTAACAGTAAATTTTTGACAATATTTTACACGAAAAGATAAATTCAGACAGCTGGCATATACATTGCAGATATTAATTCAAGGTGATTATGTAAATCAAAGCAATAATGGATTTGATGATTCATTAACAAATACATGGTATGAAATTAAGGGAAACACATTACCCATTCCAATGTTTTCCAAAACGGAGTATGTAGTAAGTACATTTTCATGTGCCTGTTTTTTTTCAAATATCATATGACCCATAGGAACTCCATCTACGACAAAACTTATTTTTACATCGTACTCAAAGAAATGTTAGAAAAGCCTGTGTTTGAAAATATGCTGTACTCTTTTATCTTATTTTCAACCTATATCTGCAGAGATTGATATTTAGGAGTACTGCTTTGATGTTTCAGATGGTGGACAACAGAATGTGAGCCTCATGATACGGATGATTGTAGTATGAACGATCTAGTTTCAAAGATACTTTCTGTATATTTTATTAATTTTAGGAGACATAGGCTAGGTTACAAAATAAGGCACTTTTTGATATGCTCTGAAGACTTTGTTGGTCAAGAACTATTCTTCTTGCTCAACCTGTAGTGGGACAAACTGCAGAAATAAGCATCTGAAAGAGAGTCAGGCAATACATATTGATATGTGTTCTTACCAGACATGTTTACTCTTTAAAGCAAGTTAGTTTTGCAATACTTGGTATCCCTTAGAAGCAGTAATTAAAACCAACAAGTTGATCAAACTCAGAGTTGCTGATGATACTATGCATGTCTTGGAACTGGGAAATAAGTAAGGACTATTGAGTCAAATATTTGATGCAAACTAGTGAAAAGCTCTAGCTCAAACATAATGTCACAGCAATTAAATTCATGGCCACACCACCCAAACCCTTGGAAAACGATTCAATCTTCCAGTAAAGGATATTGTAACAGAGGAGGCCGATCATACAGCATATTTTAGCAGATATGTCAAGTATCGTGTATAGTCCGGCCCTAGTTAGGGAAGCTAATGCCAGATTGATAATCTACGTCGTATGTCAGTATTACAGGAAGAGCTTACTTACTGTGATATNAGAGTTGCTGATGATACTATGCATGTCTTGGAACTGGGAAATAAGTAAGGACTATTGAGTCAAATATTTGATGCAAACTAGTGAAAAGCTCTAGCTCAAACATAATGTCACAGCAATTAAATTCATGGCCACACCACCCAAACCCTTGGAAAACGATTCAATCTTCCAGTAAAGGATATTGTAACAGAGGAGGCCGATCATACAGCATATTTTAGCAGATATGTCAAGTATCGTGTATAGTCCGGCCCTAGTTAGGGAAGCTAATGCCAGATTGATAATCTACGTCGTATGTCAGTATTACAGGAAGAGCTTACTTACTGTGATATATCCTCCATATTTTTAATAACCATTCGTAGACAATGAAACAATGATTGAGTAACCACGAAGGTATGTAATGAACACTAAGGACATTTTATTGCACGTCAGATACACATGACCCAATAGTAAGCTTGAATATTTTTGCAACAGCAAGAACATTTAAAGCAGAAGTAATTCAATTGGCAAACAACCCTGATCGATTTGGAAAATGACGACTACCCTAATTCAAATGGAGTGTGGACAAATATTAGTTTGACATCCTCCACAATTACTTGATGAATCTTTTCATCGTCCAACTGATAAACAACATTTTACCTTTTTCTCTTTTTCACTCGTGTTAAAGCACACATCAACTTTATTCCTTTTTTTTCTTGTTTTATTCTTTCGAGGCAGGGAAGCGAACGAAGGCTACTTACTACAGTCCAAGTATGCTTCACTACCGCAATACTAGTAGCTGTATATGTAACTTGTGAAATTGTAGTGGTGAAATTAATACCGAGATTATCAAAATCTAACTGTGAAAAACTCCACGGACAAAACCTCCCCCAAAATACCTCTCTAGTAAAATTATATTTTTTTTGGTCTGGGCACTACAGTTCAAGAAAGAAAGAATTTCAAGTTGCATGTACATCTACTGGTATTATGTCTGATGCAAATTTGGACTGTAGTTAGTATTGTCACTGTCTGGGGCTTTGAGTCCAAAGAAACTCTTTTTTCCTTACTAATCTATTCCTCATCGTTTTGAGGTCTGTTAAGTAGTTTTTAGAAAACTGCTTGATAAGTCCTTAACACGACTTCAGTTTAATATTATTAAAGGAGGCGATGGTTACTGAAATAAGCAAGAGAATAAAGCTTCAGAGAAAAGATTGTGGTGAGGTTTAGTGATCTTTATGTCATATCAGAGAAAAATATTTTTGCTACATTAATCTGTAATACCAGCTAAACTCGTTGGGACATGTTCCACATCTTCAGTCTGCAGTGTGGACTTTTATTTTTTCGTATCTGCCTTGTATGTTTCTTAACTATTAAAAAAAGAAAACACAAAATATTATCTAAAGCAATCGCTCTTTACAAGATAGAAAGATTACTACCAAGTAAGGTGTTAAATACAATTTGTTAAAAATCTTACCTTAATCTTCTCCGTGCCAGAAGGCACATAAGGCTCCGACATCACTCCTCCACTTAGATTAGTCTGCAGCTACACGGCGTGTTGCGTTCCACTTGATCCAGCCTGCTTTGTTGCGCTCCATTTCAACCATTCTGCTTAACGTTGTTTTCGGCCGATCTTTTTTCCTTCTTCCCTCTGCGGTCCATCCAAGGGCAGTAGCACAGTCGCGACACCTCCTAATCCCTGTCCTAATCGTTTCCTTTGATACCATTGGTATCACTATTTTGTTGTTGGTATGTTGCTGCCAATGGTCCTTGAAAATTCTTCTCAGGCATTTGGTTTGAAAAATATCCAGCTTAGCTTCTTATTTGTTGGTTGGTTTCCAGGTTTCACATCCATAGAACAGCACGTACAAAACGAGGCCCATAAAGAGTGAGGCTTTCGTCTTATGGCTGATATAGCTGGCTTTTCACCTGTCAGATAGTCCCTTCATTTGTACACTTGCCAGAGCAAGTCTCTTTCTGATACTTGCCGTAATGCCTCCATCTTTGTTAACAATCGCTACTTGATATGTGAACCTGCCTTATTCTTCAGCTTCGCTTTCTTTTACCTTCAACTTACTGTNTAGATTAGTCTGCAGCTACACGGCGTGTTGCGTTCCACTTGATCCAGCCTGCTTTGTTGCGCTCCATTTCAACCATTCTGCTTAACGTTGTTTTCGGCCGATCTTTTTTCCTTCTTCCCTCTGCGGTCCATCCAAGGGCAGTAGCACAGTCGCGACACCTCCTAATCCCTGTCCTAATCGTTTCCTTTGATACCATTGGTATCACTATTTTGTTGTTGGTATGTTGCTGCCAATGGTCCTTGAAAATTCTTCTCAGGCATTTGGTTTGAAAAATATCCAGCTTAGCTTCTTATTTGTTGGTTGGTTTCCAGGTTTCACATCCATAGAACAGCACGGACAAAACGAGGCCCATAAAGAGTGAGGCTTTCGTCTTATGGCTGATATAGCTGGCTTTTCACATGTCAGATAGTCTCTTCATTTGTACACTTGCCAGAGCAATTCTCTTTCTGATATCTGCTGTAATGCCTCCATCTTTGTTAACAATCGCTCCTAGATATGTGAAACTGCCTACTTCTTCCACTTCGCTTTCTTTAATCTTCAACTTACTGTCACTCTTGCTGTTTGTATCCATGACTTGGTATTTTTTTAATTTAATTTGGGTCCGATTTTTGCTGTATTGTCTTCCAGTTTGCTAGTTTTGTGTTGTAGGTGTTGCATTGTTATGACAGAAGGGCGATGCCATCCGCAAAGTCGAGATATTCCAGCATTGTAGTAAAATTCCAGCGGATACCTGTTCTTTGAGCGTCTTGTGTTCTTCGCATTACCCAGACAATACCCAGAGAAACAGAAATCCTGATATGCAGCATCCCAGCTGTCCTCACTGCAAACCAATCAGTTGTCTCATTTTCGTCGATTAAAGAACACTGGAAGTCTTTGTACAATGCTTTGATCATCTCCAGAAGCTTGTTGAGGATTCTTTACTCTCTCATTATCCTCCAAAGACTATCACGGTAGAAAGAGTCGAATGCCTTCTCAAAATCGCCAAAATGGATGTAGAGTGGCATTCCATTCCTTCGCTTGTTCTAGTATATTCATAAGGATGAATTTCAGATTGACTGTTCCTCCCCCATTTCTAAAGCTTGCCTGTTCCTTCCTGAGACTTGTATCAACCTCTTTTGTTATCCTGCTGATGATAATCTTGCAAAGCACTTTTCTGGTCAGTGGTATTAGAGTAATTCCTTGCCAGTTTCCACATACTTGCTGGTTCCGTTTCTTGGTTATCTTGCATATAAGACCCTTGTTCCATTCTGTTGAAACTCTTGTATTTTTCCAAATAAGGTCAATAACTTTTTTCATCTCTGTGCTCGTCATAGAAACGTCTGCCTTAAGCAACTATGCTGTAATCTGGTCCACTCTAGGGGCTTCCTAGTTTTCAACGCTTTCATTCCCTCTTCAATTTCTTCAATTGCAGGTGGTTCCACTGATAAGGTCATCTATTTGCTTGTTTTCATTTTCTGGTAGCTCAGTTAATGCCTCTCTGTTGAGAACTTCATGGAAGTTCTCTTTCCATCTTTTAAGTCTGGCTTTTTACTCTTTAGCAGATCTCCATTCTTGTTCTTGACTGCTACTACCTGTCTTGAGCTCTGTCCAGTGAGGTGCTTCACTATTCTATACAATTCTTTCTGTCTCCCATACTGTGCTGCATTCTCGACCCTTTCCGCTTTATCTTGCACTCACTCCATCTTGTATTCCCTCACACTTCTCTTCACATGTCGGTCTTTCTGCTTGCATTGTTTCTTCAGTCTGTCTTTGATCCTCTCCGAACGTGTGCTAACAATTCTGGTCTTGATTGCTTTTCTCTCGTCTAATAGTCTTCAGGTTTGCTTTAGTATTCACAGCTTGTTGTTTTTCCTTTCTGAAACCAATCACCTCTTCAGCTGACATGATATAGGCATTCCGCTGATGTTCCAACACTTCCTCCACGTCTCAGCTCTCGCTGTTTCTTTTTTTCTTCCAGTCTTTTAATCACCGCCACACAAAACTCCATTCTCGTTTCTTCGTCTTCAAGGCGTCCCACGTCAAATCTGAGCTTGACGATTCTTCATAATTCTGTGTGAGCTGAGACGAAGCTTTACGCGGGCTCCCACCAAGTAGTGATCACTGTTGATATCAGCCCCCCTCTGCACACGCCAGTCAAGTACTGATAACACTGCTCTACACTCAAAATGCCACTTCAATCAAATAAGTGCATTGCAGTCAAGCCGTGGGTGCTGATTACGAATATGATAATAAAAACGTATTCTGACGTGCGGATTTTTTTTCACAGAGCTTTGAAGTTTTTTTTAGATGGAAATTTGCATAATTTTAGGCAATCGTGCTGGGTGATGTATTTATTAAATCTCCTAATCTTTTTATATCTTTGCAAAGTCTGAATGCGTCTCTCCAATAGGTAAATAGCAGGTTGATCCATTCAGTGACTTCCTCTATTATTATTTATTAAATATCCGCTGAATTTAAAAGAACTACGTTTAGGCCTTGGCACAAAGGCTCTGGATTGACTCTCATATTTTCTGGTACATTGCCGTGTTCTGTATTGAGTGGTATTTTTACAGAAGCACAGTAATAGTCTGATTCACAATATGACAGGAGGTGTAGTCTAATCCACAAAGATTCGTGTCGATGGATCATATTTACATTTTTTGAATTTCAACCGGAAATGTTTACATAGGAAGCCTGACGTTGACAAATGAAGTAACGATTTTATTAATAATGATGTTTATTTTCTGCCTGATTTTCCCGGAGTTTCCTTTGTTCTCCGTCAAATACAAAGGTGCTAGGTATCATCACACTTGTAAAAGTCGCCTAATTTGCCTACTTGATAGCAATTTTCTATCACTTTGCTGTACGAGAATTCATGATGTCTACCAAGTCATGTCGTCCTTGTATGAATCATCCAGATAACTTCTGTAATATTTGTGGAAAATATACTGCAGTGTCTCGACGCAAGAAGTTTACAAATTCCTTAATTAGAGGATACGAAAGTTATTTCGATTCTAAACCCCACCTGGATAAAACATGGGGTCCACAATATTGCTGTAATACTTGTTCTTCTGCATTACATCACTGAAAGAGGGGACATCGAAAGAAGATGAAGTTCGCGACTCCCATGATTTGGTGTGAACCAACAAATCACATTTCCGACTGCTATATTTGTTTGACGGAATTTAATCGTGGGGTTGGTAATGCGAGGCGTGTCACCAAATATGCTGTTTAAAATTAAAATGTGTGATTTTAATAGAAGCGTTTATGAATAAGCCTATACATAAGCTTAGGTTCCTTTCATTTCAAAATTATAATCTTGGTTTAAAAATTACAATCTTTGTAAATTCCTTTACAACATTTGGAGAATGTGCACATCATGTCAGTCGATTCTCATTTTGTTTCAGGCCAGCTATTCAACCAGTACCACACAATGATGATTATCTACCAGTGCCCAGCACCTCTCAGCTGAAAGAAGAATCACAATCATCAAATGAAGTTGGTGACTCGCCAAAAGCTTCAGATCACGAAGCAGAGCTTTCAGGTTCAAGCTCTGGTGCGCACCTCATGACACAGCCTGAACTTAATAACCTCGCAAGGGATTTAATGCTGTCAAAGCAGCGCTCGGAAATCTCAGCTTCCACGTTAAAGGAATGAAACATGCTTCACTCATTCACAAAAATAACAACAATCCGTACACGAAATGTAGAAATGACAAAGCTTTTCTCAATGACAGACTCTCTATGTCACTACACCGATGTTGTTGGTGTAATGAGTTCTATGAACAGTAGATATACCAACAGTGAATGGAGACTATTCATGGATTCCTCGGTAACTAGCCCTAAAAGGAGTTATACTGCACAATGGAAATAAAAATCCAAACATACCCATTGCACGTGCTGTTGGCTTACTAGAAACATATCATACAATGCAAAAGGTATTAGGCCTCATCAAGTATACTGAACATGAATGGGCTATTTGTGGAGGCTTTAAGGTCATTGGGCTGTTACTAGGTCTATAAAGTGGCTATACTAAACATAGCTGTTTTTTGTGTTTGTGGGACAGCCGTGCTGACGATGAACACTACCAACGAAAAAGCTGGCCAAAACGCAAGAAATTTTAGCCCGGAAAAGAGAATGTGAAATTTCTCCCACTTGTAAAGCCTGAAAATATCCTCTTTTTCCATTACATATCAAACTAGGGCTTATCAAGCAGTTTGGAAAGGCCATGGATAAACAAAGCTCAGGTTTTAAATTCCTTCAGGAGAAGTTCACCAAGGTCAGTGAGGCAAAGTTGAAAGGTGGGGTTTGCATCGGACCCCGGAATAGGGACCTCATGAATGACCCCGAATTCTCAAAACTCCTCTCCGAAAAGGAACAGAGAGCTTGGAAACCTTTCCAGGCGGTAGTCCTTATCTTTCTTGGTAACAAGAAGTCAGAAGACTAGAAGAAGATTGTGGAAAACCTTTTAGACGACTTTCGAAGCATAGGCTGGCGAAGGTCACTTAAGATGCACTACCTGCACTCTCATCTGGACTTCTTTCCAGAAAACCTTGGTTCAGACAGTGATAAACACGGGGGACATTTGCATCAGACCATTACGGCCATTGAGCACCGCTATCAAGGTCGCTGGAACCCTGCGATGCTTGGAGACTATTGCTGGCTTCTGCAAAGGGAGACAACAAGTGCTCATCGCCGAAAGTCCTGCACGTTTTTTGAAATTTGACTGTCCATTGAAGTTCTCTTATTGCAACTATTAAATGCTTAGTGACAATGAGTTTTGTAATTCTATTTCATGATCGATTCTTTTAGTTTTATTGATGTGTTGTACACAAAGGCGAATAGAGTACCTTCCATATTTATGCCTTCATAACAGTTGAATACTTGCAAATTTTTGCTGTCTTTTCTTGTGAATTTTGTTTGTTTTAATAATATAACTTTGCAGAAAGATTCATTTGTTTTCGAAAATATAGTTAATATTTAGGAATAATGCTGAAAGCAGTTTGTATAGACACATATGACAGTCCTCAAGGTAGTGGATGGGAAAGCATGAAAACATGACTATATACAATATTAGCCTACCTCACGAAAAAAGCCACATCACCACAAAGTAAAAACTAAACGGTAGAATTGTTTTTTACATGCAGATTCGGAATCAGCACATCAAAATTACCCCAAAAATGTATCTGGCGTTCAAGTGGCAAATTTTTTTTTCAATTTGTAGAGCAGTGTTAGCTCCAATGTCCACTTATCAAAAGGTGATCGATCTGATTTTTTGTGCTCCCATCAGGGACACCAAGGTAGCTTTGTGTACGTCTTTGTGAGAGAAAAAGAGGTTCCCTTTTTACCAATCTGTTCATTTAACAAAATTTGCACAACCTTTCCCCATTATTATTCCGTACTCCAAGTTCGTACGTAGCCATCGTTTTCTCATAACCATTGTTGTCGCTTCTAACTTTGGCGTTCAGGTCCACCATGATTATCATGCCATTTTTATTGCACCCATTCAAAGTTTCTTGGAGTTCTTGGTAGAAATGATCTTTTTCTGAATTTTCGTTCTCATTATGAGGCGCGTAGACTTGAATAACAGTCACTCTCTCATATTTCGAGTCCCGTCTTGCTGTTATGATCCTCTTGCTTATTAGTGTCTACTCTAACAAGGTTTCATTGCTTTCGGGCTGATCATAATGGCAACAACTTCTTCATGCATTTCTTCATCACCGCTGTAGATCAGTATCTGTCCGCTGACCAACTTCATCTTACCCGCTTTCGTCCATTTGCACTCGCTGATTCAAAGAATGTCCAATCTGTAACTATATGTCTCTAGTACTATCTGTGCTGCTGCTTCACTCCTATACGTAGATCTTACATTCCAATGTCCGATGTTAATGGGTTTTTGGGGTTATCAAAAGATCCCATCGAACGCTGAGCTTTCCGAAATCCTTGTTCCAAGGTCATCAAAAAGCCTTCGTCGACTATCTCCGCTGCTTCCTGATATTTGTGAGCAATGAAGTTTGACGCTTCTGTAACATAACTTTTTTTACATGAGTGGGTTGTTAACCCAAGCAAAACCCCCCAACCTGAAGAATTTTAAAAAAAATTGCTTTTCAAAATTATTTTTTTAAAACTATTTTTTTAAAACTATTTTTTCAAAACTATTTTTTAAAATTATTTTTTAAAATTATTTTTTTAACTATTTTTTTAAAACTATTCTTTTAAAACTATTTTTTTAAAACTACTTTTTTAAAACTATTTTTTTAAAATATTTTTTCA
>RDPX01000001.1:1519555-1543484 GCA_003991215.1 Morbakka virulenta | reverse complement strand
AAAACTATTTTTTTAACTATTTTTAAAAACTATTTTTCTAACTATTTTTAAAACCAATTTTTTTAACTATTTTTGAAAACTATTTTTTTGACTATTTTTAAAAACTATTTTTTTAACTATTTTTGAAAACTATTTTTCTAACTATTTTTAAAACCAATTTTTTTAACTATTTTTGAAAACTATTTTTTTAACTATTTTTAAAAACTATTTTTTTAACTATTTTTAAAACCTATTTTTTTAACTATTTTTAAAAACTATTTTTTTAAAATTATTTTTTAAAACTATTTTTTTAAAACTATTTTTTTTAAAACTATTTTTTAAAATTATTTTTTAAAAACTATTTTTTAAAATTCTTTTTTTAAAACTATTTTTTCAAAACTATTCTTTTAAAACTATTTTTTTAAAATTATTTTTTCAAAACTATTTTTTTAAAACTATTCTTTTTAAACTATTTTTTTAAAATTATTTTTTAAAACTATTTTTATAACTATTTTTTAAAAACTATTTTTCTAACTATTTTTTAAAACCATTTTTTCAAAACTATTTTTTTAAAACTATTTTTTTAAAATTATTTTTTAAAACTATTTTTTTAACTATTTTTTTAAAACTATATTTCTAACTATTTTTTAAAACTATTTTTTTAAAACTATTTTTTAAAGCTTTTTTTTTAAATTTTTTTTTTAACTATTTTTTAAAACTATTTTTTTAACTATTTTTTTAAAACTATTTTTTAAAACCGTGCACTAGTAAGCACTAATCTTGCTGTTTAGAATGAAGAATCCAAGTAGGCACAGCATTGTCAGATTGCTATCCTGGGAAATCCCCTACCCTCTCCTATGACCTCCCTTGTTCTGATGATTTGCCTCCAGTTGTCCACTGCTAAGTAGAAGTATGTACGAGAAAAGTGTTACTTGTAGCATAATGATGATTACCATAATTTAAACGATGCAGGGCAATGAACATTATGCTATCAAAGGAAAGTTCAAAACCGAATTTGAGACAATTGCCTCAAGACACTTACACGGACAGGTTCCACACTTTCGGTGTTGTCATCTATTTCATGATTTCTAGTTGCTTTTGCGTTAAGTTTTCCTTATCCCGGATTTTGAGATATTAATAAACATATAATAGACCAAATCCTTGAATAAGGGAAATTTAAATTTAAAGTAGCTGGGTATGATACAGGAGAAAAGTAAAAAGTCAAATTTGGCATTCATATAACGTCTCCATTGCGTCATTTTAGATTTTTTTCCCTGGTAATCACTTCCGATTACGGATATATTCGAATTATCCATTGTCCTAAGTTAATAGTAAACTGAATATATTAGTCTATCTAGGTAATTTTATAAGTGTGCTAAAGTGATTAAAATAGAGCACTGAATGTAATATTTGCTATAATCAAGGATAACACAGACCTGCTGACAAAAATAGTCTAAAGATGACCTGATAGATTGATCTTTGGTTGATAAACAGATGTGATCGGATCTTGCTCAATGATCCCTGATCCCTGATCCCTGATCCCTTTTAATAAAGCCGATTATAATGACATGGAATTGCTTTATAAAAATAATTACTTTCGGAGATAGGTAGATAAGGGAGGATAGCTGTCTCCGATTCAAGGGGTAAAGACCAAAAAAGGAAGGCAAAAAAAAAGAACAATATACTAAAATGATTTTTCTTCTTGCCTTGTGACTACAAGAAAATAAAATAAAAAAAATTAAGAGAAGCTGCAATCGGCGACCCCATGCCTGCTGAGTATTTTTAGTTCGACTCTAATTTAAAAGACATAAGGAAATTTAATTAAAATAAATAAAGCTTTTTCTGTGAACTAGTTTATAGAGACAAAGTAAAACAAATAGACAAAAAGGGAGAGTTCAGACGTTTTCAGTGAAATGAAAGAGTTTACTTCACATTGGAATGACTAATGATATCCAGTCCTGGAATATTTTAGTCTTTTAAATAGCATTTCAATAAGGGCAGTAACTTATATTTTAATGCAAGGTAAGTAGTACAGTATTAGAAAAAACAGCACATTCGTTGTAATATTAAATGTTTTGGCTATCTAGTTTTTAAAATTCTTGCCAGTATGTGCCCTCTTTGTCAGGGAAGGGTTTTGTACACTTGAGTGCCCCACTGTTGAAACATTTGAAAGCACAACGGAACAAATTCATTAAAGTAAAGTTAGTAAAAAGAAAGAATCAATTTGATTGATAATCTATTCCGAATATCAAAGACACCTTGTCATGTTACCAGTGTTTGAGTAATTTAGTTTTGAAAATACCATTTCAGTAAGGGGTAAGGGGTGCAACTTATTTTTTAACCATCACATTCGTTGTAATATTAAATGTTTTAATTATCTGATTTTCTTTAATTTTTGCCAGTAAATGGCCTCTTTGCCATGAAAAGGGTTACATGGCTAATAAGTTTTCTTTCACGGAATGTATTGGTAATTGTAATAAAAACTATACAAATGCAATGAAATTAGTGAAGGAGATTTGTTAAGTGGGGAGAAGAAGAGAGTTTAGTTTGTAGTATTTTAACCATATTAGTTGAATTAACAGTCTAAAATGTCTGGGAAACAGTTGGCACATCACTAGAAACGAAGGAATATAAATATAAATATATATTTAAGCTGAAGATGTCAACTAGTTAATCTTGCTAATTATCTGTATCCGACATATGTAAGAGCCATCAAATAAAATCCTGCAGATTTTGGACACCACTAATGGGGAGGAGGTAATAATCGTTTTCTCTGTAGCATCCAGTTGATATTCTAGTTAAGATCTTATTTTGATTTGAATACTGGCTTCTCAGTAACCAAAATTTAACTGGGTTTTTGTTGGAAGTTGCAACCCAAGGGAAAGCAATTTACTTTTTTTACCAATGGGGTTTTATAGTCCTTTGGAGACATCTTTTATTACTATTTATCGGCTTTGCGCAGAGATTGTAATGGAAGTCTTAAAACTTTTATTATTATTATTATTATTACTACGAATAAAGGATAGGCATTTCAGTTTATAAAAAACTGTTTTACAAATGCGTCCTATGAGTAAAATAATAAATATATATAAAACCCAGACCAAGATTAAGAAAAGAGTGAAAAGAAGTTAAAAATTTGTATTATACGATATTTATAAAAAAAAATTTTCAAAATACTAAAAAGACTAAAAACTATTGATCGTAATGGCTTTTTTCATAAATTTTTAAAAACATTTAGCGATTGAGGTTTCTTATCTCTAAAGACAAAAAGTTATATAAGTTGTAATTGTTGGAGTAATACTACGTCCAAATTTCAAAAAGCTTATAATGCTTTATGAAGCAAGACTTCTTTATGATCAACTACCTCTTGCTGACTAATGCAAGTCAGTAACAATGCATGTGCTTGTACCAGTGGGTCTCCAAATTTCGCAAAGAGGACTTCCTTTGTGGTATGCTTCGTCTATGACTGTGTTGCCAATAAAGTGGCTAGCAAAATACTTTAATTCTGTACATATATTAACAAATGAATATGAAATGTCATCAACAACAGTGCTCTACCACATTAAAACGTAGGAGCTATCATATAATCAGATGATTGAGTAAGAGTTAGAGTTAGAGTAAGAGTTAGAGTTAGAGTTAGAGTTAGAGTTAGAGTAAGAGTAAGAGTTAGAGTAAGAGTTAGAATTAGAGTTTTTCTTACTCATACATCTGATTATCATTCTGTACATAGAAATTTTCAAAATTCGTTCTTCGATCTTTTGAAAGTATATTGGGCTAGAACCAGCATTTTGTAATGATTTGATATTGTTCAGTATCATTGTCCACTTTTAAGTTTTCCTTAATAAATCCCTCTTTCGATATCTTATCTATCCGTGATATTTGACAGGTATGCCAGTTATACCTCAATCTTCAGAGCCTTTAATTTTTGTTGCATAGTTTTAGACATAGATCATGTATTGAATATTATTAGACCGAATGCAACATGGCGTCTCCTGCTTGCTTGGCTCTGAGCTTTGTAGAAGATCACTTGAGAGAAGGTGTGTGAAGGTAAAAAAAGATCTCGGAAAAAGGGAGGAAGACAACATTCATGATCAAAGGTAGTGGCCATTAATGCACACTTTCCATGGAACCCATCCTAAGGAAAAGAAGACAGAAAGAAAAGCGAGGATCGTTACTGTTAAGCAAAACACTTTGAGGCTTTTATTTACAAAGTACGTCCTTATATTCATTCAACTTAACTTCTCTCTGATGGATGAATGTTATATGATAATACGTTTGTTGTTTTGGGGTAGTGATATATGGTGATGTTTCTTCTTTACAATATTTTTCCAGTGTATTTTACAGTAGAAACCTTCAAAGACAGAGTTTAAAGAATAAGGTTGCAGTAGCTTCTTCTTTGTTAAAAATCTCTTTATGATGTTGTTAATTTTTTTGTCTTTTTACTTTTTCTTCTTCCTACTTTTCTGTCTGTTAAACCAACCTCAACTCTTCGGACGGCTATTGTACTGTGTCCACACTTGCATATTTGTTTACGTGCTTGTATTCTTTTTGTACGTTTATATTTGTATATGATTTTAGAATTCAAATAAATCCAGTTGAATCCAAGTATTTTTATGTCTAAGTTGATTATTTGAAATATATTTAAGCGTATTATATGAAGAACTACCAAGTCTTTGGTAAGCAATTTTAAGAACCATCTTCTATAATCTATCCTTCAAATAACTTAATAGACTGGCTTTTAATTTTGTGAGACGTTGTGAAGCTTATCTTCCGAAGATTAAAGGATTCTGTTACTCTTGTTAAATTCTATCGAAAAACATTTACTGGTCTCCTTTTTAGCCGAGTTCCCCTTGAAGATTCACAGGGGACTCAAGTAGGATTTCTCAATTTCCAAACCATGTCTTTCTGTTTCTCTTCTCATGTCGTTTTTTTTGACAATGCATAGATTAATATTAAAAACAACGATAGGAAGAAGCAAGAATTTAATATCGAACAATTTGAGAAAAATATTGTTACATCGAAATGACATTTGTTGAACTTGTCAAACCAAGACAACATTGAACACTCTCTTACCAATACATTAAATATAGACCGTTGAAGGATATCTATTTTTTTGAGGTTGGGGGGGGGGGGGGAGTTTCTGAATGTTTAATGAAAAACATTTCAGTCTGGCTGAGAATAGATACTGACAGGTGCTTAATAAACAGGGGTCTGTATAAAAGGATATGGTTTTTTTTCTGAAAAGAAATAAGCGAGGGGTAAATTTAGGAAAGAGCTGAATTTTGGAGTGCTAATAATTATATATATATATATGTTGTGCAGTAAATTAACCATTATTGAGTACTCTATGAATATATCAGAGAACTCGTTACTTCTTCTGTTTGTTCATGCGATTCTCAGCATAAGTCTATAAACCAAAATATCAACTGCGGCATTTCATCATACTGTCAGAAAGGCTCCAGATTTTACTGCCATAAATAAGCTGATTATGAGATTTTCAATCCTATTTCTGACTTAATACAATAATTTGGTTCAAAGCAATTTACCTTGAGTTAATATCATTTGATTTTGGACCCTATTTTCCTCTGGCAGAAGAGCTCGGTCATTCTTGTACCTTACTGTTGAGACATTTGAAAGCACAACGGAACAAATTCATTAAAGTAAAGTTAGTAAAAAGAAAGAATCAATTTGATTAATAATCTATTCCGAATATCAAATGCACCTTGCCATGTTACCAGTGTTTGAGTAATTTAGTTTTGAAAATACCATTTCAGTAAGGGGTGCAACTTATTTTTTAATGCTGGATAAGCAGTACACCATTAGAAAAAACCAGCACATTTTCGTTGTAATATTAAATGTTTTAATTATCTGATTTTCTTTAATTCTAAATAAAATAATAGATGACGTTATGTGTTATCATTAATTCTTTAATTCTTGCCAGTAAATGGCCTCTTTGCCATGAAAAGGGTTACATGACTAATAAGTTTTCTTTCACGGAATGTAATGGTAATTGTAATAAAAACTATACAAATGCAATGAAATTAGTGAAGGAGATTTGTTAAGTGGGGAGAAGAAGAGAGTTTAGTTTGTAGTATCTTAACCATATTAGTTGAATTAACAGTCTAAAATGTCTGGGAAACAGTTGGCACATCACTAGAAACGAAGGAATAGAAATATAAATAAATATTTAAGCTGAAGATGTCAACTAGTTAATCTTGCTAATTATCTGTATCTGAGATATCTGAGAGTCCTTTGCCAGGGGTGAATTTGTGTGCATTGGTGTGTTCCACTGTTGAGATATTTGAAAGCACAGCGGAAGAAGTTCGTTAGGTAGAAGTTAGTAAAAAGAAATTAATAATATGTTTGATGATCTACTCTGAATATCAAAGGTGTACCTTGTCACGTTATTAGTGTTTGATTAAAAGTTTGACTAAAAGAATTTTCACCCGAATTACTTGTCATGGTAGAAAAATATTTATTAATTTCCTTGCAGTATTACACAATCTCTCGCTTTGTAAGGAATCTCTGAAACGAACAACCCTACCCTATGTCAAGAACATCAATGAACAACTAAGACGATTGATTATATGACAACATTATATCCAGTGTTTCTTTCTTCATTGTATCCATCTTAACGAAGAGGCTGTCAAAACAAAAAGACCCAGTCCCACTTGGAGAAAGGAATAATATAGTTTTCGTACTACATTGTAAGAACTTCCTCTCTCCTTCATTGACGAATCGAAATGTTCCTTGGGGCAAGAAAAAAGGAGCAAATGAGAGCTGTTCAAAAAGGTGATATTAAGAGTAACGAAATAGCGTAACACTGCATGAGACAAGATCCACCAAATGGAGTTCAATGCTAGCAAAAAGGATCATGGCTGTTAATTCACTGACAATACCTATATCTATAGTTTTAATGTCCAAAACTGGATAATATCAGAAATTATCAAGTTAGATTTCAAAATTAGAAAACTCATGACCATAATGTATTACTCAAAAGCATATGTTGACCTACATTTTATTGAGAATCTGAAGGAGAGAAAAGCCTGTTACAGAAAATTAATTTACATAGCCCATACTATAGGGCTACAGCAATACCTGGACTCAACTGAGCACTAGATACTGCAATTTGTGAAGGAGGGGACCAGAAAAGTCAGACAACAAATGAGAATGAACTACAACTGAAATTGATTGAATGTACGGAAGACAACAAACAAAGCTAGGAAAAAGTGTACAATAAGAAGCAGAAACAAAGGTTGTAACAAATATGTATAGGAGCGAAATTCTTTCGATGGCCAATATACACTCAGAAGCAAAGATGGAAATGCAGACCAAGCTACAACCTATCAGTGGATGACATTTTCTGGGCTGAGACTGAAGGATTCAACATGGCAGTGCGGGACCAGGGTTTTTACAAAAGGATTTTATCCTGCCAAAATAAAGAATAGAGGTTTCCCCACCGGCAGAGTATGCAAAGAGAAATCAGAAACAATTAATCATTTAGTTTCAGGATGTCCTATGCTTGGACCAAAAGAATAGAAAAATCCACATGGCAAAATAAGACAGTGTCTACGCAGGATAGTATCCCAATGCTTTGATGCTCTACAGGCTGAAAACTGGCACAAACATCACTCAGAAACAGTCATGGAATTAAATGATGTTTGTATCCTTTGAAACTTCACGATAAATATCGACAAAACGATAAAAGCCAGCCTCCCAGATATTGTTTTGAAAGACCGCCAAGAAGAGACTCTTCTCTTAACTGATATGACAGTACCTTCTGACCAAAGCCTATGACCTACAGAACATGAGGCGTTAGCTTTCAATATTACACGAAAGGTATTGCTTTCTTTGATTAAAGGTCAATCTTTCAGGTCAATCTCATCCTTGTAAATTTCTGCTAGGGACTCTTCCAGTTTTTCGTCATCTTCGAATTGTTCAGGATTATTGATGACTTTCAAAAGGAGTGACTCAAGACTTGCAAAGATTTCGTAACCAGGCTGAGAAAGCCTTTCCTTGACTGAATTGGTCATAATATCCAGGACTTTATAATAAATTTGTCTGTAATGCTCTTTTGGGGTCAGTGGATGGAAAAGCTCACTGCTTTCGGAACGTCCAGTCACATTATATAAGTCGGTCATCTTTCTAAAGTTTGGTTCCTTTCTTTTTCTTGAAAGTACTGGGTCTTCAACGAAAGAAAATTTAGACGCATTTTTAACAACTGATTCGAAAAAGAGATCAGAAGCTTTCTTATTTCTCATGTTTTCGAAAGTTTTTACTGTTTTCATTGCAGTTGACTTCCCTGCTATCGCTGACAAACTTTCCTTCTGTAAGGATTTCGAAAGGTTATCAGTTATGGAATATACAAAGTACGCCAAATTTTTACGGTAAAAAAACCCGAAATTTTGTCATTTGACTCTGACATCCAATTACTTTAGGGCGAATTTCACTGTTCAAATTTTCTTCCAGGGACAAATCCCAAAGGCTGTAAAGCATCTTGTAGTTGGCAATAATTTTTCGCATAGCCGTTACTCTAACTGTCCATCGAGTAGCACAAAGCTTGAAGAGTGATTCGATATTACAATACAGATCATCATCCGTATGCTCAATTTCAATATTTTGTTTGATTTCTCCTTGTAGTTGTTTTCTTTTGGAAGAAAATTTTACCAACGTTTTTTTACCAATGTTACGTCACCAGCTGTTGCCATAACATCACCTAGAAGGCAGGACGATTTTGTTGTGTCTTTGACTGAGATGCTCTGAATATGCCCCTGGCAATGACTCTCGAGTGCTTTCGGCTGAAGCAGTTTAATTTGACTTGCGACACCACTTTTCTTCCCCAGTATGTTACTGGTAATGGGAGGTTGAACCAACATATAGCATCTTTATATAGGATCGAGAAAGCCAGCCACTTTTTATGACAGGCTGTCTAAAACAATTGAAGACCATACACAAATTCTTTCTGTTTGCAAAGAGAAGGTAATGATTGTTGGATATGAATTGTCACCAATGCACCTAAATAAAACTTTTAAATAACTGTGATTTTAATTGCGATATTCAAGTTTCTTCCACAAATAATCTTACTTGACATAGCTATCATATTTCTATTTCATTGACTTGGTTTCTCTCCCAATTCTGTTTCCGAAAACATGTACAAACTTAGTAGTATACCATTTATTATGAAGAAACAAATGGGGCACAGTCCTTCCAGGGGGGTGGCAGAGAGAGAGAGAGAGAGAGAGAGAGTTTTTTAGTGAAATCCGTAGAAAAAAATTGGGCGCAGTACTTCCAAGTGCGTGGCCGTGGTTCGGACTGTGAACCTCAAGCACAATTTTCTGTCGACTTAATCACTCAGTCACTACTGCACTGAAAAAAATGCTGCAAAACATAGTTTTTACACATTTAAGGACTGCAATTGTTTACAGAAACAAAGTACTACAGTAGCTTTTTTAAATTTTGACAACATGAAAAATAGCACTGCTTTTACACAGTAATACAAGTTCTCTAACCAGTTTTACAGTTCTTGCTTTAGACTCTAAAAAGTATTAAGATAAATTGCAACTATAGTATATAATAATTTTAGTGCTGTTTCTTTCATGTTAAAGATTTAAAGCTTTCATACAAGGAAAAATACGATGCACATACACTTGAAAGATGAGCGGTTAACTCAATTTGATGCAAGTTTTAAGCAGCGCAACAAAAAAGCACATAATTGTATTAGACCAAGGATGGTCTAATACAATTTTCCCGAAATAGCATTTTATTATGTTTATCCAAATATGTGTTTCAGCTAGCATGCTTTACAACCGATGCTATGGGCTTTTGTTCATAACCAGTTCATTTTTGTTGGATATCTTATCCCAGTTACACGTATATCCAGTTTGGTGTACACAAATTTTTTAGTTTCCGACCATGCCAAATCTTCCCTATCTATATTTTATTATTTTCACAATTTTCTTGCCTTCCAGGAATGTCGAAAAAGTTATTGATAGCAACCAAACAAACACTGGAACTGTATTTATGTAAAAAGATGCTGATTTTTTCAAACGGTCAAGATTTACACAAGGTATAAATCTGCACACACACATACACACACACACACACATATATATATATATAATATAATTTGAAAGTAAATCACTCTTTAGTAATTTTACACCGTATCCACATAGGACTTCCTTTCTTTCTTACTTTCTCTTAATATTAAAGCATTGTAATACGTTATCACCTGTAATTTTTAGTATTTTTGATGAGCAGCCTACTTTATTTGTTTACAAAAGCTTGTACAGTATTTGTAGCATTATTGCCGGATGATCGAAATATCGTGAAACTATTACTTGCAATCACAGTTCTTATTTTTCGTGTTTTACTTTATATTGCTCTGCTATGTGCATTGAGCACTTTTTGATACGAATACACAAAATTACACAAAATTACACAAATATATATATATAGTGGTACATTCGATTCGGTTAACCGTATTAGAGTGCTCGATACATAAATGCAGAGCGTAATAAAAGATATAATAAGTTGGAAAGAATAAAAAAACTACATCCATTTCGACAAGCCTGTTTCGTGATTTTATTCACTCGTCAGGAAATGTACATTTCCTGACGAGTGAATAAAATCACGAAACAGGCTTGTCGAAATGGATAGTGTAGTTTTTTGATTCTTTCCAACTTATTATATCTGTTATATATATATATATATATTATTTGTTACTTGTAAATATGCACACAAAATGTTACAGAATAAAAGGAAGCCCATCCTTATCAATATATATATATATATATATATATATATATATATATATATATTCTTTGTTCTACTCCTCTGTGGATGATTTCAGTTACCCAGCCTTTATTATCAAAAATACAAAGGCAGGTAGTTGAACAAGATAAGGATCGGGGGTAACACAGGTACACCCAAATGAAATATTTGCCTTCAATAATAATCCTGTTAAAAATGAACACCGATAGCTCCGCGGGTAGAACATGTACGCATGATAGCCATAAGGCACTGGTCCGGTTCACACATTCACAAATTCCGGTTTACTTTCTACAATTCCAAATCCTCTCAATCTATATTTAATTATTTTGGAAATATATTTTCCCGTACCACACAAAGCTATGGGCATCTTGGTCATTAAAAGGACGAAAATGGGGAGAATGATTAAAACCCTTTATCTATTCTCTTACGCATATTTTCTCCACCTCTTCTTTACTTGAGTATTTCTTGTTTCTCACCCTCATCTTTAAGCTCTCTTATCCTCTCACTTTTTCTCTTTCCCTCTCTCCATTTCACAGATTCATTCACAAACACACACACACATATAAATATATATATATATATATATATATATATGACTACATTTACAGATAAGTGCTTACATACAAAGATACACATCTGATACTTCAACTCGCTTTGTTCCCATGAGTATAATTCAGCTCAGCCCATGATATAGGTGCAGGTAAGAGAAGAAAAGTTGGATACTTCAAATAAAGAAAACTAATTTTGAGGGATGTAAAGACCTTCACTACGCCCAGATATGTCCTTCCTGCTTCTCGTTTATTTAAAATAAACAAAGAGAATTTCATCGTCATCCTTTTTTTAAAACAAAGGTAGCAATATCAACCTATTTACAATAATCTCAATTTGGATAAACGCTAACAGTATTAAGTAAGATAAGCATAAGAGAGCACTGATGCTAAGAAGACTAAAAAACCTTCAGTCTATAAGCGCGAGCCTAGTATTTTATTTATTTTGTTTTATTTTACTACTGAGCAAAGAAGTGTCTATAAAAAATCTCTGAACTTCACTTAATACATGGATGGGAGCCTATTAGGTCTACATTCAACTCAGTTTCAGAATTAACTAACTTAATGTTCTTTTACACAATGGAGCACGCGTACAGGGCACGCATTCAAGACTAGTCTATTATTATGTAAATTGTCTATAACGAAAAGAGAAATCGTCCAAGAACAAGAACAAGAAAAATACAATATGCAGAAGCGCGACAATACTTGCTCGCGCTTAAAAAGAGTAAACTTATTCAATTTCTATTTGTTTCGTAATACAACGTCAAGGGGATTGATAACGTTAATTGATGTTAAAATTCGCATCGCTTGGTCAAAATTTAAGAATTAGGAAACAAAATTAAGTATCTTGGGAAAGTATAATCAAGTCTATTCTGTGGTATTATCGCTTAAGCAACAAGTCAGGCTATTTTTGAGATTCATCGCAGTGATTTTATTTCATTTTTTTTACGTTTAGTACCAAATTATATTTAAAAAATTAGCATTTAATGATATTAGACGCTAGAGAAAAGTCAAGCATTTCCAGGACAATAGAAGTTCTACCAGTTACGAAAGAAGTTGGATGTAATGAAGAGAGGAAATCAACCAGTTCGTCTCCGATTTCCATCGAAATATTAATCTCTCCTAAAGAATTTAGAAGAGACAAAATCACCAGACTACTAAACGAACCATACGAGTCAGGCCAAGTTCCGAATGACATGAGCAATAAACCTTTTTTATGCTGCGAAAATACTGGGTGCAAATGAATGTGAACATTATCATACCATCAGTCTGATAAATCACCTGACCAAAACAACTCTACAAATCCTTTTTAAAAGAATCAGATAAAATATCATCGGCGTAATTTGCTTTTGTTGATGGTAAAGGAAATAGGAACGGTATTTTCACTCTAACAACGATAATCGAAATAAATCTTTAAATGAACAAACGAACAAAAGAGCCCTTGACAAAGTAAAACATGCAAAACGTTTGGATTGATTATCCAAAATAGATACCCACGGCAAAGACAGAATTTTAAACAATTTTTTTAGGGAGCAGAAAGTGGCCGTCGGGGTGGATAATGAAATCAGTAGCTTCAGAGAGATTAAAGGAGCTGTCTGACAAGGCTGTACAGCATCAACGTATGCAGTTAGATCATCCCGAGAAAAATAGATGTAGTGAAAAAGTTCAATCCGAGGTCAAGGTCCAAACAATCTTTGATACGCTGATGATATAGCACTTAAGCAGAATCAATTGAAGACGTGAAAAAGGTATTTGGTGTTATCGTCAAAAGTACCGGAAATATAGGATTAGAACTGAGTGTTTTAAAACAGAATGCATTTTTTATGCTCTGAAACCCCTTTTTCTCCCAAGATGCATTTTGATCAGTAAAAATGAAATGATCAAGCAAGTTGACAAATTCAAATACTTGCGTTTTTCAAGAACACCCGACAACAGATGTGATAGAGAAAGAAAATTGTAATTAGGTCAGTTAGTCAGTAAACGCTTCAGTGTTTTGAATTTTGTTATGTAGATAACACTGCAAGGGGTTAAAATGTAAAATAAGGTCAGGAAGTAAAAGATTTAAGATACTTTGTACACTATCTATTTACTATCTTTCGGTGTACTACTTTTTACAAAAATCAAATTCATAGCAAGAAAACTGTACAATACAGCCGAGACTAAAAGGAATCCGAATCTCAATTGTCTGAAGATATGCTTTTTGTTCTTTTTCACCAGTGCTTTTATTTTGAACAGTTAATGCTTTCCCCTTTTTGTTTATATTCTCCTACTAACTAAAACCTTTTATTTTTCCATCTCTAGCTACGTTTTGAGGATATTATTATCACGAAAAGAATAACCTTTTAAATACAAAAGTTTATACAAATTACTTCATTTCATTTTTGATAGAAAACTTTTTATAGAGTGCATCGCAGTGCTTGGTCTTCTGTTTGTATTTTTGGTTTGCTCTTCGCTTGCGTTCTTAGAAAACTGAACTTGTTTTACCAAACTACGCAGAACTAAGTCTATATCGTTGTCAATGTTCATGGCCACTGACAATTCCATAAAAGAACACCCAATAGCATTTGAGACAGACTCTCCTTCAGAACGAGTGACTTTCCTTCCTCTCTCGAGTTCTTTTTTGTTTCCAATTAAAATAACAGGTATAGTTCTTGCACTTGGTAACAAAGAAGTTCGAATCGAGTTGGCAGTAAAAGACGCTGATCTAAAGCTTTCAACGGAGGTGATATCGTACATTATCATAAAGCCGTCTGCTGTATCAGCAAATATTTCCCAGTCCTGTCAAAGTGAAGAAAAGAAGTAAAGTCAACATATTTGACTATTTAAAAAAAAACAAACAGTTTTCACCAAGGTGTGCAGATTATTAAAATAAATTACCATTAGTTCATATAGATACATATATATATATACACGTATATGTGAATTTATGTATATATACATACAATAGAACCCAGATATCTCGAACCCCTAGGGACTTAGCAATTAGGTTCGACATAACCCAACTTCGAGATATAATAAAACTTGGAGTTTCAGGGTTTTTAAAAAGTTTAATCTTTAAATCTATACAGACAGTGGAGGTGAATGTTAAGCATTCACAAAGAAATCTGTTATGCAGGTCTGCTTTTTGCCACGCTCCCTCTTCTTTTCAAGGACAGACAGTTCAGCAACAGCAGATATCACAGGCTCAGAGTCTGGATACAGCATGCAGTGGTTCGTCAATTTCTCCAACATGGTGGAAACTTCCTCTACTGACAGCCATTCAAGAACAGGTACTGTTTCATCATCTTCTTCTTTTACAACGACTGTGGCTGGCTCGTGTATCTCTTCTATCAGAGCATCTAAAGTGCATTCCTCAGTGGTAGGAACAGCACTGTCAATATCGGCATACTCGTCCAGAGTGATGGAATCTTCAGGAATGCCAAGTTGAGCGAGCAGCCTTGCCAAAGGAATGTCATCATCAACAACCAGAGTGAAATGAGTCATGCTTTCCCACCAAGAGCCACGTGCTGTTTGCAAGTAAACAACCGTGAAGGAGATTAGCAGATTCGACATAATCATGCCAACAAACGAGATAACTGATAAACAAAGCATGCAAGTGCCTATCTCTCTGCACGGACCAGCACCTTATATTCGAGATAATTAGAATTTCGAGTTATCTAGGTTCGAAATATGTGGGTTCTACTGTATATATATATATGTTAAGTGGGCAATCATGTATACAAACCTAAATGTATGGGTAAAATATAAAATATTATTTCTCCTCTTGCTTCGGCTTTTTCTTCTCATACTCGATTACCCTTTTTGACCCTTTGTATTGTACAAGCTACAGCTGCACCAGTTATTCTGTTGCAATTTTTCCACTAACTTATAACTTATTTCAAGCTATCAAGCATTTGACCACATTTTAAAACACGTAAATTTAAAAATTAGTTTTTGTCATACTTCCAGTCGAGACCCACGAGCCAATTCCAAGCTCAAAGGTCGATTTTTTGTCCTGATCTGTTACCATCCATGTAGGAAACAATACATGAACAGTTCAGATGTTTAATACAACTTTAATTTTATATCTTGAACATCTGCTTAACTCAGTATCTTGTCGTTACTTAACAGGCTGAGCAAAAATGACTCCCAAAAGGGTAAAAAAGGTAGCTACCTCATCTTTACTAAACCTAGACACGTGGCTTACATAAAAAACTATCCAAGGAATCCCGTTTCATCTGATGTTCTGCCAATACCTTTGAGAAAAGGTAAACTTTACCTACTGAACCACTATGAGTTATTCTGTTTCATAGAAAGGTCCAATGCAGCTCATTATGGATCAATGTCAGACATTGTCGGAAACTGTGAGTCCTCCAAAGACCTTTATGACCAAGTCATTTTAAATTACCGTATGCCTTTGTTATTGTAGTTATTTTCCGTTGTCATAGATATCATGATAACCTATTGTGGGCCAACATTTTGGTAATAATGCCTCATTGTGAGATTATCAAGAGTTACCCAATTTCTTCTAATTTTAGGAGTCGAACTAATACAGGTCCGCAATGTTGGGTAAAAAGTTGTACTTCATTTCCTCTGATTATTTAGGCGGCATGCAATTTTGGCATATGTTACTTTTCTCTAAAAAAAAAACGGGGACCACAAATTTTCACCGCATGCATTATGACGTATTAACTGAAGTATGGATCGCTTCTCTGCCTTTTGGCTAAGATCAAGTGTAGAGCTCTGGTCTCTCCTTAGTCGGGGCTTTGGCTATAGGACCCAACCATGCAGGACAGGAGTCTCGAGGTGCTTTAGCCTTGGCTGAAGACCAACCCAAGAGGAAAGACCTTTCCACAGAGGGTCCTGGAGGGGCGATCCGTATGTCTTGCATTTTATGTTGTCTTGCGTGCTTTTTGCCCCACCTTTTCTTGTTCTGTTGCTTCCCTTCGGGCGTTTTATACATAGTATATGTGAAAGACAAAAATGGCCCCACTATTTACCAGTGGTTCCATCAATAAAAGACCCAGTATGGAGGGGATCTTCTCGTGAAAACAATTGGAGATAGACCATTTTTACACGACTTTAATTAAAAGGGTAACGTAGCTTGCTGCAACAGATATTTATACAAAATGAATATGCATTTTAAGTTATTTATATTTGTTGAAGAGGCAATTGAAGAATACAATAAAGTTGGCAATAGAGAAAAAACCCAATTCAACACAAAACAGAAGAAGAAAAAAGACGCTTCAAGAAAACAGAACTTTTACAGATTAAATATTTTAATGACAAAACTTTAATTGAAAATTTTTTCCAATATTATGTAGATCAATTAACTTTCCTCCAACGCGGATTCAAATTGCTTAATAAGAGAATTGGTGTCGTCTATCAGACATAAGAAGGCTTCTAAACATGAAGGATGATATACTAACTCTCATCAAGAAAAAAAGGCTTACTTGGTTCGGACATGTGAATCGAAGAGGAGATGGTAGCTTTGTGAAAAGAGCATTCAAAGAAGATTTTGAAGGGAAAAGAAGTAGAGGGAGACCAAAAAAGCGTTGGGCAGACCAAATCCGAGATGATCTCAGAATTCCGATCCTGACTCCTGAACGCAAGGCGAAAGATCGTGCCACCTGGAAGGAATATGTAAAGAAAGAATGTGCAAAGACCCAAGGAGGGTTACGCAATTAAGTCAAGTNAAACATGAAGGATGATATACTAACGCTCATCAAGAAAAAAAGGCTTACTTGGTTCGGACATGTGAATCGAAGAGGAGATGGTAGCTTTGTGAAAAGAGCATTCAAAGAAGATTTTGAAGGGAAAAGAAGTAGAGGGAGACCAAAAAAGCGTTGGGCAGACCAAATCCGAGATGATCTCAGAATTCCGATCCTGACTGCTGAACGCAAGGCGAAAGATCGTGCCACCTGGAAGGAATATGTAAAGAAAGAATGTGCAAAGACCCAAGGAGGGTTACGCAATTAAGTCAAGTAAGTCAAGTCAAGAGAATTGCTATTTTTTTATTCTCTGTTTCTTTACATGGATTGGAAAAACTAATTTTTTTTTCTGGCGTTTATTTGTAAGAATTACGGGATGGTGATTAACTGTGTTGTTTTTATTAAAAAATCCCGACTTGGTATTACCTCACCGAGTTTCTGCAAGTTGTCTTTCACCGATAGCAGTGGGCGGGTATAAAAGTAAGAAACGACCAATTAATCAGGGGGGGAGAATGAACTTGACATTCGTAAACCTCTGTTATTTTTTCTGAAAAAGTACAAGGCACAAGTAAAAGCTATCATAAAAAATGTTATGCCTGATAGCTTTTCGTATACTTCACGTCAAAAAAATTGTTAGTTTTTTTTTTAAACTATGCGATTTTAAGAGAAGTATTTTCCAAATGGAGTAGTAATGTGGACCTCCGTCAAACAAATGACATACCCAGACCACCTCCAAAAAGCCTGGTGATTGCGTCATGAAAACAACAAAAGCCCGCGGTTCCTGAGGAATGTTTATACCGCTGATATCCTCGATAACCCAGTTTCTTGCTCCTTCCAATAGCCATCTTTTGCATTAGAAATCAAGCGTACAAATTAACAGTGAATAGTTAATCATGGAAATGAAGACAACTACTGAAATCCTAATCAAGATCTCCTTGTCATGTATGTTTATTTGGTGGTTTGCGTGATATTATTAAGATTACTAAACGCAAAGCAGAAAATCCGCTTTTCATTTCTTGACAGTTTATTCAAGCCCTCTTCTGACAGGACCTTCTTACAAGATGATTTTGTCATCTCAAGCAAATCTATCTTTAAAAAGCGTAAACTAACTTGCAATATCTATTAAGTGTCAAATCCGTTTCTTTCTTCAATAATTGTGCCGCCTGAAAAGGTGAGGTTGCTCAACATATTTTGCGGGGTAAAATATGAGCTAATTTGCAATGTAAAAGTTAATTTTGACAGATTTTAACTTATGTAATGCCCAAATTAAAGCTATTTTATAGCTTTAATTTGGGCATTACACCCTATTACACGGCCATTGTTACATCGGTATTATATTATTATTGTATTATTGTTACAGTGGTATTATACTTAACACCATGGAAGTCAATATTGCTCCAATAATTTCTTCTATGTCTGTGTTATTCTCTTGGAAATTAAATACTTATGAAATACCAAACTTGCAAAAACTAGCTATTCAAGTGGGTTTTACCTCTGCCCCCCCCCTTTACAAAGACAACATACAGATAGCAGTATTTTTACATAGTGGATGATACATTCCTTTTGAAACGAATATAATGCAATCTATCTATCTACGTGTCCAGTCTAATGACGTTGACGACCATGGTCCCCCAAATATCTCTGTCCTTTGTATGTTGGATGATTTCACTTCCTGACCAAGATTGATCCATTCTTCTCCTCATGCTAGCCATATAGCTTTGTCGCTGTTTGCCTCGAGCTCTCTTTCCCTCAATCTTTTCTGTGCAAACTAAATTTTCATGCTAAATTTTCAGCCTTCAAATTTTCAATTTTCAATAATACAATAAAGTACAATCAGATCAAATCTCACTCCCTGTCACTAGAAATACCCATCGCCCAGAGTAATGCCTACTCTCCTTTGAGTCCAAAGAGCATATTACCCTCTGGGTACCTCTATATTGCAATTCTATTCATTATCTTGTGACTACCATATTACAAACCATCTTTTACCCTTCAGCTGTCACCTTTCTTTTAATATTTTTGATTTTGAAGCTTGTGTAAGATATAACTAAACAGCTCCACTGCCTTGAATCTTTCTAGCAGATCTGTGTAAAATAAACGCTTGATGACTGTCAAGGTCTATGATGACGTCATAATCAATAGGACTTCCTTGAGGTTTAGGAGCAAAAGCAAAGTAAAAAACTAAAATGGTTTTCTTATATTTAAAGGCCTGAAATGATTTTATTGCAAAGTGACTTTAATAGGTCTTTTAATATATACATATTAATAAATGGTGGGTTATTTTGTTTGGGTTTTTGTTTGTTTTTTGTTTGTTTGTATGTTGTCTTTTTTTTGCTTTTTGGGGGGGTTTTTTTGTTTTGTTTTTTCCCTCTCAGAATTTTAGACTTTATTTCTTTATTTTTCATTTTTTGAACAGGTCTGGTGGGAAGAATAGTATTTCAAGTTTACTGATTACGATTTACCTGTATAAAAATTATGAAATAATAATAATAATAAAAATAATAATATATCCATAGCTACATCCATATCCTTGTATATACATTTGAATTTTGTATATATAGTCATAAACATATGTAATATTGTTCTCCTCTTTAAGTTGTACTCCGCAAATAATCTGCCATAGCAAAGGCGAAATGACAAACCAAAGAAATTTATATTTTTAAAATTCTGTACAGTTGTTGAGAAACAATTTGCAGATTCCTATTTGTCTCAGTAGCCTTCATTCTTCCCTGTTATGTCTGCAAACTTTTCATAGAAACATAAAGGGAATTATTCTAGAGGCCATACAATAGTATTCTTCACTGGATAATTTGTTACGAAAAACAGCTCAGGCCGGCCTAATCTGGTATATCCGAAGCCACAAGAATCTCGTTTGTTGACAATTCATTGAAATTAAGCTGAATGATGACATTAGAATGCTACTTTTATGAATGACGAGTATCTGACAAAGCTGTGCATGTTGACGTCAAAGATATTAAAAATGAGCTTAATGAGATTATTCATGGTAGCAAAAGGCAAGGGTTTCGGAAAAGGTTAACAAAAACAGTTTTGTTAACTCGTCTCAGCGGTTGAATGATCCAGCAGATATCTTGTTCTTTCATTAAAATTTAATTTGCAGAAAAATGTTTGGCTTCTTTGGAAATTCTAAGATAGCTGCAGACTCCAACAATAAAAATATTGTACGTTTGTTTTCATTTATGCCAAATTTCCAACTTAAGATTTCTGTATCCTCAAAGGAAGATTTTTAAACTTGTGCCAAGTGTATAAAAATAGCCTATAAAAATAGGACAAGTCAGTCGTGACGCCAGTAGCAAGAGCACAGGTCCGCCCAACATTGTCTGAAGTGAATTTGGATCTCTGGTGTAGCTATTACTACAACAGACTGCACGTCCAATCTCAATATCCTTACATTCCTCAAATTTTGTCTCTTTATATTCTATATTTACTGATAGTGCAACAAAAAGCTCCCAGGGTTTCACTTACTTGTCTCTTGAATCAATATTGTTCTTGCCGTAATTTTCAGTTTGTGAAATGAGCTAGGTAAAAATTGTCTCTAAAAATTTGTCTATCTCTTGGCAATCCAATGCTCGCTATGTTTTACAGTCGTATTCTATAGTTATGTTTAAAGAGCATCATTCTTGGGTCTTGCTATGTGTTGTGTCACGTGATTTATTTTGTGACTCCCCCTCCCCCCCCGCATTGTTAAATTCGTATCATACGATATTCAACTGTATAATTTTCGCTAGTGACAGAAAACTATGCATCTATCAGTCAATAAGAAGTTGACAGTTTGTGCAATAACATGGTTTCCATCCACAGATAATATTTTGGAGAAGCTTCTTTGCACAGACCTAGTGGAGGCCCATGCCATTGATTTTCATTGATGTTGATCACTGTCGAGCAAACAATCATTTTGTCGAAAAATTTTATCAGCTTCGAATATTTCGAATAATCATATCCATTAGCTCACAATATTTTCGGAACAATTAACAAGTGCCGCCTTACACAATACTGTAAAACTAGTGGCGTATTTCCTTGCTTAAGCCTTCTCCTGAATAGGCTACTACTTAGAACATTGTTTTAGCAATAAGCGTCCTCCTCGATCAAGCCCCTCCCCCCTTTTCCTTTTCCTTAACATTGGATTTTTTGGCTGTATATGGTAAATAAAATAATTAAGTATGGCATTTGTTTTTCTAATCCTTCCCTTTTCTGTATATTTTGGAATAATCACCCCACTCGAATAAGCGCTGCCCTTTGATGGGCGATTTTTGAATACGAGCTTAGTTTTAAATACGGCACTTATTCGAGAAAACACAGTATTACGAAAAACAATTAAAAATCAAAGTAACTTCAATCAAACCTTGTCTACTGTGTCCCAGAGACGAACCATGGTGTTATCTCCATCAACTTCAAATAACCGTTCATACGTGCGTTCTAAAATTAAACAAAGCACTTGCATATTAATAAAACACATCTTAATTATGACCATTTCTCCATGACACAATAAAACAATCCACATTTTTATTTCACTTCAAGATGATTCTCTCGTAAATGGGTTATTCAATTAACAATAATTAAATTGTCTCGGGAGAGGGCACACCAGTTTTTCTTTGACAAGAATGCTCAGCCGAGAACAAATTTCAGCTGTCCGAAAAATATTAGAATGACCTAAGATGTAAACTTGACAAAGACTCGACTGAGACATGAAGAGAGACTGTGTCATGAAGGAGGCTGACATTCTTGTCAAAGTTTAAATAAATATAAAAAGCCACGATTTTATGTTTTTCAGTACTGTGTGTTCTTCTTTCAAAGGTTTTATGGGTGTCATGCAAAAATTTGAGAGAATATGTCAGACCCAGAAAAATAGCGGAGATATCGCACGCAAAATAGCTCAAAAATTTGACAACGCAGAAAATTAGAAGGTGGTCAAATTTCATACTCCACAAATTATGACGAATATCCCTGTCAAAATTTTGAAGTTTGCCCCCTTCCCCCTGGAAAAAATTGTCATCGTCGAGATCTTTCAGTCGAATAACACCGACTGTTTCCGGCGGAAACTGTTAAACTTCAATTCACTTGGAAGCAAGGACATTCCTACGACATGTGAAATATAGTATGGGGGCTAAAGCATTATTATAGTGTTACTTCCCGGCGTTATCAATATTGGAGGCAAAAGGTAAGAAAATTTTTTAGTTTCAAAAACGTCCATATAGGCTAAAAATAGCTTTAAATCCTTTACCTTTAGTATATGATGAGGGAAAAAAATATATGTATTATACATTATATATATCATCATAGAAATATGTATAATATATATATATAATATAAAAAATATATAATGTAATATATACATAATATATAATATATAATATAATAACATATGTAGTAGTGCCTAATATTACTATGTTTTGTCTCGTCAAGAAAACACTTCTTTTGTCTTTCTCTTTCGTTACATAATATATTTGACTTTGCTTCCTGATCTACAACGTGTTAAAGAGTTATTTCCTGGTCATTTACAGAAGATGTATTTTAAATCCTGATTTTACATTAAATCCTGATGAAATAACATGTCAACCATTTGTTTCGTTCCTGTGTAAACTCCATACAGTTGTGACTCTTTATTTTTCCTTGAAAAAGCTGTTGCCACACATCTTGCAAAAAGCACCACAATAGTCTGTAAAATAATATAATATGACCGTAGCCTATTTGTGCATTTTTTCTGCCCTCTGTGCATCTGATACTGGTATCCTTCAAACAAACCCTCAGACCCTGTCCATTTTCAACATTTTCGCCTTGATTATGCTGTCAAGTCCGTTGGTCTAAAACACTGATTCAGCGCGAGGTTGTCTGCTGACGTAATTCAAGATCTTGCTTTGACCAATGATATCTGGGAGAAATATCGTAAAGCCAGCAAAAATCTGATTTAAAGAATCAGGAACTAAACCTAATCAATTGGTTTATTTTGGAATACAACAAATACGAATTTTACAATCTTCAACCATCTTTTGAAAGGCCTATTTGTACCTTAGAAGGACAGCAAATTGTCATGTAATATGGTTACATAATAAAATACAAGGGGGTTAAACAGAATCTTGTTTCGGATTTCAGATGAAGACACAAAGGTGGGAAGACTAAAGCTGACATTCAGAGAGATTATTGAAAAGGGTATGATATTTTAATGGGAATGAGCTTTTGGAATGCGAGGTTGAATTGTGATGGATGGAACGAAAACTACATTTTTACCAACAAATAAGTCGTATGAAAACATGTAAGTAAATGCATTTTGGTCTGTTCAATCATAAAAGGAGTCAATTAAAGAGACTCTCAGGTCTTTTACTTTCACTATATTTCTGGTAAAACAAATTAATCTGACATCAGAGGCAAAATGTCCTTCCAGGCACACGAAAAGAGAGACGGGAAGAAATTTGAAGGGGGAGAGTGTGAGAAGTAGCAGCTAAGTTGCCAATGTGGTTGGTAACAAGTACAAATATAAGTCTCTTGCAAGGAAACGAGTACAACGAAGTTCAAATCCCAACCTTGGTAAAAGTTTATCATCAATGACCCACAGAGTTAATATAGTATACATTAAACAGCAAACAAATTGCAAGAAACAAAAAAAACTCGACAGAAAATTTGAACACACTAAGAAATATAGGAAATGGAACTGCACGAAAGATACAGCTTTAATTATTAAAAGAATGCGGGGCAGCAAAAGGAGCACGGAACACTAAGAAATATAGGAAGTGGAACTGCACGAAAGATACAGCTTTATTTATTCAAAGAATGCGGGGCAGCAAAAGGAGCACGGAACACTAAGAAATATAGGAAGTGGAACTGCACGAAAGATACAGCTTTAATTGTTAAAAGAATGCGGGGCAGCAAAAGGAGTACGAAACACTAAGAAATATAGGAAGTGGAACTGCAAGAAGGCTACAGCTTTAA
>RDPX01000001.1:1489451-1519458 GCA_003991215.1 Morbakka virulenta | reverse complement strand
AAAGAATGCGGGGCAGCAAAAGGAGCACGGAACACTAAGAAATATAGGAAGTGGAACTGCACGAAAGATACAGCTTTAATTATTAAAAGAATGCGGGGCAGCAAAAGGAGCACGGAACACTAAGAAATATAGGAAGTGGAACTGCACGAAAGATACAGCTTTAATTGTAAAAGAATGCGGGGCAGCAAAAGGAGCACGGAACACTAAGAAATATAGGAAGTGGAACTGCACGAAAGATACAGCTTTAATTGTTAAAAGAATGCGGGGCAGCAAAAGGAACACGGAACAGTTTATATTGCTATGTATCCTTTTAACGAATCACAAAATGGTTTCCTGCTTGGTCATTTTAATTCAATTAAAATAATAAACAACTATTAATAAGGTATTTTATCATGTTTACTTGTGCCATTTTTTTACTGTTTGTCGTGAAACAGCTGAAAAATATTCTCTGTAAGCCGATATCAAGAATAAAAATATCTCTCCTTCTGTTCCTTTTTTTTCTTGCCTTTACTCCCCATTTTAAATCATTATTTCTTTCACTTTTACTAGTTTTTAAAACGGTATTTTTTCTTGTTTAGAAGTAGTTTTAGTTTGACATATTGAAGTTACAGGAATTTGTTTACCGTTCTAACTATATTCACCTTCTATTTTTACTGCAAATTCCTGTCTTGTTCTTCTTTTTTCACCCAAACCAAGGGTGAAAGCCACTTTAGAACAAAATGTAACTCTTTCCTATTATATTTTTGACTCTTTTTTCCTTATTTCATTTGTTGCGTTTTCCCTTTCCCAATCCCATCTTCGAATAAATGCAAAAACTGAGTAGAATGCCACTCATAACGGAGAAACGAATAAAGCGCAGTGCATCTATAGGCCATGACTGATGCGCTTACTTGAAACTTGTTGCAAGGTAAGCTTGTGATTTAAGCACTTGGCCACTACTGCTATTGCAAGTGAAGTCATTGTTCAATGGAAGTACCATCTTGGTGGAGGAGGAATAGCTCACTTACATAAAGTTTGATTCCAAAATTATTTTGTTAAGAATGTAGTGCCGATACTTCAGGTGGTAGATCACGTGACCATAATAGCTAAAGGCACTAATTTTACCCGATTTGGTGCACACATATTCTTTTCCTTTTCTTAAATATTTATAAATTTGTACGAAGAGCAGGATTTTTTTTCGGGGTTGAAATATCGTGGGTGAGAAAACGGAAGGTATCAGAAAGTTGAAGTTGGGATCTGGGATTGTGGAATAATAAAAAAGATGAGATGAATAGTGAAAACCGCGAATGAATAAGTAATTGACAATTTGGTAGAAAAAAGAGATTTGTTATTATAATTAACAGGAGAACGAAAGAACACTTTGACACTTCGAAAGAAGATAAAGGCCGTCAAAAAGCTCTGACTAATTTGAGAAATCAAGTTAACATATCTCAGGGAAGGAAAAAGATTGAACTACTGAATAAAGTTATAGAATGCTGGTAAGGTGGAATGAAAATACTACAAAATAGAAGACGATTGATTTCTTGAACCTGCAAGCAGTCAGAGAACAAAGAAAGATATATTGTCTGACGTCTTCTTCATCAGAATTAGGGAGTGAAGTTGTCTGGACGATCACCTATCTTTAGATCAATACTTGGATTTACAATAGCCATTAAACAGGTTAAAGCCTAGTTAATACCATTAACTTAGTTGAATGTAATGGTTTTGAGAAGAACTGTATGTTCATTATTTTATACTGTGTTGGTTTTAAAATAAAATTTACGATTCTTCTGTGAACAATCTAATGCTGTAGTCAAATAAAAAGCAATCCTGCAATTGTTGTACGTAAGGAAGATTAACGTGAACGCGATGCTCTGTTATGAGGTTGAATGCAGGCAACACGATGTTATTCAGTTAAATCTTGTTAATTTAATGCATAAATTGGTAATAGTTTATTCCACTTAAATTAATTAGGAATGTTTTCAGTAGCCTATGGTGCAGACACAATGACACCGCCATGGGGGTGTCGTTTTCAGAAGTATACACAATTAACCAGAAAATGAAAATTTTCCATACAAAACCAGTCTTGATTTTCATATTAGTCGTGTAATTTATCGGTCCATAAGGAGGGGATACTCCCTTAAGCGTTGGACAAGTGACAAAAAAATTCTAACACAAAATAAGATTTTCTCCTACCCTTTTTATCACAAAGAGCTTTAACATGATTATGATTGGAAAATAATTTACATTCAAGATCATCGAAAGATAGACTTAAACATTTCAAAAGCATTGTAGTAAGAGTTTGTATATTCCACACCATAAAAACTTTGCTTTTAAAAATTCAGTTCAAATAGAACTCAATATTTCTCCTATCAGTAAAATCCATTTTTGGCCAAACCAATGTCATTATGGTAGGAATTTTGTGCCATTTGTATTCCATGTTAGGCTGAAATAGCTTTAGATTTGTGAATTCGTCATCAGACCATCGAATTGAAAGACGTAACTTGGATATCAGAACCCATGACTCTAAACCATAGGAAATATCAGAATTAATGATTCTAAACCATAGGAATTGAATTAAAATTTGCATTAAATAAACCGGAAATTGAGTACCGTCCAAATTAACTTTTTCCACAAGTAAAATGCAGCATCCAATTTCAACCTACAATTGATCAGAGCGACATTTTTCATTACTCTTAACAAGTAAAGATGGACATAAGGCATGCAATACACCGTAGCCGGAAAGGCAGAGGAATAACTTCCCTTCTTCTCTTTGTCGGGGGGCACTTCCTCTTGGTTGGTCGAGAATCAGAGTCTCAGCATGTCAGATATTGTAGGTTGGGACCCAAAACTCAAAAACCGACCAAGAAGGAACAAGAGTTCTGCACTTGGTCTCAGCTAAAAGGCCGAGAAGCTAAAGGTCAATGTTACTTAGTATTTCACAGAGAACAGAACAGAACTACATAACGTATTTAAACTTCTTCCGTCTTTGTAATTTCTCAGCAGCTTTTTGGTGGATCAAAACTCATAACGCCAAATATGTCGATTGTGAGGAAGTTCAACACCAAGCTGGCACTTCCTTTTTGCACAATATGGACTTTTGTATGTTAGTCCAACAACAGAAATAAAGCCAGGGCTGGATTGACCATCAACCAAAATAGGCACTTACTTAGGGCGTCAAGGAGAGGAACAGATTTATTTTTTATGCGCTGTTAGCGTAATTGTTGAATTTGCAGACAAAAGAAATAGGACTAACTACTTTGTGATAAAGGCTAATTGACTCTGCCATCTTTATTGACGAGGATAAACGGAAACCATCTACGTTCAAATACCAAATTTCGTAACAACCGATGTTGTTATCTTCCATTCACAAAATTAGTAATATCAGCCTGATTTCCTTCTGGACCAATCAACGTACTCATTACTTGAGCGAACAGCGCATAAGCGCTCTTTTTCGCTGGAAATGGATGGTATCTCATTTTGAAATGGAAAAAATTATTTCATTTATATCTCTTTTTTTCACACAAACAAAAAACCAAGATGAAAAGCGTCTAGTTAAGTGGTGCACAAAAGAGAAATATAGCAAAAAAGAAACAAGAAAAGACTTCGGATTTAGAGGCAAAGACTGCCAAGCTACCTTCTTCCTTCACACAATTTCACATGATTCCTGGTCAAAATCAATCCCTGTCATCAGCAATGGACACAAATACGATATATTCCTCTTTGATTACTTGAGAATCAAAATGCGATTAGATGCCACAGGTTTATCTAGCACATGTTCTAAAATAGAAATAAATAGCACTGTTGTTGAAATAATTTCAAAACGATAAAGTTTAGTGGACCTTGGCGATAATGATGAAAGAGGTATATTGAGAAGTAGCAGTGAGATTTTCTTTTCAGATTGATGTACCACTACCACATAATGTCACTTCATCCTTCAACATGGATGCTTACTACGAGGATTTCATTTCACAGTTGAGCTTCAGCAGTTAATTCATATTTGTGCCATAAATTCAGTGGAAGAAAAAATGTAAAAACAAGCTTCAGTCATGGTGAAATATATAAAATATTGGTGCAAAATAACATTGAGTGTGCCTTTCCAAATGTAGACATAGCCTTTGCTATATCTTTAGCAATAACAGTCACAAGTTGTTCAGTTAAATGCTTGTTTTCTTAGTTGAAGCATTTAACAATCCCATCAGAACAATCACGGGACAAAACAAGGTGGATCTCTATTAAGTATAGGGGCAGATGTGTCAAGTAAGATCAGTTTTGAAGATCTGATCAAAGACCTTGCAGTTAAAAATGCAAGTGAAGTAAAAGTACACAAAAATTATCATTGTTTTCTTTCTTATTGTTAGTACTGTTTATTTCGCCGCATAAAATCTAGTTTGCTTTATTACCTTCATATTTTCAATTACGCATGCATAGGGCGCCAAAGTCGTAAGTGTTCAGGGCCCCACAGGGCTTAATGCGACCAGGACTATAGTGATAAAATTATATTGTTATGTAAGAGATCACGTAAAACCATGGTTGCCTGAGAAGTCAGATATGACAATAACATTGGTACAAGATGTATTCTGGTTGGTAGAATAGGCATTGCATTGGACATGAAACTTCCTTTGTCTTGACTTTTGCTTCCTGGCAACTTTGCGTGATAATTTACACACAAAAAAATGCACACTCACCATAAAAATTCTGTTATAATCTTTGCAAGAAATATGGCGGGACCACACAATGAATTAAAAGGAAATAAATCAAGAACGTGGTACAAATAAAACAGATATGACATTATACTCCCATCCACTTCCCTGAAAATTATTTTCTATTCCAATGGTGCACATCAGTAAAGTTTGAAGGGACCAAAGTGTCAATTTTGTTTTTGATATAAACATTTTTTAATGCTTCTTAATGACGAGAAAAAACGTGAACCAGAGGAAAGGTACCTTACATATCGTGACCGGACATAGCAAAGCATGTCACACTGATCCTTTGAGTCGGAGGTTAAAACTATAATCTTTTCATGATCTTGTATGACAGTTAAGTGACGTGCAGCAATGGTTGTTTTGTTTACAATCAAAAGTTAAGTCAAACAAAACAGTAAACAGGAAGTATTAAATAAACCGGAAATTGAGTACCGCCCCAATCAACTTTCGTCTTCCAGAGGTAAAATGCAGTACCCAATGTCAACCTGCAATTGATCAAAGCGACATGTGATGACCCTCTTGGATGTTGGTGGTCATGGACGTTAATTAATTGTTGTACCTTACAATCTTCCTATGGGCTCACATGCACTTGGTCCTTCTTAAAAATGTAATATGAGCTTTGCTTCCTTTCCCTGTGAGATCTTGTTAATGAAAAGTTCCAGTAGAATTAAAGGGTAAATGAAAATGTCCCGTATTGATGCTTCGCAGAGCAACTGAATTCGTAGGAGTTTTGAAATGCGTGCCACTTATAAACCTGACCCGAGAGGAAAGAGAGGTAAAGGAGGGAAGGGTAAAGACAAAATCCATGTGGTATATTTATTTGTTCTTGGGTGCAGGGCCTCTTTTGACCAGCAAAACAGCCGACCTGAGACTACACTACCCCCTTTGTAAAACCGTCACTGGATATAGCGGAGGCTTCTGCCCCTGACTCCAAACTCAAAGAGAATGTTGCAGATCTCTCCCATCTACAGATCACTTGGTTATACTGTCCACACTTAAAATGATACCAGATGTTCTCTAATCGCCCGCTAGCCTTTTCGTGAATCAGAGAAAGCTGGAAATGCTGGAATAAAAGTATTAACAGATAAAAATGAAATGGCTGGCAAAAAGATTGACAGGGGCGACACTAAACGCTTGTTTCTTCCATACATTTTCTGATCTGAAACGTGGCCATTCCTATAGAGAGATTATAGGTAATTTATGTCTTTTAGTTAAAAAAGATAACCACTTCATCAAAGGGATTAAAAGTAATTGGTTTATTGACCAGATTACCCTTCCGCTTCAAAATTTGGAATTGATACAAAAAACATTTTAACATGGTCTACATTGCTCCAGAAGATCAACAACGACTTTCCAGACAACGAATGAATCTTCACTGTTAACGTAGGAATAAACAAGTTGAGAAAGCCAACCGTCATAAGAGAATTTGGAAGCTTCGAAAAACAAATAATTGAACACGGCACAGCTTTCCTTATTTCAATTAGTAAGTGAATAATTTCTTTAAACAAAGACATCCACACTACTATTCATCAACGGTAAGCCTTGAAAGAATATTGAGGGATAGAAAAAAGCTACTTAACTTTATCAAAATTGGATCAGATAATCTCAGATCAAACAAGAGATTTTGGGCCGATGAACCAAAATTAAGTGAATACTTGTCAGTATAAAAGCTTTGACCATAGCTTTCCTTGTTACCAAACACAGCTTACTTTAGAAAAAAAAAAGAAATCATGGTTGTCTAATTTCCCGGAACAAATATCTCTGTGGAGAAATCTCTGAGTTGCCGACTTATTCAGGATAAAACTTTCAAAACATAGATAAATAGACCGAAATTCATTTTCTTCCTTTTATGGTAGTTAGTTGGATCAGCAAAGTTATTAATGTATCAAGTGCCGCTTTTTGTCAGCTTTTTCTGATCACCGACTTCCTGATTGGATTTCATCAAACGTAACGTTTGTCAACAAAGCGAAGTTACGGATAAGAATCTATTACGTAAATGTGTTTTCAAAACGTTTGGAATGACTTCTGCCACAAACAAGGTTACTGTTAAGTGAAAAAACAAGAGAGTGACATGTAGCTGATACAAACTAATGGTGCTTTTTTTGTCTTTACTTAAGTTTCATCCACGTAGCTAAGCGATCATCAGATTAATTACAGATGCCTGATTGGCTCTATTTATGGTGGCTAAGAGTTAATTGTATAAAAAAATTTATATGGCTACATTTGCTCTGTACTTCAATGAGCTTGTTTGAGAGACTTCTTTGGTCTGCATTAAAACTGCCTTATTTTCAGCTAAATACAAGTTGCATACTTTCGAAGTGGTCTGTATGCATGTTTAAAAATTGACAACCTTGTGAAAAACGATTTACCCGTTTCCTTTAAGTCCCAAACATATTTCGATAAAGCTGAAGTATGCGCGTAACTTTTGCTATTAAACGATTGTTTGTGGCTTCCGTACCCTGTTTTGAACTCACTTTCTGTCATGCCAATATGTTTAATTCTGCATGCCATAAAAAAATACTGGGTTTCGTATATTGGAATTAGGCATTTATCTTCCAACGGGGAGTTCTCGGTGTTACTCCTATTGCATTTTCTCTTGGGCTGTGCTACATATATAGGGTCTTAACATTTCTTTCATTGTGACCCCTGAGAATGGAGCATACTATTCATACAACCACAATAAACTTTGCAAATGTTCTTATTGAAAACCTTGTGTAAATTATGGTTCTTGTGGAAAAGCTTTTCAATGACTTTGAGGAAAAGTTTGCCAATTTTAGTTAACGAGGACTGGAGGTAGCAAAAAGTACAAGCCTATAAATATACGCACACATAAAGGCGTCTGAAGTACGGGGCCAACGAGGGGCAACGGCCAATCCTGTTTTTTTATTACCTTATAAGCCAAGGCAGCTGTGTGCCGATTTGAGTGGGGAGGAAAAATAGTTAGTTTGGGTAAGTTTTATTAATCACTTTTTCACTTAACGTTTAGGCTGTTATGTCTTCGTTGCTATTATGCTACTGTATTGGGATTAATAAGCTTTTTCCTTGCACTTTTAAGACGCTCCAGCTCTTTTTCAAACGTTGTGCAAAAGTACAGTAATATATAATTCTTAAGTGCTAATTTTGAGGGAAAAGCTTTCCTCACAACCCTTAACTGCTTCCTATGGCCCTGTGGGTTATTGTTTATAAACGTGTAATGTGTTGTAAACTTGAGGTTATGGAATAAAGAAAACAATATTCCTGTTTATTGATATACTGTATGTGTACATATGTTACAGTAGGATTAGGAAACTAAGTATTTCGCTAAAAGCTTTATCACTTGACAAATTACTAGCCGTTGGTTGTTTCAGTTTCAGTACGAGGCTGTAAGCACCTTGTGTTTTGTTGCCACACTAATTGATCATCAGTCGCTGTGGTTCAGGTTTACCGATTCTTAATCGGAACTTGTGCCTTATGTTCTCGCTTTTGATCTTCTTATTATGTATCGAAAGAGGTCAACAATTTGTCTTTATTTTACTGCAGAGGATTACTGAGTAAGACTTGATGATAATTCCAGCTTGCGGTTCTTCTATAACATTAGCAACCAAGTTCAGAGTTTGGGCTCCATAAAATATTTGACCGCATAATCATTATAAGTTTCAAGATTAATATTAATATCAAGAGTATTTAATATCGCTATCGCTGTAGTTATCATTTGCAGTAATATCTATCTTAGTATTTCCAGTACAAGAAATATAATTTCCTCATTGATTTCTATCTACTCACACACACACACACACACACATACATATATATATATATATATATATATATATAACTTCTGACAAGAGTAACAAGAGCTAAGCATATATATGTAGGTATATGTATGTGTGTTTATGTGTGTTAGCTATTGGACTACCGAAACAAGCTGCACCTTGAACCTCTGAACCACACCTCTTATCAAACAAACGTTCGGCACTCCTGAATAAATGAACAAAATATATATACCATATAATATTCGGTATATAATAATATGTATGTATGTATGTACCTATGTGTAATAAATGTATATACAATACAGTTTATACATACAGTATTGTATATTCACAGCTTGCCTAATATTAGGGAAACATACCATTTGCACAAGTTACTTCAACCAACGGACTCAAAAGATCAATTAAAATATTTGATCATAACCTTTTACCAACACAGTAGGAATAGGGACAAATACAAGCAAATAATGTTGTTAAAAATACTCAAAGATTTAAAAAATATTTAGCATCTCAGCAGACACATGTTGTTTATAAGTGTACTCAGGAAGTGGTGTTTTACTATCTAAGAAGATTTTTTAAAACAGAACAGATATACAAAAACGTGTAAAATGGCCTGAGATAGAAAACCGGAAAAAGTTTTTTGTGATGTAAAAACTAAGTTGTTTAAAAACAGGCGGGTTTGTTTATTGGACTGTATGCTGAATGAAAAGAAAGAAAATTAAAAACTGTTAAAAGCTAGGATGAGGAATAAAAAACTATCTACAGCTAGAATAAAAGTCAAAATTGTGGCGAAAGTTAAGAGCAAGTTATTGGAGAAAGCAACTCTGCTGAAAATTTTAATATTGCGAAAAAAGTTTCTTGAGGCAATGGGCGCCAGAAAGGCTGGTGGAGAAGCAGCGACCCTCTTGTCTTTTGATAAAAAGCCACAGGTGCAAAAGAGACAATTTGTTTATTTTCGTTACCGAGCTTTAGTCTTTGTACGTGCGATATTTCCATGTGTTATTTTTCTCCTTTGTGCTCATAGATCATTTTTCTACAACAGAATTCTGATATTTTCGTGCGACATATTGGTGCAAATACTTTTGGACGATGTTCTGCCGCATCCTTGCTTCTTCCTCTTTCCGGCTTCTTTCAGTTAACCAGATGCATGCACGAGGGTAAGAAAGTGTAAATTGGAATAAATTGTGGTTGACAGGAAAATTTATTTTCCCTTTAATCTCCATTATGTTCACTTCTTCTCACAAAGCGTAATGCAACCGAATTCGTGTGATCATCTGGGGAAACATGCCTGATAAAGAAAATAGATGGCCTAACCTGACTGAATGTTTTAACGATGTATTTGGAATGTTTAGATTTCATACATAACAGAGGTGAAGTTAAATCTAAGTAATTTTGTAAACAAATGTTAATTTTTTTCACAACAGCTTTCAAATATTTTGAGTGCGTAATAAGACTATTTAATCACGCCCTGGCGACTGTGCAGAGCAATGACGAAGTACAACAGATTTTAAAGAGAACACGACAAAAGAGATTTAAAAAGAGAAAAAATCTAAAAGAATGAAAAAAAGAAAATATTTTTTTCAAAATAGTAATGAAAAAGTTTAAAAGAATGCAAGGAAAAAAGAGATTCAAAGAAGAAAAAAGAAAAAAAGTCTAAAAGAACAACAAAGAAACAATGTTTAAAAAAGAACAAAAAACGGAAAAGAGAGGTTTTCAAGGAAAAAGAGATTTAAAAGATTCAAAAAAACCAGAAAAGAGATTTGAAAGAATGAAGGAAAAAATTGTTTAAAAAACCCAAATAGACCAGCAAGTGAACCACAGCTGGTCTGATTTTGCACAAGGCGCCAACGAAAGAAAATGACTTTGCGCCAAGGAAAGAGAAAATGGAAAAGACTGGCAAAGTAAAATAAGTGAAGAAAGAAAAGAATTACCACGGGTTATAAAATAACTAGAGAAACAGTTGTAAGGGTAGGGGTTTTTTTGTGGTTTTTTTTTAGTTTTAACGTCATTTTCCCCCAGCAATTGGGGCTCAGACGGTGCCCTTCAGAGGGACTTGTGAGGAATTTTTGGGCCGGATGCCCTTCCTGACGCCAACCAATAGCTTTTTTTTTCTTTGAAAAGTTCCAAATTCTCCTTGACAGGTCGGGGAATCAAACCCGGAACTCTTGGTTACTGTGCAGTTGCACTAACCATTAAGCCACGGCTCCTCTCTTGGAGCCGTGGCTTAATGGTTAGGCTGGTAGTATTTCCGAAAAAAAAGTTGTCATTTATAATAAGATGTAGGGATGCTAGACCTTTTAATAGTAAAAAATCTGTGATTTTTATGCAAGAATTCGTTATTTCAGTTAATGTACTGTCCAGCATAAGTAAGAAAGTGAAACGTTATTTTGAAATTTTGCACATAATTTTTGTTATAAAATTGGGGCATCTCAATTCCATAAATGGAATATGTATATTTCTTTATTTCTCCAAAACAGTATTTCAATTTCAATATTATTCAAAACAAACATACCAAGCTTTGGATCGTATTCATGAAGGTAGCGTTTTGTCACGAACCGCACAGCAAAGGCTAAAGGAGGAAAAAGAAAAGAAATGTCAAATCTGGAACAGCTTAACGAACATTGGACTTGAAAAGCACATTATTATCATCGTTATGATGATTATCACCAACGTCTTTGTCGTCGTACGCATCCTTACAAAATTATTTTTCATAATTATCACTATCGTCCTCTTGTTGTCGAAATAATTGAATAAAGCCCCTTTAGCATCATGATAATAATAATCATCATTATTGGATTTGTGGTCGTCATCATTATCTTTATCATTTTCGTTATCTTAATCATAATATTTAATTTTAACGTCACATTTATTTTCCTGTTGTTGAGCTTTTTGCAGAAATTTATGAAGTATCGTCAGCCAAATTAAGACACACTTGTCATGGATTGTAATGGTACGATTCTATGGAGAAAGCAGCATACAAAAAGGGGGCGATTATTGGCTGGTACAACATTTTTAAGACGGACAATTCTATCCGCCGAATAACTGGAGAACGCTGCATTTTGCCCTGGGTTAAATGTATGACGTTTTCAGAACAAAACAGACATACGAGAGTGCAAGATTTATTACACCGAAAGAAATAACGCATACAGACACTAATCACTGAATTCGCCACACGAGAAAGGCTACGGTACCCAAATGCTAAGCAATATATCTACTGCAAGAAGAAATGCTACAGTCCCTGAATACTACGCACTAAATAAACTAATCCTTTTGTTTATATTTTGGAAACAGAGGCGATAAAAAATGAAACAAATAAATAAAGAGCGATGAAAATCACAAAAAAACAAGTCCAATGCATGACATGTAACACTCTGTACTAAATGGCTACTAGCATTTCAACATGTGATTCCAAGTATAAACGAAATGAGAAATTACCATCTTTTTTTGACGGACACTGAAAGTGATTGAGACTTTTTCACAACAACCTATCTATTTTGCTTACCAGATTGTTACATTCAAAACACGTTGTGATTATAACTTACAGGTTTTGTTTGGATCATTTTATTGATCCATGACAACTAAATAAAAACAAGGACCAGTCAGTTTGGCACGAATATAGTATTTCTTGCTCTGGCACAATAAGTCGGAGGATTTTGACAAAGGTATATTTTCAACAAGTTAAATATTTTATATATATATATGTAATCTATCTATCTATCTATCTATCTATTTATCTATCTATCTATCTATCTATCTATCTATCTACCTATTTATCTATCTATCTATACATCTACCTATCTATCTATCCATCTATCTATCTATCTTCCTATCTATCGATCTAGCTAGCTATCTATCCATCTATTTATCTATCTATCTATCCATCTATCTATATTTCATTTTTTCACCCCAATCAGGGCTTGAAGCTATTTTAGTGTAAAGGGTAACTTGTAAGATTTTTTTTCTTTATGATGGAAATGTTTCTGTGTCAAAGTAAGTCTGTCTTAAGCTTGACTATTGTCAATCACCCTATGTGAAAAGCTGAAAAGAAGTTGTATGAATCAAACAAACAATAACGTCTACTAAAAATCTTATTTCACCGCTGAAGTGCCCTTCAGGAAAATTATCTTAAACTATTCCTAATAACTATGTGGATTTGTTTGTATGTATAAATGTATTTATGAATGCATGAATGTGTGCATGCATTGATGTATGTATGTATGTATGCATTATGAATGTATGTATATTTTTTATTTGTTTGTTTGTTTCCAAGGTTTTTATCGCCAGGGTTATTGCAGATGTGAGTTCTCTGTAGTCTATAAAATGCCCCAATGGCAACTTCTCAAATAGCCTCTGACAACCCAATTCGGCTCCTGGCCTTTTCGTGGCGGAAATGTTTCAAACTAACAGGAGAGGAGGTGAAAGGCGAGTTACTGGCGCCTTAAAACCAGTTTTCTCAGGGTTGGTGAAGCTCGTTAGCCTTGGTTGGAATTTCACCTAGGAGAAGGTATACTCTGATCAAAATCCTGCAGTTGAAATGTCGCCAGCTATTTAGCCTTGCTTGTCACTGGAACCAGGCAATTGATACCGAGAGGGTAGCTCTGCTGTTGTAAAAGGTTTTTGTCACTAGCAAAAGATTGTACAAAAATTCCTTCAGACCTCACGTCAATCTATTTGGAAGTTCTATTTTTTTCTTATACAGGTGAAAGAAGGAAATAAAGGAATAGCACTCGTCTGACACGACGGAGCAATCATCATTTATGTATGTATGAAAGTATGAAAGTATATATGTATGTATGTATGCATGTATGTATGCATGTATGGATGTTTGTATGTGTGTATACCTGTATGTGTGTATGTATATATGCATGTATGTATGTATGATTTATTGATACATAGACACGTGTATGTGAAAATGTAGTTACTATATCGCGAATTAATCGTTTATCCTGCACAAACTTCTTAAAAATCATTCCAAAGCTTCAAAAGCTTAGAAGCCTTTTAAGGAAAATCAAGTCTGAGTGACCACCTTTGGCAGGACTGTTTTCACCATGGCCTTAACCATCATTTGCACTGAACTTCGATTTAAACAAAGCTAAAAAAATTACTACATATTTCAAAAACTGAGGGCCCAAGGGAAAGAAATTACCAAAACTACAGCTGTGTAATGGCCTATGTTCATTCTACAGTAGCTATTGCCTTAATTAAATCAGCAAAATTTGCAACCGTATTTCTCATTTAGGTTCCTGAAGGATCATTCGCTATTTAATTAAGTATCTTGTTGTTATTCTATTATTTGTTCAAGGTTTTTTATCTCTTCAATATTTTGGTTAGATCTCCAACGAGGGGCACTTAATTAAGTTAACGAAAGAAGCTTCACATTTTACACCTTTATTCAACGATTTTTTTTCTCTAGGGTTTTATGGGTATTATTTTTTTACATCTTCTAACCATTTCAAGAAAGTTATCATTGGAAACCAACTACTAATGAGCAGGTAGGAAATGGAAAAGAGTAAAAACAAAAGTTGCCTCTAGATATAGTTAGCCACAACAGTTTGAAATTCTACAGTGTCTTTATCAAATGCCAGCAACTACGAAAAAATTCCTCGCCATTTGATTCATTGCTATCCATTATGGCTAGCATATTTGTCCCTATAAACTTTAAATTGATAAAGGCAAGCTCAATTATCTTCGTAAAAGGTTTCTTCACTACCAATTTTTTATTACGTAGCGCTCTTAACAAAGCCACCTCTATTGTATTTAACTGACGAAATCCATGAGAATATGGCTTTTTCACAGTAAACAAAAATAACCAACAAAAATATTTTGAGTTAGTGTTTTTTTGACTTGACAGTTGCATTCTTACTTTACACAAATAATTATTTATCTAACAGAAAAAAAACAAAACAAGACAAATGCTCCAATTAACTGACCGTAAAAAGCCCCCCCCCCCAAGTTCACCTATAAGAGCACTGGTTCACTTGTGTATTTTGTACACACAAATTTTCACTTTCTCGCAGGTCAAAAAACTACTAGTACTTGAACGGACATTGTGTTTACGTGACTTCCTTGTCGTTGATTTCACTAGATTATTTTCTTGTCATTATACCCATTTATGTCCTTTTGCAACCCACACTGACTGCATAACATCACAACAAATTGACCCAGTCCTGGCTTTAGTGTGAGCCTCAATAGTACTGGTTACTCTTTTGATAGTATTTATGGTATGTTTATATTTAAGAAAGATATGATCATCCAAGGTTTTCCTTTCCACTGGTGAGGCTAGTCAATAAAAACTTTTTTCGTTAGTTGCTCTCTCCCTATCCGACTGCTTCTTTCCTGCAGAAGTTAGTATATCCTATTTTTCTTACAGTAACTTTTATTTCAAGTTTTTTCAGAAACGAAACCCTCGGAAATATTGTCCTTGTCACTATCCGATCCTTACTGCTTTTGCAATGGTTTGAGTAGTCTCGTCAATCACAATTCTAACATCCTGATTTCGTCTTCCACAGTACTGCTCGATATTATTGTGTTGATGACAATAGATAGGATCTTTGCACAAAGTAAAAACATTTTGGGTTCCTTGCTGAACTGATGAGCTGTTGGGCAACGAAACAAGTGTCTGCTATCCATCTACCTATATATCTCTATATCTCTATACCTTTATATCTCTATACCTCTTCACCTCTATATCTCTATACCTTTTTATCTCTATATCTCTATACCTTTATATCTCTATACCTCTACACCTCTATATCTCTATACCTTTTTATCTCTATATCTCTATACCTTTATATCTCTATACCTCTACACCTCTATATCTCTATACCTCTATATCTTTATATCTCTATATCTCTTTATCTCCATACCTTTATATTTCTATATCTCTATATCTCTGTACCTCTATACCTTTATATCTCCATATCTCTATACCTTTATATCTCTATATTTCTATATCTCTGAATCTCTATACCTCAAAAGCTTTATATTTCTATACCTCTACACCTTTATTTCTCTATATCTCTGTATCTCTATGTCTCTATATCAATCAATCAATCAATCAATCAATCAATCTCTATCTACCTATCTATCTATCTATCTATCTATCGATCGATCTATTTATCTACCTATCTATCTATCTATCTATCTATCTATCTATCTATCTATCTATCTATCTATCTATCTATCTATCTATCTATCTATCCATCTTTCTATCTATCCATCTATCTATCTATCTATCTATCTATCTATCTATCCATCTATTTATCTATCTATCTATGTTAATTGCATTAAACAGCTAAAGTTCTTGCTACACCCTCCTGTTATGCACTCCTAAACACGTGTAGGAAAAAAATAGCAAAATGAAACAAGAAATTTTGTAAATTTGTAATTTGTTAAACTGGTCTTTAGGGGCAAGGCTGGCAAAAAAGGGAACATTTTATTCAATCAATTTTTCCATGCTGAAAGATAAACCGCCTTGGATTTCAAAACTAATGCTGTGGTGAGTCTGACAATACTTATCCCTTAAAAATTTAGTATTGATAGCTTACTTGCTAGAATGGAGAGATTGTGATATTCAAAACCCACCTTTCGAACACAGTTGAGTTCAAGTTNCGATCTATCTATCGATCTATCTATCCATCTATTTATCTATCTATCTATGTTAATTGCATTAAACAGCTAAAGTTCTTGCCACACCCTCCTGTTATGCACTCCTAAACACGTGTAGGAAAAAAATAGCAAAATGAAACAAGAAATTTTGTAAATTTGTAATTTGTTAAACTGGTCTTTAGGGGCAAGGCTGGCAAAAAAGGGAACATTTTATTCAATCAATTTTTCCATGCTGAAAGATAAACCGCCTTGGATTTCAAAACTAATGCTGTGGTGAGTCTGACAATACTTATCCCTTAAAAATTTAGTATTGATAGCTTACTTGCTAGAATGGAGAGATTGTGATATTCAAAACCCACCTTTCGAACACAGTTGAGTTCAAGTTATCCATCTCACTAGTTTTACCTAAAGCTCCCCTTCAATATGAAAAGTATCCTTAATATCATCTGCTGGTAAGCAACAGATAAACTCGAACTGCCTCTAAAATTATCCTGCTGATTTTTCTTACAAACGATTCTAAAATCCTATAAAATCGGCATCTTTCTGTTTTCAAGTTTACAATTTAACGGGTTTAGATCCCTGATAAAATAATAAAAGTTATTACCCCCTAAGAGAAAGAATTGTGTCACACAATGAATAATTTTGACTAAGTTTATTTCGATTCTTTTATTCTCTTTTCTGAGTTTGCAGCGGCAAAAAAGACCCCTGCTGCCTTATGCAGAGTCACAGTAGAAAGGTATCGATTTAATTGCACGCGTCTTCTGAGTACAAAAATACCATATCAACTTGATAACGGCTTAAAATGCTGGAACACAATAGAAGCTTATTTACAATCGTGTACTACAGACGTCGATTAAATCTATCTTTGACCCATGATGGTGGTGACCTGGAATTTTCTGAGCTCCACTTTAAACTGTTCTGACCGTGAGGTACTGGTGGGTATTTATTTATGTAATGCAAGCAAACGCGCATACACACGGACACACCCACACATACACATACCTGAGTACAACGATTCTGATGAACCCATTGGTCGAAATGGAAAGAAGGCTTGCATATGGTACTTCGTAAGTCGAAATTTTAAACGGTTAGACAGAGCTTACTAATTATTTACGAGGAAGACGATGAACGAAGTCCAAGAAAAAGAAAATGTATTCTCGGATCGCCGGTACCGTTTGTCACGTTTGGTAAATGAATAAAGCTTGACCAGAAAATCGCTGCCAATTGCACCGATGACTTTTTTGAGAACCACGTCATTCCTCGTCTTTTCATGAATAATTAATAAACTCCTTCTTAAAGCTTGAAATTCTGGCCTGCCATGGGAATTAATGATCTGAAAATCTTTGGTAATACTTAAACACTGCCAAAAGTGCTCTCTCTCTAACACTAAAGCGACTTCGTATGGAGTGTATTAAAGTGAACGACCGCTTTTTTAATAGGATGTCGGTTTAAATGATAATATTAATGATGATAGTAGCAGTATTAAGGAAAAAGATGAAACCATAGCTGAGGTTTGCAAATGTTAGCAAAGAAATTGTCTAACAGATCAACGGATAAAGGAATAGAAGTCAGAGAAGTAAACATGCAAAGTATATATATATATATATACAGTCGATATTTACTTTTCTATATTTATATATATAAAATTAGATATATAAAAGTAAATATCGACTGTGCTTAATAATATAAGAATATTAGAGCTTGGTGAACGACAAAAAACCCAACAAACCTTAGTTTGTAACTGTCAGTTTCTTTTTTTCACAATCATCATCTAAACAACAGCAACGACAACAACACACACACACACACACACATATATATATATATCTGTATGTGTGTGTGTGTTTGTACATCAACTCAAAACCATCACACACACACACACACACACATATATATATATATATATATCTGTGTGTGTGTGTGTGTGTGTGTGTTTGTACATCAACTCAAAACCATCTGTTACATAATTGATTAAATGAAAGAAATATTTTTGTTTATCATCGCTTACAGGATGCACTGACCATAGACAACACTTTGCAGTCAAAACACTACCAATCGTTAAAATCGCATTCAAATCTTTTAGGGCAAAAACATAGTGCAGTGTGACTTTAACTATTTTAGATAAACACTGGCAATATTGTTTTTGTAANAAAAGTAAATATCGACTGTGCTTAATAATATAAGAATATTAGAGCTTGGTGAACGACAAAAAACCCAACAAACCTTAGTTTGTAACTGTCAGTTTCTTTTTTTCACAATCATCATCTAAACAACAGCAACGACAACAACACACACACACACACACACATATATATATATATCTGTATGTGTGTGTGTGTTTGTACATCAACTCAAAACCATCACACACACACACACACACACATATATATATATATATATATCTGTGTGTGTGTGTGTGTGTGTGTGTTTGTACATCAACTCAAAACCATCTGTTACATAATTGATTAAATGAAAGAAATATTTTTGTTTATCATCGCTTACAGGATGCACTGACCATAGACAACACTTTGCAGTCAAAACACTACCAATCGTTAAAATCGCATTCAAATCTTTTAGGGCAAAAACATAGTGCAGTGTGACTTTAACTATTTTAGATAAACACTGGCAATATTGTTTTTGTAAACGTGGCTCTGATTTCTGAGGTTAGGTTTCTCGGTAGGGGTTTATCTCTAAAAATACCAATAGTATCCATATTCACACAATGTATGTAAGACAGAATCCTGCAATATCCAGCAGTACAACTATTATTAATAAACATAAAAATTCCTTTTTTCAGTTGAACGATTTTATGTATTAATCATCATATGATGGAAACCTTAAATAAGAAACTAGACTAATATCCATAATATCTAAACAAATAAAAACATATACAAAGATGGCTTCCCTTGACTGTGTAAGGACTTGACAAGTCCAAGAGAAGCTTTAGTTGTCAAATGACTTTTAATCATTTTAAAACCTGCTTGATAGTTATAGATTAAATTCAATTGTTTTTTTTCTCTTATCAACATCGCCCCGCCCTATCACCCTGCGCTTTAGGTAGGGGTCCAACACAGCCAAAACTAAAGGTAGTAAAACCATTTTCAACTGTTTTTTTCTAACAAAAATTAATTTGTAAGAGAAAACTGCCGAAGTGGTCCACATATTGATGAAATGTAGAGCTGTGAACAAATTTTAGCCAAAAAGCTGAAAATTCTATTTTGAAGTCATCTGTGTATTTCATCCCTTTCAATCCTGTGGAATTTTTCAAGAACTTTCAGGACTCAGAATTGGAGTTCTTCTACAAAACTTTTAGTACTGGAAATTCATTAAAGGTTTTTTTACAACAGGAAGATTTTTATGTGACATAACTGATATATTGCTGGGGATTTTTCATCAGGTGATTCATAATCCTTACAGACCTCATTCCAATTATCATCGAAACAAACAAGTTTTGTTTCTCACTCAGACGAACAAGACAGTCCTTGGTAAAGTATAAATCAAGAGCTTTGTGCCGTTTAAAACCTCGTCTGCTACCACTAGAAATACTAAAAGCCAAAGAAAAAAAGAAATTGAAAAGCCATACTGTCTGCGGCAATAAACTTTAATTGCAGGGTAATCAAAAGATAGTTTCTGTGTCTTGCTTTCTAATAATCCTCTTCAGAATGTGAACGATGTGAAACACATTCTTACCCGTTGTGTACAAATGGTTATCAGAATGTAAATATGTATTTAGGTTGGCTTTTAAAAGAAACAACCAGGAATTTCATGTTTATCGAAGGGAATTAGCGACAAATGTAAAAGAAGCAAGCTAATAAAAATATTATAATATGAAAAATATCTCAAATACTGAACATCACTCCAGTTGCAACACGAAAAATATTAGATCCGCTCTGTCTAAATACCAGTAGTAGAAAAGCAGATAAGGTTGATTTTAATTTAACTGTTCTGTTGTTATCTGGGTAGGAAAGTTGTATCACTAATATCCATTGATCAGCAAAGGAAATTACAAAATCTACATTTCCTTAATGGTACAGCAACACAAAGAGGGATTTTCTTAAAGATATGGCCTTGAACGAAAAACTTAGATGGTCAGGAAGTTGGGAAGCGCGAAATTTTAATACTCCAAGTTGGAGTTTCTGGACGAAATTTTCAGGATTCAAGCCATGCCGAAGTTCTTTACAATAAAAACTTTCTACTCTATTTGATTAAAAGTCTTCTTTTTCTATGATCCTCCTAACAAAAAACAGGACCTTTAAAGAATAAATCAATGGATATTAACAACATTCCATGAACAATAATACAAAAAACTCTCAAGAAACGACTGAAGACGGGAGGTAATAACTACTTTTATCACCAAATCTTTTGTAAATTAAACCTTACCAACACGGTAGCTGGGCTTGGATTTCGTAATTGTGACTATTAAAACCTCTTCCTTTCAAATCCAGCGTGTTTCAAGTGGGTCTTATTTATCAAAGTTAAAGTAATATTTTCTGCTTTTTTCATACCTCAGTAATTTCCTTGGTAGTAAACTCTATAATATTTTATCAAGTCTTATTGAAATGATGTCATCGAAGGTATAATTTACATCAGCTTCTCGTACATTTCAGTATTGTCTAAATTTATATAAACCTTAAACCACCTCCTCAGACCTAAAACAAAAAATGCGAACTGTCACTTACATGCAGCATTTGGGATAACTGTTAATCTGTTAGATAATATATATATATATATATATATATATATATATATATATATAGAGAGAGAGAGAGAGAGAGAGAGAGGGATTAAAATCGTTTACAAAATACAAGTATTTCACTGAAAAGATGAAAAGATACCTGTTTTGCCAACTCCAAGCTCACCAAGCATGATAATGTTGCATTCAGAGGGTACCTTTGGTACAGCTGCAGTCTTACGTCGTCTAAAACTTGGAGACTTGGATAGTGTAACTTGATTTGGACCCAAATGATTTCCATTCACTTCGTCTTGAGTCATGATATTTGTTAAGGACCTCCTACCGTATAATGAGTGTTCTAAGCTATCCACAGATGGAACGTTTAACCTGGATCCTTTTGGTGACTTCTGTTGATAACTAGAAACAAAACCGTCTGATGCCTTGGCTAACAAACATTCGGCACTTTTGGGAGCACAACTTTTTAAGTTTGAATCAAAATATCCTTTTCCTGATGATACCTTCAGACTGTTTACACCGCCTTTAGATTGCTTGTTTTTTTTACTATTTGATCTTTTGATTTCTTTCGATCTGAGTTCTGGTGATGATGTGCTTGAACTTTCACTTTCACCTTCCTGAATGGTCATTTGTGTTCGTAAAAGTTGAAACTGTTCTTTCAACACTGCAGGTGGAGCTGAGCCACTTCGTAAACTCCTTCGCATTGTCCCTGCTGTTCAGATATTGATCGCTTTGAAAGTTATCAACATGAAAACACAGCAAGTATTCTCGATTGCCCTTATGTGAATATCTATACTCAAACAAATAGGATCCCTCACAGCAAAACTAACAATACTGAAAGGCTTTTGCTGGTATATTGCTTGCCTTTCTTAATATTCCTAGTTTGTAATCCTGGCGTAAATTCGATAAGTAGAATCTCCTGAGAAACACAAAAATTGTCCAAATAGATAAGAACCAGCGAAACAATATATAATAATATGTCTTCGGTGACCAGTAGTTAGAAAATGCTTTTGTTTTATTTTCAATTGGACTGATTAAAGGACACACATTGCCTCCTCTTTCTCACCAGCGGCGAGTGAAGAAAACAGTCCTTACTTTGTATTGATATGTCTATCATTAATAATGTTTTCTGTAATATGTTTTAATAGCAACTTTTAAAACCTTCATTTGTGTTCTAGTTTTTACGTTCGTGGCCACTCAATTCTTGGGAATAAACAAAAAGTAATAGTCAGATCAATATTTTTAGCCAGTTGTCTGCCACATACTGATGTACAAGATTGGCTAAATGTTTTGTTAAAATTTATTTTCGTCAGAAGTGAATTTGGAATTAGCAAGTCAAACATTGTATTGTATTCGGCAAAGATCACATAACTCTACATTGTTGAATGAGGGCGGAGATAACCTGGGCAAACCGTTTATATAAAGTAAGCTAATCTAAGGTAAGCCTGTCGGTCATTAACAATGTTGGCTATTTTCCTACGTCGCTAATAAATCCTAGCTCTGGCCATACATAACAGAGCTACGTTTGTTCTTGCCGGCGTAGTTGATGTCGGAATACCAACTAAATCTTTTAATATCAATCGAAGGGACACTTTGAAACTAATAAAAATTTTAACCACAATTCCTTAAGTTCCCCTCGGCTTTCCTTCTTTGACTGACAATATTTCGTGACTGGTAGCCTGTTCTTTAATAAAAAGACGTTGAAACAATAAAACCTGTTTACTGATGCAATAGCAGATTTGGGGGCAAAGAAAACAAATTTGCCTTCCCTTTCACAGAAGGGTCCGACGAACCTTATTAGTTATGGAGATAGCAAGAAATCAGAACGTTGCAAAAATATTTAAAAAAATAAATTAAAAAAGAATGTCAGAGCTGAAAGCAGCTAACAAAGGTCATCAAAAGGAAACTTTATATCTAATTTATTACAAGGAAAGTGCTGATGTAATCAAACAAGATTACAGTAAAGTTTATCAAAGACTTAAATTCTTATTGTTTGGGGATTTCAGGAAATAAGTGATTTCGATAAAAATAGCAAAAATAAGGCTTCATTTTATTGGTTTAACCTCAAAAGGTAATCGACAGGATTGCACAATGTACTTTTGTGTCTTACCAAATTCATTTTAAATAAGTTATGCACACTGAAGCTCTCGATCTGTTTGTCTATCTGTCACTGCTCCTTCGTCAATAGCAGAGACACGGGGGTACGGTAATTTTGATTTTCCAAAAAAATACTCTCCTTTGCTATTATTTCACAATCAATTATGAGCTAAAAGGAACTAAAAACTGCAAGGTATAATTCGTTGTTTGGAAAAGAACTAGAGAGCTTTCATCAAATGATCTGATCCCTAATTCAAATACACAACCTATTAGATACGTATTTTTATGAAAGCATAATTTTGAAATGGAGTGGGCTTAGACATTGTGCAATAGCCAGTAACCTAACTCAGGATAGCGTACTTTCTGCCGCATCCATTTTCCCAGGAAAATAAATGCTTTCTAGTAATTGAAAACCCCTACAACCATTATTTCATGGGAAATAATGACAACGAAGTCATCTGTCACTTTTTTGGGAAAATTATTTTCTATTTATGAGCTGTCTGGAGAAAAATTGAAACAGGTTACCCTTTTCTTTTGAATGAGTTGATTCAGTTGCAAAAAGAAATAATTCTCGGTTTCATGTTTTTTATAGGTCTTGTACCTTTTAAGAGTGTATATATGTATATATATATATATATATATATATATATATATATATATTTATCCATCTATATCTATATCTCTATATACATAAGGTAATTCACGAAAAATAAGAACTATGATTATGAGTGATGATAAAATGATTATAAGACAGAAGAACTATGAACTACAACCCTGTTATCTCTCTATATATATCTATGGTGAGTGTGTGAGTGTGTGAGTGTGTGATGGGTGAGTGTGTTTGTGTTCTTGGGCGATTGATTTATTTCAGTTAAAACAGCAGGCAATACCGTTTGNACCTAACTCAGGATAGCGTACTTTCTGCCGCATCCATTTTCCCAGGAAAATAAATGCTTTCTAGTAATTGAAAACCCCTACAACCATTATTTCATGGGAAATAATGACAACGAAGTCATCTGTCACTTTTTTGGGAAAATTATTTTCTATTTATGAGCTGTCTGGAGAAAAATTGAAACAGGTTACCCTTTTCTTTTGAATGAGTTGATTCAGTTGCAAAAAGAAATAATTCTCGGTTTCATGTTTTTTATAGGTCTTGTACCTTTTAAGAGTGTATATATGTATATATATATATATATATATATATATATATATATATATTTATCCATCTATATCTATATCTCTATATACATAAGGTAATTCACGAAAAATAAGAACTATGATTATGAGTGATGATAAAATGATTATAAGACAGAAGAACTATGAACTACAACCCTGTTATCTCTCTATATATATCTATGGTGAGTGTGTGAGTGTGTGAGTGTGTGATGGGTGAGTGTGTTTGTGTTCTTGGGCGATTGATTTATTTCAGTTAAAACAGCAGGCAATACCGTTTGTCACAACTCTCTTTGGAAAGGAAACACAAAACTAGAGGACTAGTTTTTATATTTTGTTTTTATTCATTTTATTTATAAACAAAGAATCTAAAGAAAAGGTTAGGGATTTTACTAAGATAAAGATAAAAATATTAGTTGCACTGAACTGGGTTCCAACCTGTTATTTTTAGAGTCATTATTTTCTGTTACACAGGACCAAAAAAGCACCTGCACTTGAAAGGGACAAGGAATCATAAATCACCGGACCAGGTATTTTTGTTGCAAATGCTTGTCTTGCCTTATTTAAATACACGTGTTTTTTATTAGTAACTTAGATCAGCACTTTGGGCTAAATGTTTTGACTTTTTGGTATCAAAAGTTGTTTAGTTGGTTTATTGTTTTTAAGTTAGGCATTTTTGGATGGTATCAACTCAAATTGTTACAATCTTACTCAAACAAAAATTAACAAAACTAAAACTTATATGATAAAAAGTTGGTTGAAACCATCTGTACACAAATCTTCTTCTTAATATTCCTTGAACCTTGTACTAGAGTTCCATAAACTTTTGGCCATCGCAGTTGTAGTTTCTTATAAACCAGTTTCACATGAAAAAAAACATATTTATTTTATTTAGCTTCCTAACTACGTTTGAAAAACTACATGGTGAAAATGACCTTGACACTAACGCTTAAAGATTTTTATTTCCTGCATCCAAAGCAAGGCTAGAGGAAGCCAGTGGAGAGAATTACTTTTCGAATCCGATCTTATTAGTGTGCACTCTCTTTTATCTTTTCATCTGTTGTTTTTTTCCCTTTCCCAACCATATCTCTGAAAACATATACAAACTGAGAAGTATGCCACTTATAACGAAGAAAAGAATTAGGCGTGGTTCAATCAGCGACGTGGATGTGACTCGAACTGTAAACCTCGAGCACAGTAAACTGTCGATTTTACTACTCGGCCACTATATCTTTTGTTGTTTGTATAAAGATGCCGAAATCTCAGGTTTAGCATCAAATACAATAATCATACTCAAAAAGCTGCAAGACAGAAAATAGATGTTGACTTATTTGAAACTGACATAAGATTTTAAGTTAAAAGGATAATGAAATCTGAAAATTGTTGTACTGTAAGTATCCAAACAGAAGAGCGTATTACTAAATGAATATTATTTTGTTTGATTTTACGCAATAAAATATGCTGGTTATTTGTTTTTTAAAAAAAAAACGACTGAAAAATTTCCGAGAGAAAAATGCTTCATAAACATATACCAAATCTCACCTGCATGCCTCGTTTTGAAAAATACTGGTAAATATTCAAATCTTTTTCAATACTGTTGAATCAGTCACTGTAACAACATCAGTAAACTATTTGAATCTTTGATTAACAAGCTTATTCTTGTACATTGAAGTTAAAAAATATCCTCTGAGGCTGGCAATAGGCCTACCACTTATCTAGATCAGTGCCGATTGCCATGCCTACCCACCGGATAAGTGAAGCTTTTAGCTATGGGTGTATGCTTAGAGCTATTCCCTAGTTCCTTCAACAGGGTTTGACAAAGTTTGGTACCAAGTACTTTAACACAAATTCCCTTGCTGCGACATCACTGGAGCTGAATAGGTATTAAAATTACACCAGACCTCACAAGGCATGTATAAACAAGATCCACTGCGAGATGGTTTGCAAAAATGATAGGGTCATTCTTCCGATCCAGGAAGTTTCTCACCTGTGAAGATATTCTGTATCTCGATAAAAGCTGATATTTGATAAAACATCGGATAGAGTGCTGTTACCAAATGTGGATTGGTGCACCCAAGAGTACACTCTCCAGCCCTGTGTAAAGTGCAAAATCTTTTAAGCAGACTAATTGATGATGAACCCTACAGGCTTTCTCACTGACGGAACAATGACACCTAAACTCTTGTGTCGTTATTTCAACAGGAACTGTTCTAAAGGGTATGTTGTACACCTTCCTGCTTGACAAACCTTTTCAGTTAAGATAAAACTGATCAAAGCATCCTTTCTTTGTCTTTGCTCCAAAGCTTAGAAAGTGCTTTCACAAAAAGAGCTTTCCTCCCAGAAAAATCTCTAAGTGGAAGAAATTGCCTAGCCATTGTTTTTCTGAGAAATACAACCTTGGACTGTTTAATTCTACTCTCAACTGCTTTCTTCGTGAAACCAACTCAAGGTAATCTGGTTCCATATATAAGTAAGAGAAGATTTTCGGGTATTTCTAATATATTTACTTCCTATAACTAAGGAATCCTGTAGTCTTTCAAGGAACAGTACATTAAAGAATATATGAATATAAAATCAATTTTCTTGATTAGATGCCAGTCTCAAATACACGCCTTTTATGCTGCCTCTGTAATTAAACTCCTCTCCCCCACTCTTGAAAAAGGATTCCCCTCGTTTTTACTCTTGAAACTTTTCTACATCTCCAAAGAAATTAAATTTCAAAGTATTCGCATTATTAACCTTCAAACTCTTATAACACCGATACAGTGAAGAGACACATTTGTATACAAGAATAATACCGCCATGAACTTTGTTGAGGCTCAATATTTTGAAGAAAATTTGTCTTAATATATTTTTTTAATATGAGGAGCCGTGGCTTAATGGTTAGTGTAGTAGCACTGTAACCAAGAGGTTCCGGGATCGATTCCCGAGCTGACGAAGAGAATTCGGAAATTTACAAAAGAAAAGGCCATTGGTTGGCGTCAGGAAGGCATCCGGCCAAGAAATTTCTCATAGTCAAATCAAACCCCCCTCTGAATGGCACCGTCTGAGCCCCTATTCCTGGGGGGAAATGAAGTCAAAACTAAAAAAAATATATATATTTTTTTAATATACAGATGTTTTTAATATCAATTATGGGTAACTAACCGACAACAAACTACAAGTTATGGTAAAATGAAATTACAGCAAGATTGATTGTACCACTGAGTCACAGAGAGAAAAAATATCATTATGATTATAAATGTTTGAATTGAAAATATGCGACTGGAAAATTATTACACATGCCTGGCAGAGCTGAGTTATATTCTCTGTTTTTTCAATTTCTGGTCATTTCACTTTTGACATTTGTATAAACTACATTTGTGTAGCATCTCAAACCATAACTGTGTAGCATCTCCTTGATTAAACCACAGTTTTGAATAAGGTCCCCTTAATTTAGCTTCACCCATTTAGGTCCTGTTTCAGAACAGGCCGGAAGGCACTTAATAGAACAATGATTCGTCTCTGACGCATAAAAACTTTAATAGATTGTGTTGATAACAAAGAAATTATTCTGTATCAGGATGTAACTTCAGACCGAGTTTATTGGGGAATATAGAAATAGTTCAATAAAATTCTTACATTATTTATTAATAGTAGTGGTGATGATCAGGATGACATGATTACCTCTTGTTGTATCAGGACATAGTTAAGTTAACAATCAATCAAAGAAACAATCAACAGCTCACTTAGAGTGTGATTTAAAACGAAATCAAACCTTAATAATATAATTTGATTGACACTTTAGTTTTTCTTCATGTGACCTTAATATTGGCGAAAGAAACAAAAGAGAGAATCTTCCCAAAGTGCAAAACTAATAGCCAATAAATATGCAGAAGAAAAAGAACGAAAGCCGACCTTCTCAGTAATCTATAAATATTAAAAGGCTATCGAGACCTTTATTATAGCTTTGAAAGAACAAGATGTTTATGAAATGAAGGTAAGAAAATGTTTCAGTGGACAAGCCCTGACATTTCCTGTCATTTGCAACAGTATGACCGGACAGAATATTGCTATTACTTTTTCACTTCTTTCAAACCGGACAAGCCTTTGCAGATATTTTTTTTCTTTGATTTTTTACTTTTGGTATTCAATTTTTTATATATTGGCTTATTCTCTTTCCCAATTCTACTTTCAAAACATGTGCAAACTCGGTGGTATATCACTTATGACAGAAATGAATTGATGATAGTAAGTCTAGGGGTGTGGGATAAGCTCGAATTGGAAAGCTCTCGCGAACTGTTGATTCTATGGTGTCTATTAAAATTGTGTAGTATTCAGAAATGATTTGCTTCAAACTGTACGTTCACAAGATGCAGTAAGAAGATTATGGCGCAAGGTACTGGGTTGGTTTTTTTAAAGGCAATCTCATCACAGCATCAAAATACAGGGCAATAGCTGCAGTTTAATTAATCCTGCTTGTGAAAATGTCTACGATAACAACTTCCACTGGTCTTTGATTATTGTTAATATTTGTAAACATTTCTTTCCTTCAAAAAATGTATTTATTTAATAAGAAACATCTTGTTTTAGAGGAGATTAAAATTTTAAAGCCCATTTAGAATTTTGCAGTGTGTCATTTCTTTAATTTGCGGATTCAGTCGTATTCATGTTGAGTCCTTTCAGTTTATCATGTTTTGAATCAAATTTTTCTCTGTGTGTTGTGTTGTTTTCATGTTAGACATCACAGTAGCAAAAGGTTCAGATCAAACATAACAGCAAAAATTTTTACAATTAAAAATTTCTAATTAAATCAATAAACACGTTAGACGTTCCAAAATCACACATATGGCTTATTGCTTTTGAATTTTTCATCCTCTACGTTCTATAAAAATGCCTGAGGTATTTAGAGTTGCAGGATTCATTCTGATTTCATCAGAACAAATTAGTAGTAAATACCACCTGGCAAAAATAAAGGCAAATCAGTACAAACCTGGAGACAAGAAATGAAACCTTAATTTGGTAAAAAAACCCAACTTAAATCAAAATAATCTTGGCCATAACCTTTCTTTAACCTCGATGCATGAAATGAAATAAAAAAAAGATATTGCCCCAGGAGAGCGTTTGTACAAACCCAAATATCCAATAAAAAAACTGTTTTAACCCATATTTGGGATATTCCTCTCACTTCGTCTATTTTTCATGTCCAAAGGAAATAATTTAGATTTGGTATTAAATTTAACCCATGTTAATTTTAGGCCAAATTTAGCCTAAAATTATATTATATTTATCTTGTATTTTTGAAAAATCTTATTTGTTTAACAAAAACAAATTATGCTTGCATCGTTCATCATTTATTATTGTTGATTTCAGTTTGTTTTTGGTCATTACTTGCAGGCTGATTAAATAAGAAGTAACTCACTTTTATTTTACTATTCCGAGCAACTTACGTAAGGCATGCTTTTTTCATTCTATCAATCTATTTTTGTGCCTTGTCTTAAAACATTGGCGATCATAGTCTTCCAATGCTTCTTTCTCTTTCCTTTGCGTAACAAATCGGCGCCAATCCCTGTACAGTTTGATTGGTAATTCAGAAATACCACTCTTTGCCTTTTTCTCAATCCAAGGCCTTTAACTTCGATTATTACAATACCAAAATTGTAGTCGTTAGACAGAACATTATGCTGCAAGCTGCATCCAGGGGATTGTGGACCTTCCTCTTAGCTACCAAGAATCTGAAAACGTTTTTGGAGGATTTACGGAATGCTGTGCTGAACACTACGGCTGATAATTACTTCAGTGTCATTAGATTAGCACACGAGCCTCCTGACAACCTTTCAGCCAGTAAGAGCTTTGACCGAAATGAACTAAATTAAGTAAATTTTGATTGCAGTATTCAATAAGTGCATATATAAATAAAAGTACATACATTTGTATACATATACATATACATATACATATACGTATACATATACGTATACATATACGTATACATATACGTATACATATACATATACATATACGTATAC
>RDPX01000001.1:1471569-1488975 GCA_003991215.1 Morbakka virulenta | reverse complement strand
ATATATGATTGGGACGTGTCGTGTTGTGGTTGCTGGGGGCACTGTGCACGCGCGGGTTGTGCTCTCTCTCACGCTCCCACAAAAAATCTCTTATCTGTGCGTGTGCCCGCGAAAAAGCGCGAGAGAGATGTCTCACAGACACTGTGTTCCACACACATACCCACAAAGAGAGAAACAGAACTGTCTGTATCTTGAGTATATATATATATATATATATATATATATATATATATATATATATATATATATATATATATATATATACCAGTATCGAAGTAATTATTAGCGGTCGGCAGTGATCAATAATATAAGAATATTAGAGCTATCATATGGTGGACAACAAAAAATCAATAAAACTTAGTTTAGAACTGTCAGTTTCGTATCTTTACAATCGTCAGCTAAACAAAATGAACATATTTCTCTAGCGCATCTAGACATAACTAGAACAAATAACAAAAGATATAAAATTGCCCTCATGGGATTGACATAATTGGTATAATTGAATATGCAGTAATAAAAAGATTTTATAATTTCTTTGTCACGCCCTTTGATTTATAATAAGCTAACAGGAATTTATTTAAGTGTCTAAATTTTGCAATGAGTTCACAACGCTTGTTCAACAGTTCCTCTTTGTTAGCGTAATTTAGGATCTCGAACTTTTCCCGCAAACAAAGGCTGCACTTTTCCGATTTGTCTGAAAAAGGCTGCGTGTGAGTGATTAGCGACCATTTAAAGGTGAGAGTAATGTTTTTTTCTTTCTGGTCCGATACGCACAATGAAAGGGTTGTGCTGTTTCTGTACTTCTCATTTCTTGGTGATTGCTTATGTCCGTTACATCTTGTCTTGAAATCTTTTTCGGTCAAACCAATAAAAACTTTTTTCTGGACTTCCGGTGCAGTAACTTCGCATTTATATATATATAATATATATGTAAAATATATATATAAGATAAAAATATAATATATAAATACATATAATACATATACATATAATAAATATATATATGTTATATGTATATATATATAACATTACATACATTCATATAAATAAAACTAAATAGATATAAAGAAAATTGGTATGATCAAACCAGTCACCCAAGTTGAGTTGCAAACAGCAGTTCTGTTATCACCTCAGTTCGTTGTCATTTCGCACTCTGTTAGGCTTTTTTTAGTCTCAGTATCACCACGTACACAAATTCTCGTTTTCATGGAAACCAACTTTCTACATGGAGCTGGCATATCAGGCTTAACCAGAACAAATACGATTCATCAGAACCCAGTGGTATTTTTTAAGATTTTGTTCAGTAGATTATAGCTTAGAAGGAGGGGTATAGTTACAAAACTGAAACCTCGAGTTCCACCACCGTGTTTTCCAGGTTGATGAGTCGCTGAGGTTAGAGAATGTGCAATGACCTTGTTCAGTATCTAAAGAGCTTATGCTATAAGACGAAAAAACAATTAATTTACTAAATACTTTGCTTTTCACAATGTCCAATCATCAAGAAAAGGACCATTAGTAGTAAGAAAAACAAGTATTCATCGCCAAATAGGTAGGGCATAGTTGTTTAACAACTACTTCAGTATAATATTAATCTACCTTTGACGTTGTAGATCCATGAATAATGAATGTTTGTTGTAATGGGAAGGCTAAACATTCCATTACCATTACCGTAAATTGCGTCAAAGAAATTTTTGCTTTTATTCATTGTTTTCACATAGCAATACAAAAGTAAATTGTGGAATAATGATTTTAGAGTAGTAACCCTACATTTGCTGGTTGCGTCTTTTGCCATTCAAAACTTTACGGGAACACTAGATCAGGAATTGAAGTCTTTTAGTGCTTTTTTCTTGAAAGACGATACATTCATTAGGAGTGTTGAGCTTCACTGATTCATGTTGAAATTTGACCATTTTTTGTTGATGTAATATTTTCTAATGTCTTCAGATGTGAAGTGTTGCGAAGAAATAAAACAGAGTTTAAAAGTTAAATAAGAACTATTTCATGGTAAGCCTCCCTTAGATTTAAATCCCAAGGAATGTGATTCTGTCACTGGGAACTCAGTAAAATGGCATAGTTTATTTTGAAATTTCCATCAAGTCTTATTTCCTTAGAAGGACTTCTCACTTGAATTTAAACTCAAGTGAGAAGCAATATTTTGATAACATTGAAATAAGTCGGGGTTGTTGATAAATGATTAACATATTATTTTCAAATTAAAAGATGATAATGTACTTGCTTACAACTAAAAGAATTCAAATCATTTAAAATAGGAAGCCGAAATAATCTTCTACCTTCTTCATCCCAATCTGTAGCACCTAATGCGTGACCATTTAGCATTTTTTCAATGCGTATTTTATAATACGGTTTGCAATGTTATCTATTTTAATCCTAATATCTCTAACGTATCTCTTATATCTGTAGCATAAAAACATTAAAAGTATTTATATGCTTCATTTTCTTTGGCGTGTTAGGTAAGCTTCTTATACTGATTTCTGCCGTGTGCGTGGTCTTCTAACGCTGCTATTACAGTAGCTGTACTAGTTGGATATTCTGAAATGGAGTAGTAAGTTCGGGAAATTGGGTTTATTTGATTTTTTTCCCTCCTTGAAGGTAGTTGTAAAAGTGCTCTGGCAAGTTAGAAATTAAACAGATATAATTTATGATGATTGCAATTGCTTTCAAATCCAGTTTTAGCACTGGCGGTAGTTTTATAAAAATTCATTTATTCTAATGAGGGTAAAGGTTCTATATTTTGACTTTTTATGTAGAAAAGCAAGGGTTTTCCTATTAAAATGAAAAGCTCTAACCCATAATTTGAAGGATGTGCCTGATTTTTTAATTTCAAGTTTTAAATTGTAGGATGGTTAGATGGTTGGTAAATTCAGCAATCCTGATCTCTGTTCGTTACAGACCTCAGAAGACTGAAAAATATGATCTCCATATATTTCGTTAGTAACCATGAAATTCCTTGCCTTTATAGACTCAGTGTAAGCCATAGATATTAGAGCTTTATCATGCCATCAGATAAAAGGGCGATGTGCTAGCAAGGTCTTCATTAATGATTCGATCGCTGACAGCTGACAAATGTCTTATAACTGTAATCCTTAACAACTGACTGCATCCAAACTTGCCATGAAAACCTCAAGAATGCACCATATACCACAGTTAAGCATAGTCCAATGACTTATTCCATTACAGAAAAACCATCTCCTTGATAATTGTCTCTACTACAGATTGAAATACTTCCAATCGTAGCTGAATCTAAAAATCCCCTTCCTTCACTTTCACTTTTACTTTTATATAGCTGACCTCCTGTGTATATATGCATGCATACACGAATGAGGTCACACTATCTCAACAACAGCACTCTCTTTGCAGCTTTAAACACACAACAAAGAGTCCAGATGGATGGAATCCAGGTCTTGTTTGATGTTCCATCATTACACACCAGCATTCCTATCAATTACACCTTACGAATCGTTAAGGACCTTTTTGAACATGACGAGTCCTTGCCCTCAAGAACTGTACTTAATCATTCAGATATTCGGCATCTACTACGAGCACGTCTCACCAGCACATACTTCCTATTCAACAATGATATCTACACTTAAAATAACGGTGTACACATGTGAGCTTCTACATCCTCTGGTATTGCTAAAATATCCATGTGACCATCTGAAGCCAAAACATAATCAACAGCGAACTAACTGTCTGTGAAAGATACCTCGACGATATCTATGCATTCATCAAAGAGGACTACTTACAAGATTTCCTTGAGCACATCAACAACCTACACTCATAGATCGTATTCATTATGGAGGAAGAAGAATAAAGACAATTACCCTTCCTTGATGTTCTAATAAAGAGACAACCAAATTGCACCATTTCTGTTACCATCTACAGGAAACCAACTCACACTAAACAATACCTCAATGATGCATTATATCATCCCTTCTCAGCACGTAATAGTGTAATCAGCACTCTGTTTGGAAGAGTAAGAAGTATTATTTCAAACTCATACGACTTCAGAAAGGAACAAAAGAACTTCCAGGAAGTTCTCTACCCAATGGATACTATGCTAAAGTTGTCTATAGATTCTTACACTGAAACACTGTATTCAATCATGAAAACGAAAATGATCTTCTGAAGTGTGTAATTCAGTCCTAAATCAATAACGGCAGTGATTACTTAAGACGGAATTTCCGGGAACACAATATCCAGTGATTCTTCTTCACAGCATCCATCTTAAAGAAAATTATGTCAAAGCCTAAGGACCCAGTCCCAGTTCAAGAGAGGAACAATATAATTTACAAAGTATATTGTAAGGACTGCCTTGACTCCTACATTGTTGAATCAAAGCAATTCTTGTGTCAAAAAAAGAAAAAACCAAAAGAGAGCTCTTCAAAAAGGTGACACAAAGAGTTATAAAACAGCGGAATATTTCTAGACTAAAGGTCACCCTTTTGAACGGGAAAACAAAAGGATAACGAAATCAACACAACAACAACAAAATGAAACTAAGACCCCATACCCTACAGCACAGCCGTTGCATCCACAAAATATGTGACACCCAGAAATATGGCTTACTGCACTAAAGATATGAACACAACTAACAGCATATATATGGCGCCACTCCTCAAAAAATTGCTGTTTACACGAAGGTCCTGTCGAAGTATTAAAAGGCCTATCTAATGACTTTAGCAGCCTAAAGATTGGAGAAGTATCTCTCGAAGCGTATTTCAGAAAAAGTTAACAACTCATGACATGAGTCCATTAAGTTAAGAAGTTTAAGAAATTACTTGTTTTTTGTTTTTTTCATATTCGAATATATAAATATATATATATATATATATATACTGTATATATATATGCATATGCATCTAAACAATATATGGGTGGCTTCAATTGTATAGAAATATCTAAAACGTTTATAGCTACTCAGAAAATAACTTCAACTTTTTTTAACATTTCAACAAATTCATTGACATTACCGATGATGAAGTCTGCATAATTTATGACAGGAGGTCTCTATTCTTTAATGAAGGAATCCCTTGGAAGAAAATTCTGTAGACAGTTTATTCGATGGAACAATAGGTAGTTTTGACAGGGCCGAATTATGTGAATTAGTCCTATCTTTTATCTTCACATCGATTATGAAAATTTATATAAATGGGGACCCAGAGGTATACAGAGATGATGGTTTGATCTTACCGAGGAAATGTGCAGGCCAACAAATTGATAAGACTAGAAAATCCTTCATAAAGACATTTAAACAGCACGGTTTTGATACTGACGTAAGCACAAATTTAAGGCAGGTAGGTTTCCTAGATATAACCTTTAATTTAACAGATACTTTTTCTTTGATTTTGAAGTAAGAGGCAAGGTTTCGTTCAAAACCTTTTGCTTCTTTGTTGGTGGTTCAAAAGGATGTTTACACTCAGGTCTAAGGCCTAAGCCTGGTTAGTTTTAAACATCACTGTGCAGTAATTGCAAGAGATATTTGGAACATCGACATAATCTGAAAGAGATACTTTTGTGGAAACTTCTCGATGTACAACTTAACGCAACAAGACTTTGTTTACTCATAATTTTTCTATCTTTATCTTTAGTTCACTAAAACAAGAATAAATATTGATAAGTGATAACTTATACTTCCTTTAGAAGAAAATACAAAAACACACACCAAACCAATTCAAAACAACATGCGCAGAACGTTTAAATTCTCAAAGAAAAACATTCGAATTCCGAAATAAACATTCGAATTCTCCGCAAAGAAGCATTCGATTCGATTTGATCGAAACCACTACAGTGCCAAATACATACAAACCTCTTCAAAACATTACCTAAGCATTGAAATAAGCATAATTTCAGGCTCAAAATGAAAAATTTTTAAGCATACTGAGCCTAAGTGGAAATTTACCGTATGCTTATTTTAAAAATTAGTGCACACAAAGTATCCATGCTTTCTGTGTTTCTGGAACAGTCGGGCTGATGATAAACATTATATCAGACAAGAATAGCCGCCAAGACAAGGGTTGGAACTTGGTTCGTACAATGTTTAGTTTCGCCCTCTTGTTGAACCAAACAAGATATCACTTCCACCCTTACATACCAAACTGGGACGTATGAAGGACTTTGTAAAGGAAATGGGCAGGGAAGACAGAGGGTTTACTTTCCTTTATCACAAGTTTACTCGGATAAGCTTTGAAAAGCTTAAAGCTGGCATTTGTGGTGAGCCTTAGAGACGGGAATTCATGAAGGACTCAATGTTTTGATGATGCGCAGAGTGAAGCCGAGCTGTCTGCTTGAGTGTCGCTTAAGTCGGTAATTACAACCTTTCTTGGAAACAACCAGAGTGCAGAATACGAGAAGGAAGTCAACGAACTCCTGAAGAACTTTCAAAAATTAGGGGCTCGCATGCAAGTCAAAATCCACTTTTTACGGTCTCACGTAGACTATTTCCCTCAGAACTGTGGAGACTAAGTGAGGAACCGAGAGAGCGTTTTCACCAGAACATTCATGTTATGGAAGAATGCTGCAAAGGCCGGTTGGATGTGAACGTTCTTGCTGGGTACTATTGGTATTTGAAACGAGACGTGTCCGGTACTCAGCAGAGAAGAGTTACTAAAAATGCCCTTCATCCATGATCAGAATTTGTGTACTGTATACTCTTTATCTTCTGANGAAACAACCAGAGTGCAGAATACGAGAAGGAAGTCAACGAACTCCTGAAGAACTTTCAAAAATTAGGGGCTCGCATGCAAGTCAAAATCCACTTTTTACGGTCTCACGTAGACTATTTCCCTCAGAACTGTGGAGACTAAGTGAGGAACCGAGAGAGCGTTTTCACCAGAACATTCATGTTATGGAAGAATGCTGCAAAGGCCGGTTGGATGTGAACGTTCTTGCTGGGTACTATTGGTATTTGAAACGAGACGTGTCCGGTACTCAGCAGAGAAGAGTTACTAAAAATGCCCGTACTGTATACTCTTTATCTTCTGAAGTTTGCTGGATAAGATACATGCTTTTTGTGAAGCACTTAATCCAAAATTAAAGGTAATAATTACCACTAAAGGGCATTAATAAAAATTCTTTTATAACCTTGTATCTCAAAATCTTCACCTGATTAGACAAAATGAGTATTATATTTGGATTTTGCATAGCAAACTACCTTAGAATTAACTATCGCATGCTTGACTTTTAAAATTTCGCAGGCCAGTGTAATTGTTTAGTATGTAACCATCTGGTGTTTGTCTGATGGTCGTGAAATACGTGAAGCTTTAAGTTGCACAAATACTGCAGTTGTCCTTCCAACTAAAATTCTATTTCAGCTCTATTATTTAAAATATCGAGGATTACAATATACATACAAGTCGTTGTATACATACATACAGATACATATGTACACATTTAGCTTCGTATCTATATATATACATATAGATACATATATATACTACACTGATACTAGCGTACTCTATATTCAACAGTAATTTACTAAACTTTATCGCCCACGTTTTTGCCCTTAAAATCCGCAAGAGTGGGAAAATGTGTAATTTTCTCGGAAGAAAAAAATGTTTTCTTTTCAAAAAATGGACCCAAAGCTAGGAGTTTTAACTCTTGAGAATATTCCAAGAGCAAATTTTAATGTTTTTTTGGCGACAATGTTTGGTCAAATAAAATTTAATATTTGAGATCAAAGTTTTAAACTTTTACCGAGTTTGGTTGCGAGTTTCACTTGCGGTTTGGAACGGAAAGGAATATTTTTTCCCAACACTGATAAAGAACATTAAAGATTAGCTCTAATATGGTAAGCAATTTTTTTTCGATTTACCATTTGCAAACTTTTCGGGATTGTACAGGTTTCTCAAGCCTTATGTCACAAAGAAATTGAAGTTCCTGTTTTTGATATCAACTGATTGACGAAGAGGTTTTACCTACCCTTTCTTAAGGGAGAAATCCCAATCCAGTGAGAACTGATTTTATGGGAAAAGGCACTATTTAAGTCGTTTTTTCATTCCATGCTAAAACAGTTTTGCAGTATAATTACAATGTGTTCTCATTACATGTTGTAATCGAAGTCTCTCTTTAACTAAGAAAAGTGCTCTTAGCTAATAACTGAGTTTGAATGCGTAACTCTAAATAGTACTGTTTTTACAACCAGAAAATAAGTTGGACAACAATACCCTGTTTCTACATCCATTCTGTTACAATCACCCTGCTCTAACACAGGGAGGGAAGGGGGGTAAGAAAATACTACCTTTTCCCATGTTTGTGTGGGGTATGGAATTGGAGAGAACATCAATAATGTAGAAAAATATGTAGAAAGATCTTGTTTTACTTTCATTTTGAAATTTATCTGTATATCTTGGTTGCTAGTATGACGGTAAAAGGGAGACTCGATTCTGTATTCGAAGAATAGATGATAAAAAATGAAACTTGAGAATTCTTGACTTTATGAACTCATTAACAGCCATAAATAGGAAAGCTTTATCGTGTTATGATTCATAAGCCTTTTCGAAGCTACGTTTGAGAGATTTTACTTCCATCGTCAAACCTGGGGTGACGAGAACCTGAGGATCGGAGTAGTATATTTTGAAACGTAGCCCAAAGCTCACAACTCATACTATGATAAAAATGAAAGGTGTAAAGCTTGCACTAACTAAGCCAATGGATATGTCTGAAAGAAAAAATGGTATAAAAATTGAATAATAATATTCATTATCAATATTGTTATTAACAAAAGCTACAAAAACTCTATTTATTTTCTTAATACACCTATATTTTCAAACTAGTTAGTTTTTTTAAAAGAGAATTAACGTTTTATAAGCCCTTTAATTTGAAAAAAATGCTAAAAGATTTTCTATTAGCTAGTATTTTTGAGATTAGACTAAAAAGTCCTACTGTTTTGCTCCTGAAACCCACAAATTAGGCTGCAGACTACCTAAACTTAAACAGATAAGGACATGTACAAATTGATGCTATAAAAGATCGTATGGTCTTCATTTTCTAGCACTAAAATAACACTCGGAAAGCACTTATTTACAACTAGCACCAATACCTAGAAGAACGTAATTTTCTGTCAATGTAAGTTTAATAAACGTATGCTATAAATGAACAAGAATGGTTCATAAATTGTCTCATATTACCATTGTTGCTTCTTGTCTTATTTATCAACAGTGGAAGGTGAAATAATTGTACTATTCAGTAAAACACCTAGCATATTAAGAATATTTTGATGGAAAAGAATCCAAATCAATTCTTGATAATCTTGGTTTGGTTTATTGATTTACTCTGAGAATAAAAAAGTATATGATAGATTATGGTGAACTAGTAGATGTTAGTATTTTCCTCTTCCTTGTTATGGGTGAGGAGAAGAAACCACCTCTTCCCAAATTGTCTCCAAGGTCTTGCATTGGTTACCAACATCTATTTGTTTGCATTGGGAGTTTTTTGACCTTAAAACTACTACAAAATGATTCACGTTCATTAAAAGAGGTATGATTAGCAAAGGTTAATCTGAAACAAGAGGTAACATTTTTCACTGACTAATCATTTTTTTTTAGCTTGGAAGAAGAAGAGAAGCTTTAGCAACCCATACCAGGCACTGATAGTGGAATCCACAGTTCCAAGATTAAAATATAGGCTTAACGGACATGAAAAGCAGCTTGTTAAAACATATCGAGGGCAAATAAAATATTTTCTGTTAGTTGGCTGCTTTAACTTCTATCTTGCTATTTCTTTGATTCTATAACTCATTTTTCTGACGTAAAACTCTCTTAGGTGCTCATATCATTAGTCTCTTCCATCAGCAATATATTTTTGCGATCACTTTTTGTGGACAAAATAAGTTACATTTTCTGTACCCTTAAGTTTGGTTTTCGATATCTACTCTAAATCCTCTACGTTCTCGAGCATCAGGTTGAATACTTTTACTTAGCTCTACCTGAAAGTCACCAACTTCATTAATTAGTGATTTCAGTGAGCATCGCGTTGATCGAGTGTCTCCAACAGTCTGTTGCTTCTCTTTCTCTCCTGTTGGACATATTTCGATTGAATCCTTGACCTTAATATTGGACTTACTCTCTGTCTAACTTATTAGAACAGTCCGCCTTCACAACCACATCTGAAACGCCGATATTATTTTCAAGTCTAGTCTCTTTCACGCCAAGCCTTCTAATCCATGAATGACTATGTTCCAAACAAGTTATTTCACCAGGCTATTTTTCAGGTTAAATATGGGGATTTTTATATCTGACGTCAGTCGAATGTGGTTTTGCTTATTGTAGTTCAATCTTATTTGCAGACCTGGTTTACGTCTGCTGTATTGATGCTGTTATTTTGACTTTCCATCCCATGAAAGAAATTCAAAATAACTCATTTAAGATTGAGATACCAAGCTAAGCACAAAAGTAAAGCATAGTATAATCTTGACAGTAATTAAAAATTGTATTACAAATTGAATTTCTGTCTTAGTAGACTGTGAACCTGATTGTATATAATTGGCTGAATATATTCTATAATCCAGTCCATTTTGATTCGTATTGCTACGTTAGGATCTCCTGGCTTTGATCCAGTAAAGTTCATATTTGACTACATTTGAGAGACCCACTCTCATTGGAAAATTGACTGATTTTTCCAGTATTAAGTACTAAAGTTTCCGGACGTACTGGTAATTCCTTCCGTAACATGTCACTTTCTTCTGGATACGTATCTTTCCTCCTTTCACCCTTTTTTGCTGTATTTTCCTGTCCTATCCTTTCAAAGCTGGAAACTAAATATCAAGTAAGAGACTGTAACACACAATCAATATATTCTTTAATATTGATAATTGAAACGAGGTCTGAGGAATAATGAGACGCAAAGAAAAATACTAAGATAAGAATTATCATGTTGAGTACCTGTGGGTCATTAAAAAAGAAAGGTATTAGACATATCAGGTATTGACATTTGATTTGCTCTGTCGTCTGTCGTAACAAAAGTGTCCACGATGTTGAAGTGTAACGTCATGCACTGTACGACGTCATTTGAGGCAGGTGTCAACTTTTCCTCACAAAACTTCTTCTTCTTCTTCAAGTGTCCTGTCTGGTTTTGCAGACATCGACGATCATGGCTCTCCATTCTTTGCTGTTCTCGGCCTTTCTCATCAGCTCGTTGTTGGTGCTTCCTTTATTTGTAGCAAATTTGTTTAGGCTGTCTGTGAACTTTATGCGTTGTCTTTCTCTGCTTTTATTTCCATGTATCTTGCCACTCCATAACAGCTTTTCCAGCCCGTCAGCCCTGATTATGTGACCGAAAAATAACATAAGCATTGCATATTGATCCAAGAATGGATAAATATGCAATGCAAGGAAAACGAGTCAAAGGCAAATTTTGATAACAAGCTGGTGCATCAAAAGATAAAAGATGTGACAGGGAAAAAGTCATCTTCAAAAGCATGCTGCATAAAGTCAAGCGATGGAGAAATACTCATGGAAAAAGAAGCTATTCTTGATAGGTGGTCAGAATATATTGAAGAGTTATACCTCACAAAACAGTTCTTCTAATAAATGATAGTTTTTAACAAATAAATGTAAAAAAATGCATCATATTTGTCGTACATCATTTCACGTCAAAAGCCAGAGGCGTTGTAGGCAAATTCTGACTACGGGAAGTTAATTTAACAAGAGTACAATAAACGATCACAGGTCACCATTGCATTTTGCTATCGAAATTCCTCTATATTGCTTTTTTGATTTAGTGTAGTTTAGCGAGGTCGATTAAAAATTGACAGACTTTTATGATTGGAACTTTCTAGTTTATTGACGAAATGTCACTACTCTGTAGTGATTAAACGTTTTATATCATACAGCAATAAATTTAACAAGCAGCAGTCTATAATGTGTGTTTGAGAGGTGTGCGTGTGTGCTTATTTGCTTGCGAGTGCATGCTCGTCTGCATGTATGTGTATGTGTATGTGTATCTGTTTTTCTGTGTGCGTTTGTCACCAAAAGGCTTCAAAAGATCACTGAGTTGTCACATACCTGGTACCGGTTATAGCTTATATATCCATACAAAAGAATTATTTAAAACACCATTACGTTTATCGGTACTCAAAGGCATACCAGCCCCCGCAATGTCAACTGGATTGTCCTCGAACAACCTTTTTTGCCATTACTGGACATCAAAGACCTCAACTGGACATGACTATGAAAAAATGGAGCATGTTGTGGCATCTATTTGAATTTGCTTCACAGCCAACAAATTAGAAGTTCACTATCATTATTATGAATATAATATTTATTTTTACTCCAATGTTGGTATTTAAATCTTTAAAATTTTTTTTTGCAATATTTTACCAACTTTCTCTATAGTCCAAAGTCATGATGGGGCCTCATATTATCCTACAAAAGCACAAGACTTGATGGGGTACAAGGCTTCTGCCATCGGAGGGTGGAGATATGCCTTCATTCTTTGCTGAATAAGAGGTATAAATTAAGGCAAATTTTCATATAACTAAACCGGCAGGTATATATTATCTGCCTTACTTTAAGATTGTTAAGACTCCTTTTTAATAATTATTTTCTTTCTCACGTCCCTGTCAGTGTTTTTCGATTCTCCTCCGACTAATAAACGATTCCTTCCTCCAGTGCAAGAGCTAAACTGTGCATCTATTAGTTGTCCTACTTTTGTTTTTCCCGTCCTATTATTAGTGAAAGTTATTGTTTTTCATTTACTTTGCGATTATGTCGCATAATACAAAATACTGAATGAAATATGATGTATTGTAATCTTCACTGTCTTGTAAGTCACGCTTAAGACCTCAGACGAATAGTTCTTTTCTCAAAATGTGTACTTACTCAAGCAGGGCAATTTTTTTGAAGGTATTCACATTTAATTTTTAAACGTTCATGTACGAGCTGTGCAAAGTCCCCAAGCAGGTACCTCAAGCAACAGGAAAATAGAAGTTTTTCATGAGGAATTGAGAAGATACTATTTGTCGAGAGTAATTGACATTGATAATTAGAAGTACGTTAAATAAAAATAAACCTATAACTGTACAATAATAATCTTTTCCCAACTGTATAGAATACTAAGCCGTGTAGACAGGGCTTGAGTTGGTTCGGGAAGTGGCGCCATACCTATGTTTTGTTTGCTGTGTTTCTTTCTTTAGTGCTGGAAGCCATATTACTCGAAGGGTGACGGATATACTGTTGACGTGATTGCTGCATTGCAGGAGGTGGATTGTTTCTTTTATTTTTCTTGTTGTTGTGTTGATTTCCTTGTCTATAATTCTTTTATTTTCCTCGTCAAAGGTACGATTCTGTGTCCAACAGTGTCCGGCTATTTCATGATTCTTGGTGTCACCTTTCTGAACAGCTCTCTTGTGTTCTTTTTCGCTTTGACCCAAGGAACGCTTTGATTCGCCTATGTAGGAGGCAACACAGTCCTTACATTGTAGTCTGTAAACTACGTTGCTCCTCTCCTCGAGTGAGACCGGGTCTTTTGGTTTTGAGAGGATCTTCCTTAAGGCAGATGTAGTGAAGAAGGAGCATTGAATGTTGTGTTGTCGGAGGTCACGTCTTAGGTGCTCACTAGTATTCTTCATGTAAGGCAGACGTATAAGTTTCAGGGGTTCTTTATCTTCATGATTAGGTCTACTGGTTTTGTGTAAGGTTCTCTTGACATCCTAATCGTGGTATCCATTGGATAAGAGAACCCTTAGAAGGTGTCTTTCTTCTTTTCTGAGGTCATATGGGTTAGAAATAATGCTTCTTGCACTTCCAAAGAGAGTGGTGATGACACTATTTTGAGCTGAAACTAGATGGTGTGGTGCATTATTGAGATACTGGTCAGTGTGGTTTGATTTCCTGTAGATGGTAACGGAGATGCTGCAATTTGCCTGCCTCTTTACTAGGACATCCAGGAAGGGTATTTCTCATTGTTCTTCTTTCTCCATGGTGAATGTGATATTTGGGTGTAGGATGTTGATATGTTCAAAGAATCCTTGTAGGTGATTCTTTTTGATAATTTAAAGACATCATCGACGCACCTTTCCCAGACAGTTGGCCCTTGGTCTGCTGTTGATAATGCTGTTGCTTCAAATGCTTGCATGAATATTTCAGCAATAACCGAGGATGTAGGGGCTCCCATTGGTACACCGTTGGTTTGTGCGTAGATGTCATTGTTGAAGAGGAAGCTTGTGTTGGCGAGACGTGCTCGTAGTAGGTTCAGGATATCTGGAGGGTTCAGTGTGGTTCTTGATGGAAATGAATCATCATGTTGAAGAAGGTCCTCTACAATTCGTAAGACGTCGTCAATGGGGATGCTTGTATATAAAGATGTGACCTCAAAGGAGACCATGGTTTTCATCTTCTTGGATTCTTTGGTGTGTAATGAAGGCGGCAAAAGCAGTGCTGTTGTTACAGTGTTGTGGATTCATCTTTGTGTAAGGACGCAGAAGGTCAGCTGTGTAATGTGAAAGTGAATGAAGCGGGCTTCCAGAGTAAGCGACGATTAGACGTATTGGAACATTAGGTTTATGTACTTTTGGTAATCCATAGAACCGTGGTAAAGCCGAGTCTTTTGTTTTTAATCCGTGGTAGAGGCAGTTATCAAGGAGATGGTTTTTCTGCAACGTAATTAGTGCCTTGCTGACTTTGGTCTTGACTGAGTTCATTGGGCTGCGCTTAACCATGGTATATGGTCCATTGTTGAGATGCTCCTGGTACTTCTGGATGTATTCAGTTTTGTTGAGGATGACACTGTAATCAACAGAGGAATCCCTTCTTATGAAAGGTTTGAACTTTTCTGTCACCCCCGAAGTCATCCCTGCAAAAGAGATTGTCTCGACAGCGGAAACAGTAGTAAAAGACCTCCCCAAAAGTGAAGCAGACACAATTAGAGCAAAGACAAGCCTCATCCTTCAATCTTCCAAAGTACCCATGGACAACATCACGAAAAGGGAACGATGTGCCATCAAAACCTTAAAGAATAATAATTCGATCTCCATCCAACCGGCCAACAAAGGGCGTGTAACTGTCACGAACTACCTATGAGAATTTCCCCAGGCTACAAACATTTCTTCCAGAAACAACACACCACCCGATTGGAATAAATCTTTCACGTATCATCCTTTGCAGGCTCAACCATTTGCGTTGTGGAGCTTGGAAATTTAGGGAGATCCTACACAAGATAGAACAAACAGATGCACCCTTCTGCCGTCTATATCACAATGAGACAGAAACACCTGACCACCTCCGGCGATGTGCTGGTTTCATGGACAGCGACCTCATTGTGTTGGAAGAATTCCATAAGATGCTGATAGAAACGAATCTGCAACGCATTCGAAATGAGATGTTGCTCCTTGTCTGCATGTTCATCAATAGAAAGATCAAGAAACATATTATAGTCAGGAATAGGAATATTAACACTATTTTAAAGATAGCTATAGAACCCTTGAAGGACTTTGTCTGGTCTACTCCATTTGTGAATAAGAACAAAACATATACAAGTTTTCGTTTCAGAAGCGGAACTGTCAGTGAAACATTTGAATAATTCAAAAAAGCTAAATCGAAGTAAAGCAGCAGAACCGGATAAGGCACCATCTGGATTTCTCAGAGACTGTGCTATCCACCTTGCAAAACCTCTCTCCCATTTGATTAATTTGTGCTTTAAACTAGAAGCAGTTTTGAACAACTTCAAAATCAGCAAGGTTACACCAGTCCACAAAAGCGGTAGTGAGCACAAGGTCGATAATTACCGACCTAGTGCTGTCCTTGAAACACTAAATTGAAACACTAAAATCGCTGTCACTCTGTTCACTGATGAAGTACGAAAGAACACAGACAGTGGTAAAGTCACAGAGCTACATGGGGGTGTATGAATTTCAAGAACTATTTTGAAGTAATGAATAACAATACAAGAAATGAATATTTTTTTTGAGAGAACCTAAGATCAAATTAGAGAACAAAAAAAGAAGTTTCTATTTTGCTGGAACTAAAATTTTTAATGAGTTACCTGCCACCACTAGGGGGGAGGGGGCGGAATCGCTCTCAAAGTTTTTAACATATATTAATTGAATAAAGATAGACATATTTATTTTAAACTATTTTTAAAAGCATAGTGCTTTTTTTCTACCAACAGGATCCAATGGTAGAAAAGAATTTATTTATTTGTAAATATTTTATTTGTAAATATGTAAATTTTGAATTAGCCTATCCTGTATATAACATTCGTGAATAATAATAATAATAATAATATTAATAATAATAATAATAATAATAATAATAATAATAATAATAATTATTATTATTATTATTATTTATGCGAGCAAGTCTATAAATGTCTACATAATAATAATAATAATAATAATAATTATTATTATTATTATTATTGTTATTATTATTATCCGTCGAGTGTGTCAACAAGGGACGCGTTCCCCAAGGGTGCTGAATCAGCTTGGGGTCGAAAAGTGTGGGACTGAATCAGCAACCTCTCGAAATGAATAAAACAATGAAAACTCTGATGGTCACCAAGTACAGGGCAACCTACCAGCTGACCCATCCAGAGAAACATCATCAAATGAGAAAACAAAAGAAAAACGACAAAGATGGAATAGAGAGGATTATGTCCAGAAAAACCGGCAGGGAGTCATACTGAAAATTCCTTTATTATATGGAAAAAACGAAATCCAAATGTGAGAACTTATTTGGATGCAAAAAAATTAGCCAATATTAGGCGAGATATTTTGAAAAACAATAGGTTAACAGAGTTCGAACTAAGAAAAAGCAAGGAGAAAGTAAAAATGGGTATTAGAACCTGTTGAAGGTGTGGGCGTAAATGTTTTAGAAAATGAGGATGAAGCACTTGCAGATAATACAGTTGATGATGGTTCTGATGATGAATTAAGTCAGGGAGGTACTAGGTTCCATGATAATAGATATAACGTAATCAATGATGGTGATCAGGGCATTCGAATCCAAGACCCTGAAGCTGCACCAGATGCAGAAAGAAGAAAAGTTGATGATGCCGAGCTTGCTCGATTTAGAGATAAAATAATAGCTAATGTTGAAAAATTTGAATCTGTTGATATGAAAGAGCGTGATAGTCTCGCTAAAATAAAATTGAAAAGATTACAAGATAAATATCTAATCATGGCAAACCTGGCCCTCCAAGATTTCTGCGAAGACTTTGAGGTAAATATAACCGAACTGAATACTATTCTCTATCCATATGCTAAGACCATTGAAACAAGTATAGGCATTAAGATAAAAGCGCCAAAGAAACGTAACAATCATAGAAAACCCAAGTGGAAGCGAGATATTGGGAAAGAGGTTGAAGAGATGCGCGGTGAGATGTCGATTTTGAGTGAAATAGAAAGAGGAAAGGATCCAAAAACTAGGAAATCTAGAAAAGTTTAAGGAAAGT
>RDPX01000001.1:1427115-1456708 GCA_003991215.1 Morbakka virulenta | reverse complement strand
AGGAACAAGAAGAAGAGTGTCATATTTGGCTCAAGCAGAACCTACACAGCAGAAAAACTGCAGCAATCATGATGATGTTAGAGCAGATGGTGGAGACGAGAGTTTGGAAGGTAGCGCGAGGGTTGATGGATGATCGACGATGTAGATTGTGTACAGAGAAAGAAGAAACTGTTGAACATCTTGTTGCTGGATGCAAAGTACTAGCAAATAGTGAATACCTTGCGAGACACAACAGAGCATTGATGATCATGACAACTGCTTGGGCTGAAGAGTATGACCTTATCGACCAAGGTACAGTTTGGTATAAATAGAAATGGGAGAGAGGAACGACTATCGAAAAGCACAAAGCAAAAGTAGTATGGGATTTTGAATTTAACTTACGATAAACAACTACAGCAAGACGGCCGGATTTGACCATAGAGGAGAAAGAGAAGAAAAAGATCTGGATATGTGACATGGCGTGCCCTAAGCAATGGAACATTGTAAACACGCGTCTGGAAAAGATGGCTACGTATGGACAGTTGGCCTTTGAAATGAGAGAAAGACGACCTGACCACGATATTAAGGTTGTACCTGTGATAATTGGTGCCCTTGGAGGTGGTATAAAACAGGTGACGAAAGACATAAAAAACATTTTTGAAAACGAAGAACTTCTGCTTAGGACAGTTGCGGAAATGCAAAAAACAATATTAATAGATAGCGAAACAATAATTCAAAAGGTGTTTTCAGGACTGATACAAGATGTTGATTGATATAAATAAGTACGTTATGAATAGAGTTTTGTTTATTTAGTTTTAGATTTTTTATTATTTTTTTTATGTTACATAATCAGATTCGAAATTTCCCTTGCGCTGAGTAAGGCTGTCTCTTAGGTTTGATAATGGTTGTTTCCATGTATCAGAACATGTTTTGTATTTTTAACTGGCAATATTTGGTAGTTATGTATTATGGCTTGTACCAAAGCTTTATTCATTCAAAATAATAATAATAATGAGCTTTTGGTTGAATTGCTGACGGAAAACGTTTGTAGCTCAAAGATTTTCGCTTTATTTTATTTACCCCTGTCACATATATTGAACAGAAGGAACAGTCGTCAACATGATTTGGTGGCTACCCTCCAAACAAATGGTATCCCAAATCCCGTTGACCGTCTGGTTTCACTTGTCCAGTGTGTCAAACGTTCTGCACATGTGTTGCAAACAACATGAAGAGCCCATGGTTTGTCTTGATCTGCTAGCTTTATTCCAAAACATGCACAATACGCTTTTCGTACAAAGTCTTTCATAGCCTTTCTGTTGTCTACACTTTTCAAATCCATCATCAAAACGAAGGCACCATGAATTGATTCATCCGATCCAAATAAACTCTCTTCCAACAAAAATTCAAAGGGAGAAAACTGATCAGTACAAGTTATTATCTAATAATTGAATTATAATTGAATATTGTTTATGATTCCCTGACAACATCTAGACATAATAAGACAACTAATATGTGCAAACGAGCATGCCGCTGCCAATTGCAAATTAACACTTAATGACCATGTCAAGGACATAAAAGCCACAAATTAAGACTAATAAAAACTAGACCAAAGACCTCTGTGACCTGGTTATGATCTGTGTGAAAAAACACTTTCTGCACATGGTATCCAAATCTGATAAAACGTTTGACATGGTTGCAGAATAAAGGCAAGTTACAAAAATATTCACATTTGAAGTATATCGTATATCAGAAAAACTAGAGCTAACCAAAGAAAATAAATATGATTTTTGTTGTCAGCACCCCAGGATTACCTAAAAACAGTCTCTACCTTGCCGACGCCAAAAAATTGTGTTGACCAGTGTTAAATACGGTCAAGAATCTGAGGACTAATCAGCTGTTTAATAGGAAAAGTTAAATTGTGTTTTTGATTACCGACAAATCCTATGAAAATTTCCAACCTTTCCTTGCGTGTTTCTACTAAGAAAGTATCGTAAAATTTGTAGTAACGATGTAATAATCATTTGGATGTTTCCCATTCGAAAAATCAGATTGATAAACCAGACAAGAGTCCAGAAAATTTTCCAAATGCAATACCGGTATATAACCTTTATTACAAATTATCGAATCACTGCCTGGGAATCAATTCGTTATTGACACGATACGATATGATGAAAATATTTTTAGAGCTCGAAATGATTTTCAGGTAACCCTGCTAGCATATCTAAATATAATTTGTACAAAAATCGAATAGGTTAGAAAGTACGATAACATATCAAGGCTTTCAAGAATAGCCTAAAATCTCCCTAATTCACTACTGGCGTCATTAAATTATGCTGATAAATGATCATAAGTAATTTTCAGAGAGTGAAAAAGGCCACATTATTTATTGAATTACGTCAGACGATGTTTACGTAACAGCTAATAGCCATAACATTCCTCAGATAAAGCGCAGTTTGCATTCGTGAACAATGTGCAGGCGACAGGAAAAAGATACTCTCTGACGTCATTTAAGAGCTAAAAATATCTCAAGCCAGCTGTTCGCCCAGCGAAAAAAAGACCATCGTGCAAGTTGAAAATTTTCAACTTTATTTGGCGCATATTTTTCGCTCATAAAAGAAGCCAATCATTTCTTGAATTTTGCACAATTGGCAAAAAACTCATAATGGCCAGACGTACAAAACACAAATCAACAAGAAAACATGGAGCAGCACAAAGTTTGATTTCACATTGAACCTGGTCAATTTCAACCAAATTTTCCATACTCCTCGTATAACTTTATGCCACAACAAAAACACGAGTTTTCACTACACTCACCACTAACATTTATCTATAGACCAATCCAGGAGAGTAACAGTTCAAATTTTGTGGGAGTCATTCTAAAGTTTCTTAAAAAATATGCGTCGTCAAAAAGACGAAGATCTCAAAATAATGTTGCAAATTCTCCTTTTTCTTCTCTTTCCATAAAAATTTGCCTCACCCAAAAACGCTTCTTTTTTATTCTTCTCGATTTCTGTATTCTTTGATGAAGCATCATTAAAATAATAATTTTTCTTCTGAGAAGCAACAACTTGTTGATGTATGCCATGTTAACTCTTTTCCGCGCGCAAAATAGAATGGAAATAACCACCGTTTTAATCGCTCGGACAAAATTTACTCAGCGATTTTTTCCCGCTTCTTTCGCCTGCATATTGTTCACAAATGGAAACCCGCCTTAAAAAGAAGGTACAGTAATTTTAGCTTTGCCTCAAGCGGCTCATACACGATCAATATTGCGCAAGTCTGGTTGTACAACATGATTGACAATTTGAAGTTGCCCACACACAGGTCAACATAATTGACACTTTAATTGCGCAAACCAGACTCAGTTTGGTCTTGAAATCCGCTCAGAAAGGGTGGAGGATTTTGACCCAGCAATCGCCATGACCGTTGCTCTTGCTTTACAAGAGAAAAACCGATGTTCCAAAAAGGAACCGTGCAAAATGGTCAAAAGAATGGTCTATGCGGTGTTCAACGTTTGGCACACCAAATTGCTACGTGAACTGAGCTTTTATGAGCCAAGTGATCTTTAACACTTTCTGCGCATGGATGCTGAGTCCTATGGGGTCAATTAATTGTGCAATTAAATAGACTTGCGCAATAATGTATCAGGCAGAAATTGATTCACTCAGTACAATTGTGCAAGTCATCAATATTGCCCATACAAGGTCAATTTGATTGTCAATTCAGAGTATTGACAATGAAATTGGGCAATGTAATTGATCGTAAATGGGCCGCTTAAAGGTTTATTTTAACACCAAAGAATTCAAAACCAAAAGTTCTCAAAATGAACTGTATAGCCAGATAATGGTTTTTTTCACTGAACTACAGCTTCTGGATTATGAGAAATTCCTTTCTATTGATGTATTTATTTACAACCTAAACATCACTAAAAGGAAATCAGAGCAATGCTTCCTTTTAGAGCAGTGGTCTCTAACCTTTTGTGTGCCAAGGACCGGTTTCAAAGTTTAAGAACTTCCTGTGGACGTTAATACCACGTGGAAGAGAACTAGAGCCTCACTACATATTCAGTCAAAAATACCTATGTATTTGTTATAGTATAAACATAAATATAACAACGTTAATGAGAGTCGTGCGGCTGAACGGTAGACTGACTAGCTCTACCGTGAGATAAATAGTGGGAAGCCGGGATCTTTCGTCCTGCATCAGGCGACTTCCCCCTTCTCCCAATCACACAGGATGTCAAAGGAGCAGCATTTGGCAGCGTGTAACGCTAGAACTTTGTACCAGCAAAGAAAAAAGGCTAATGTAGATCAGGAAATGAAAGACTAAAACTGAACCTATTGGATTTGAGCGAGATTAGATGACCGGATGTTGGCTGCTTGGACTGTGTGGATGCCTTCATCTATTCGGGTGGTGACTCTGGACAGAGAGGTGTGGTAGTGATGGTGGACAAGCATCTTAAGTGGTGTATTTATGGCTATTGGGACGTATCGGCCAACTGCTAATTACATGTAAACTTCAGGTCTCTGCCCCAACAACAGAAGGGAAGGAGGAAGAAGTGGATGATTTTACCCTGGTACAAACAGAGCACTCGATATATACAAGGAACATGAGGTTGCTGTTGTTATAGTGGATATGAATTCTAAAGTTGGTGATGGACAAGAACAATATATATCTGGATCATAGTGTGAGAAATGACAGAGGGAGATGTTTTGTGGAGTGGTGCACAGAGAAAGGAAGAGTCATATCAAACATCAACCAAGGCCCTAATGGACATGGACGAGTCCAAACGGAGCAACAAAAAACCAGATAGACGTATTACCATTAACAAAAGGGTAAAAGCCTCTGAGATGGAGGTAACAACTTATCCGGGAGCCGACTGTGGTAGCGATCATATCCCATTGGTGCTTAAGGTATTGTTAAGGCTTATAAAGATGAAGCAGAAACAGAGAACACTAAGACGACAGCTGAGTGTTCTTAGAGTAAAAGATCATAAAGGAGCAATATAATGCTAGAGTAAGGAATAGATTTCAGCTATTAACGGATGTAGCAGAAGATGAGAAACCAACATCATTATGTAAGAAGTTTGCAACAGCTGTAGTATATGGTAATGAAATCATACCTCAAGTTTGAAAAGAAGCAAAACAGCCATTGATGACTGAATATATTACAGCTAATGGAAGGAAGAATACAATACAATAGGAGTAATGTAATGAGATGTAGAGAGATGAACGGGTTAATACAAAGGAAATGTGCAGAAGAAAAGGAAAAATTGATGAGCAATAGATATTTGGAAATTGAAGATATGAATACGAGAGATCAGTAGCAAATGAATGAAAAGGTGATGCAATTAACATGTAACAAAAGAAACATCATTGGTAAGACAATTAAGGAATGAGATGGAGCAGTCGTGATAGAATCCGATGAAGTAAGAGGTAGGTGGAGGGAATACATTAAAGAGCTATTTGATGATGACCGAGCAGAGGCTGGTAACCTACATTGTGATTATGAAGGCATGTACAAAACTAAGGACAAAATTAGGGCAGCAATAAATGGTATGAAAGAAAATGAATCAGTTGGAAATGATGGTGTTGCTTTCGAGATGTTTCGGGCTCTGAAAGAGTTTTGAATAGCTGTTGTAACTCTACAGAAAAGAAAAAAAATAGGACACTGGTGACGTCATTTTACAGATGTACAACTCAACATTTATTACTCTACCAAAGACTCCTAGGACAATGGAGTGCAACAGATAGAACGATTAGCATCATGAACTAGATTTGTAAGGTAATACTAAGAGTAATAAACAGGATTAGAATTAGAATAAGACCAGAAGTTAACATGGAGCAGTTCGGTTTCGTAAACAATAAAGGTAAAACAAATGGAGTATTTTCATTAAGAATGTTGATGGAGAGAGCGTTAGAAATGCAGAAAAAGTTTTACAGGTGAGTTGCACCCTAAGAAAAGGCATTTAATAGAGTGCACGAGGAGCTGTTTGATATGCCTAAGAGATTATACATTGAAGGTAAGAGTTTAAGATTGATGAGAAATTTATATTGGTGACAAAGGGCAAGTGTGGAAATTGGTGAAATAGAATCAGATTTTGCAATTATTAAACATGGAGTACGACAAGGATATGTTCTATCACCGGAGTTATTTAATTACTTTAGCAAAATATGTATGAGAGATGTTAGTGAGTTGGAAGGCGTTAAAGTTGGCGCAGTGAATGTTAATAAAATCAGATACGCTGACGATACGGTTCTGATTGCCGATTCTGAGAAGAAGTAGCAAAATATAGTTAGTGCCCTGAAACTAGCAAGAATTGAGAGAAGGTTAAAAATCAATAAGAAAAAGACAGAAGTTATGGTGGTCTTCAGGAATGAGCCACCTCATATTACTTCATATCTAAAAGAACAAGGCTGTGAAGCAAACAGAAAATTTCATCTGTCTGGAAAGCTTACCCATTAGTGATGGACGATGTGAGAGTCGTATAAGGAACAGGATCATTTTATCAAAGAACGTATTCACAAGAGTAAGAGGAATGGTAACAAACAGCAAGCTTGCAAAGAATGAGATTTGTGAAGTATTTTGTGTGATCCGTACTGTTCTATGGGTGCCAAATATAGACGCTTCGGAAGGATGACGTGAGAAGACTTAAAGCTATGGAGATGTGTTATTGAAGAAGAATGTTAAAAGTTCTCTGGACAGCCAGAGGAGCAAATGAGGAGATGTTAGCTAAAGTTGGAGTAAGGAAAGCTTTGCTGTCAGTCGTAAGAGTTGGGAAGCATCGCTTTGTAGGATATGTTAGGCATGGAGAACTGGAAGAGCTATACCTGAGTGGGAAGATTGGGAGACGGCAAGGAAGAGGAAAACCAAAAGTAAAATACATGGATGGACTGGTAAAGATAACCGGTGGGCGATGGCCAGCTGCTAAAAGGATCAGAATAATTAGAGACAGAGATGCGTTGAAAAGACTGGTAGCCTACGTTTACCGAGATACAAGACAAGGCTTTTCAAAAGGTGGTGGGGTTTTTGCCTATTGTTAAAGAGTTTAGAAGAGGGTCTCTTATAGAAAATATGATGGAGAAACGTATCTGCCTAACAGCATAAAACTTTTAGAAGGCATTTGCACTTAAAAAGAGTTATAATTAAAAGTTGAAGAATGTTTTACACCAACAGAAATTATTATTTTAAAATATAATAGAACTAGTAGCTACTTTTAAAGAGGTCTACCACGGACAAAATTGCAAATAATAAAATTGATTAAAAATAATGTCTGTGGAAAGGGTTCAAGTTAAAGTGGAATGTCAGTAAAAGGAGGTGAATTAAAAGTAGAATGTCAGTGGAAAGGTACTTTTGTAACTACTCTGAATTAAGATGAGTACTACTTTTTATATAGGAGTGCATCCCCTTGGCAGCACCTCAATAATTTTCTTTTTTTCAGCTACAGTGCACCTCCGCTGCTAGCTGGCTTTGAGTGATGTTTGCTCCTCTAAATCTCACACCTCGCATCTTACTCACCATTACGATCTAAGAAATATGGTCTATAGAGAAGACCCTTACTTTCAGTTGTTGTACCTAGCTTTCTTTAGACATTGTTATGTAGAATATTACTTTCCAAAAGGAGTTTTAGTTTTCTTTCTAAATACATTAAAAATTTCTGCAGACCAACTGCAATATTTTTTGTAGTACCTTGTTACACATTCCCCTCAGCAGATACACAATACGTCCCAAATGTCAATTAATATTTAGTAAATAGAACAAACAAGGACCAAGATCAATTTGGATAGAGCGTCTGGAAAGTATCATACAAATTCCTGGCAAAATGATTTTATCGTTTTCAATTTAATCTTCTGCTTTGCATTTTTTGAGTACTAAATAGGACTTTTATAGAACCATTGATCCTTTATCATTTATTGAAAAATGTGTAGAGGCCTTTCCTTTGCACACGTCTCAACATTCCTTGCTTTTTCAGCGAATTGGTTTTGTTGAATTTTTGTGAATATTCGTCTTTTATCAAAAAAAATTCTCACGTCTTATTTAAAAAATCTTTAGTTGTCAATGTCTTAATGAAAAATCTGATTCCTAGAGGAAATTACGTTTTGCTGTTGGGGTAACTTTTGATAAATTGCGAGTCTTAGAAATTACATCATATAGCTTGCCAGTCTTTTGAAAGAGTCGAAATTTGCTAAATTCTGAAAATTCAAAAAAAATTTTAAGCCATTCGTTTGCAACTGGATTTTGTTTTATTGGCTCTCTACAGTAATGCAGCCTCTACTCCAACCAACCATTGGCGAATTACATGAGCCCTTATAGATTGAAAGTTGTTATTTAATGCATACAGACATCCTTGTACCAGGCACTAATAATAAGCAGCAAGAAGATAATCTACTTTCAGATAGGAACCGGAAGAAAGAAGAACTATCTAATAATGTTTTCAGTGTATAACGTAGAAAAATTCAGTTTCTAAATGTGGACACATGTCTCAAAACTAGCTCTGTAAGCAGATCCTCCTATAGCTGTTTGTAAAAACGTCAATTCAACTCTAAATCTGTAAGTAATTCAGGTTAAGCATTTATTTTTATCCTTTGTTTTAAATGTTTCATAGCAAATCTTTTTAATATGCATTTTTCCTGTCAATTGCTTATCAGAACTATCTACTATAGAAGTGAATTAATCCTAAAAACATTGGCATATCGAACTTTTGTAAACCTCTTCCCTATACTATGTAATAATACAAAAGGATTGAAAGTTAAACGAGAAATATATGATATATTAATAAGGTTGATAGATACACACAAACACACGTAGGTACAGATATGCATATACAAATGTATAGATTTTGAAAGCGTGTACTTTTATACTATGTAATAATACAAAAGGATTGCAAGTTAAACGAGAAACATATGATATATTAATAAGCTTGATAGATACATACAAACACACGTAGGTACAGATATACATATATAAATGTATAGATGTTGAAAGCATGGCGATAATGCGGTTTTACTCTACAGACTAATAGATAGCTTGTGTCTATTTTTTAATTCAGGATTTTTTCAGTGATCAGCTGTCTGACAAGCTTGAAATATTGGATTTTAGGACAATTTCAGCCCCTTGTTGATCTAATGTCCGAGCCTGTTTCTATGACTACCATTCTTACAGCAGCTATTTGCCGTTTGTTTAGAATATTTGAATGTAGAATGATATACTAGCATTTAACCCTAGATTACTATGACCCTCCACGTCCAGTCTTTTCTCAAGTGTTTCAGTGGTACCGAAGATGCCCATAAAGTCAAATAAAATACTCACATCCTGAACGTCAGAAAAAGAGTTTATTGAAATGAGTGTAGCATTAGATGAGATAATCGATTTTATTCATTATTACCGATTACACTAAATTGGAATTTATGAAATTTTGTCCTGATGTTGTTATTAGTACAGGGTCTGTTGCCAAATAACCTAATTTTTTAGTGGCTCTCCATCTAATTAATTCAGCTGGACAAATGAATTATGGTATGTTGCAGTCATCCAGGAGTGCAAAATTCTTACTGTTTTCAATCCTAAAAAGAAATTTTAATCCAAAAATAACACCTTCTAACATGTTGATATTTGCCTCACTTTCATATTATGGTATCAATTGGCAATAATAATGTCATATACTTCGAGAGTTGATAACAAAAACTTAGCATAACAAACCCCCAAAGGCTACAGATATAGCCACAGGGATGTTTATATGGATCATAAGGTCAGGGTGGATAAAATTTACATGTTTTTAAATGTGGAACTTAACAGAGATAGTATCACAATGATAATTGAAGTTCTCGCCCAGACTCAAAGAAGAAATGCAGTTATTTAGGCCAAGCTTCATTGCCGTTTTAGAGGATGAAACAAAATGGTCCCTTCTCAACCAGATGTAAACCCTGATTCAGCACAGTGTACACTTAAAACGACAGGATACGCATCAGTTAAATTTTGTAATGTTTTTGTGAGAGTAAGAATACATATTCGTGATCGATGGAATTTTGTTTTATTACAAGCATTTACGTTTTAAACAAAAAGAATATCGATTAGAAAATAAAATAATCTTCTAAAATGAGCCTATAATCTTACGTATTATGTTGGGTCAACGATAAGATTTCGTCTGTGTCAAGACCACAGTAGGTTTTTACCGAAATCTATCAAAAGACATGTAATAGGCTTTGGCTTAGGTAAATATTTGGCTCGTTCAAATAGGGTGAAAAGAGACAGCCAGCAAGTGAATGCTCTGATTTGTGACCTTTTCTATATTAGATATAGAGAGAGTTAAAATATAAGGCGGATTTAATCAGGGTCATTATTTAGAACATCTAAATTGTTTTTAATAATATTACAAAGTTAAATTTGTAATTCTCTAAAAGCTAATATTACCTACTTCAGACAGCTAAAGGAGAACTGACGACACAACGAAGTAACAATGAAAGCTCCCGATAACTGTAAGCTTAAAAGTCCGAGGAAAATAGTTCGATGTCGCAAAAAAATTGAGATCTATGTGAATTGAAAATGTAGAACGTAGGGAGATTGTAAATATCAGCTCTAGTAATAATGAGTTCTATCATATTTTTTCTCATTGCTATGACTATATAGGTATAAATAAATTTTTAATGAAAAAATTTTTCATACTAATTTTTGTAAGATTAGGAGTAGATTTTAGCTTACTTTTGTAAACGAATCAAGACTTCACTCTGACCATTAATAACATACTGAACATTGTTAAAAGTCGGAATAATTAGATACGACATATTATCTACGTTTTCTTTATCCATACCTTTAAGTCTTATTGTATGTTACTTTACCAAAGCCGGCACGCAAGGACATTTTTACTGGCCAAAATGACATTTTTAACTGATTACAAGCCCGGAAAAAAAGTGTTGTGTAAGTAGCAAAGTTCGCATTTAAAGCTCTCTGAAATTATTATCATCATCTAGCAAAGTAGAATTATGTTCTTTTAACGTTCCTTCTATCACAAAAACAGTTAGCGATAATACGACTGAGGTCTTTACTTTTTGCCTCTCCAAATTAAACCTTTTCCGTGTGTCTAAAACCGAAAAAAATGTAAAATCCTTTCTCTTGTCGTTAGCTTCGGTCACCATTTATAGGAACAATGCTTTGTAATAAGCTTTCAGAGACGTATTAATCCTTGAATTATTGGATGAAGCTTCTACGTAGTGTTCCCTTAGACCTTAGTTCCTCAGGTCGAGTGCTGCACATCGGGCAACAAGGAGGCGCTATCATTTTCGGTCAGCAGCCAGCGCATCCAGGTTACTGTATTACAGCCTTCGTAGTTTCAGGTATTATTTAAATGTCTTCTGCGACATCGTCATTGGCCTGCCTCTTTTCCATTTGCTATTTGGTGGCTTCCAAATCAAAGCATGGTGTGCAAGTCTGCCAGCTGGTAGTCTCTATGCATGTCCTACCAGTTTCCGTCTTCTTTCCTCTACAATTCTATGAAGTTTCATTCTCGCCTGCTCTCGTCAAGACTTCCTCATTTGTTATTTTGTCTCTCCATAAAATACCGAGAATTCTCCGTAAGTTGCGCTGATGGAAGGTATCTGATTTTTCTTAATCTTTGCTGTGCTTTTCCATGACTCACTTGAGTATAGTTCACTGAAGATGACCCAAATGTAGGAGTGTTGTACATTGTTTTGATAATGTTTATAAATTGTTCTGGTATGCCATAGAATTCCACTATTTTTCAAACGGTCTCCCTGTTTACGCTGTCGAAGGCTTCGAAAGTCGACAAAATTAATAGCTAATTGCTTCTGAAATTCTAGGCTTAGTTCCACCATGTTTGCACAAGTTTTCGTGCTTCAGAGAGAGTTGTGACATTCTAAGTTCCAACTTTGGTCTTGTGTTTGGCGGAGAAGATCCGGGAATGGGAGAAAAGACTTCCTTTTGGCTTTGATCAGTTCTCGTCAAGTGTAAATGCAGAGGTGTCGTGGGTGTAGGAGTCTCTTAAGTCATCTCAGCGTGTGTCCTATTTCTTTCTCGACGCTGCTGTTGACCGGATTGGTCTCCTCTTGCTGTTTCTGTAGGATGCTTTGTTTTATGGGTTGAGGTCGCTAACGTTACGTCCAACCCTTCTCCTTTTTCAACAAGGCTTTGGCGGAGTTTCTAAGTAGTGTGGGGTGGTAGAAATATAGTCTTTATGAGCTTTAAAAGGTCAATAATTGAATATGCTGGGTACTGATGGACAAGAAGTGCTCTAGTTTCTTTTCTGGTATAAATTGTTTGTTAATGTCTCGATCCCACCCTTCTTATTACACATTATCCATACAGCTTTTATGTTGGTGTTTGGTGCGACGCAGGTCCTTAACTAGTTTAGAACAGCGAGAAAGTTTGATTTGAATGCGAATTCTTAAGTGTCTTGTATTTCCAATCGCAACGTATGGAGCAGAATGTTTGGTAATGAAAGACTGTGGCCGTAAGAGAATGCAAGCTTTTAAATTTTTGAGCTATCGCCAGCTTCTTCGTATTAAATGGGTAGAGTTGCGTACAAACGAGTGAATTATTAGCAAACTTGGAAGGAAACCATGTCTACTACATGATATTGATAAACCGAATCTCTCTTGCGTTGGACATGTAATTAAAAATAAGAGACTTGGATATGATCTTCTCGAACCCGCTCTTCATATTACACATTATTCATACAGCTTTTACGTTGATGTTTAGGTCGCAGGTCCTTAACTGTTTTAGAGTAGCGAGAAAGCTTGATTTGCTAATTGTGAAAATAAGATAATATAGATAAAGAGGATTTAGAATCGTGGAAAAGTGAAAAATATTTTTCACTTTTCCTCCAACACACATATCCAGCTGGATTCGATAACAGTGGCCGTTCTTAAGCAGATTATTTTTGCAATCTTATCTTTTAATTGTTCACAAATATTTCTCACTTTTCTACAATTCCAAATCGTCTCTATCCATACCATACTATTGTTAGACAGTATTTACTGTCGCTGTTAATTAGGCGTGTAATGTATGAAAATAGGTTTAATATATCCAGACGAGAAGCACCATTTGAAGCACTGGAAAAGAAAGGAATATTCGAATTTTACCTTAACACATTTCGATATATATATATATATTTTTTCTCATATCATGCTATTGTACTCTCTCTCTCTCTCTCTCTCTCTCTCTCTCTCTCTCTCTCTCTCTCTCTCTCTCTCCCTTCACTATCTCTTTACTATCTCTCTGACGATCATACGCACTCCGAGCCTCAAAGAACCACATCTTTGGCCTAAAGAAAGAAGATTTGGAAAGCAAGCAATATGCCAATGGCGATGAAGTAGAAACAGCAACCAACAACTTGCTTAAGGAACAGTCAAGGGAATTTACAAGGCAGGGATACGTCTCATCAAATACATAACATTGCTATTAAGAGAAATGATGACCATATTAAGGAGAAGGTAGCTAATTCCTAGAAGATCCGGTTTATTCCGATGTATGATACAGGTTCTGTATTGATAATTGTCATTATCATAAAGAAAAAGGCATTAATTTTGACTCAAAATCATAGGCTATTAAAATGGCAAAGCCGTAATCTATATTACCATAGTTTTTGCGGTTAAAATGTTTTACCACACTTTGAATAGGGCTTCAAATTGTATGAGTATAATTTAGGTCTCTACTGTTACCAAGAGCAAAGCTCATGCCCATAGATTATTGTAAGTAATGAAATCCTGTATTTTGTATTTTTCAACCTAAAGGTTTTCGCTGAAGTTTTTTGGAATTTATATAGAAATTAATTCTCTCAGATAGACGTCTTAGAAGAAGAAGTATCATCAGTCAAGGCCACCTGTACGAAATCTACTACAGTCTTCATAACATATAGTAATACGAAAATGGCTAAATTTCTAAAGTAAAAGTCTTTCTGGGATTAGGTATGCACTTCCTTATATTCTAAAATGTGTTCCAAGCAAAAATTACACAGAAGAATGAAAATCAAGGTAAAAAATGATGTGAAGCTAGGACGACAGTGTAGCAAATTTTAATATTTGACACACAGGCTGAGCTAGAAAAGAGGCAGCGAAGTACAAGCTCAACCAAAGATGAATCAAGGTGAACTGTAGGAGGATAAGAGGTGAGTAATCTTACAAAAACATTTTTACTACAAAAAGTGAAAATTAAAAGAACGGTAGTAAGAGAGATAAATCTACAAAGCACAAAGGCATCAGCTCTGAGTATGAAAGAGATACATGTTTGACAAAATGAAGATGCTAAAACGGATGTTAAGGACCCCAAAGAACAGTATTTCAGCAAACGGGTTTCACTTTGCGTTAGGTTCCGGGTTGTAATTTATTGATATAACTACAATCTCTTTAGTTGCAGCTATCTCAGGTTATGGCTTACAGCACAGAGGGCTGAGAGCATAGGAGCCTAAGTCTAAGAAACAACTCATAAAATCTGCTGAAACAGTCGTCGGATAGTACTAGAATATATGTAGTGTCATGTAGCGTATAGTTAACATCCCTACATATGGTTCTGATGAGCTTGTTCCGCTACAAGACATGCTTAACCTTGACTTAGATTCAGACTATGACCACTGTGGCACATAGTTCAATTCTATTTTTATTATTTGGTTGGTTCTCTTGTCAAAGCCTACTTATCCTTATGCTCGTTACAGCAAATACAGGTTTGAGCTCACTTTACCACCGACTTAACAAGCTGATTTGGAAGATCAAGATTAACCATACGCATGTCTCTGGCTTTCACTTCTGTTGAATATTGGCAATCTCCTCGTGGTCCACCCTGCAAGTACCAATCTAACTTTGGGAAACTAATGCCAATACCTGAACAACAGAGACAAACTAGACAATCTAACGACATGTCAAAGATACATAAACCGTCTGGTCGAGCTATCCTTCAATTAAATGTAGAAGGCCTTACACGACCAAAATGTGAAGTCATTCATAAAATCGCCATGGAGAATTCAATTTCCGTTATTCTACTGCATGAAACACATGCCACCAATGACGACAAAATCAAGATTTGACTTTTCTCTCATTGGTTCAATCAAACACTCTAAGCATGGTATTGCCACTCTTGTACGTAACGACCTTCCTTCTGTTGAAATTGGCGGCAGTAATGTTGATAGTGCAGTTGAATGGCTAACCACCTCGATCAATGGAGAAATTACAATAACAAACTATTACAAACCACCTAATTCTCCGTTTGAACCACCACCCCATTATGATCACCCAGCAATATACTCCGGTGATTTCAACTGTCATCATACAACTTGGGGCTATAAGAGAAATAATTTGGATGGGGATGCTCTATATAATTGGTCCAGCACATTCGATATTAAGTTGCTTTTCGATCATAATCAACCAAAGATGTTTCATTCTGGTGCATGGGACACCTAGACGAATCCAGATATTACTTTCTTCACACATGATGTCAACAGCGCTCTGCCTCATCCTGTACACACTGTTTTGGGTAACTTTTCAAAATCTCAGCATCGACCTACAATCATCCATCACCCAGCTTTGATCGAATACACACTAACATCGTCACTACCTAGATGGAATTTCAACAAAGCCGACTGGGATAGATTTAAGAATGCAACTAGAAATATGTGTGACGATCTTCCATCTTTAGAATCTGATTTAAATTTGTGTTACACAGCATTCCAGAAGAAACTCTTGAAAGTAGCTAAAGATACAATTCCAAGAGGTTTTCGAAAGAACTACATTCCTAAATGGCATAACAAATGCAGTGAACTTGCTTTTCAGCATGAAAAAGCTCAGTCTCTTGAGGAAAAGTTGTCTTCAGCTAACCGTCTTATCGAACATCTTAATTTTAAACGGAAAGAACACTTGACTGCCACTGTTGAGGGCATCAATATGAAACGATACAGTCGAAAAGCATGGTCAACTATTAACAAACTCACTGGCCGCAAAAACGCCACCCCAAATCCGAGTTTGATTAGTCCAAATGCAATTGCTTCATGTCTTCTAAGCAATGGGAAGTACAAAAACCCTAATCGCCAATTTACAAGAGAAGTAAATCGACAATTGAAAGTAGAGTGGAATTCCACATCAGTAGATAAAAACCTTTGTGTTGAGTTTTCAGATGATGAAATAATATCTGTCATTAAATCACTGAAAGCCGGTAAAGCCCCAGGTGCAGACAGCCTACACCCTTAGTTCTTTCTTCATATCCATGAGAACTGCATTCAATGGCTACGATATTTCTTCAATGTCTGTCTACATACAAACAAAGTACCGAAAATATGGAAACTTGCAAAAGTGGTTGCTGTGCTTAAACCCAAGAAACTACCAAATGCTGCTAGTAGTTACAGACCAGTAAGTCTGCTTTGTGTTCTCTCTAAGCTTTACGGAAGATTACTTTACAATCGTATAAAACCAATCACTGAAACGATCTTACCCAAGGAACAAGCTGGTTTCCGGCCAGGTCGATCTTCCCAGGATCAAGTTGTATTACTTACAGAGGATATTGAATATACTTTTGACAAGAAACTTAAGGCTGTAGTTGTATTTGTTGACCTTTCTGCAGCCTATGACACTGTGTGGCATCGTGGGCTTACACGTAAATTGTTGAGAACAATACCATGCAAGAAAATGGTTCGTGTCATTATGACCATGATATCACAGCGGCGGTTTCATGTACATGTGGGTGCAAAGAAATCACGCTGCCGAACCCTACCTAATGGTGTACCACAAGGTTCAGTCATTTCTCCACTTCTTTTAAACCTGAACCCACAACTATCAGTAAAAAATACATATATGCTGACGATATAGCCCTTAAGACCTGTCATAAGAAGTTTGATGTAATTGAAAGAACATTATCACGAGATATGGATATCATCAGCAAATCCGTCAAAAATTAGAGACTCAAACTGAATATCACCAAAACTGTTTCCAGCGTGTTTCATCTTGCTAATCGAAGAGCTGATTATGAACTCAATATCTGGTATGACGTTACCTTTTGAGAAAACTCCCAAGTACCTTGCTGTCACACTAGACCGTACTCTCTCTCTCTCTCTCTCTCTCTCTCTCTCTCTCTCTCTCTCATACAAACAACGTTTGATTGAAGTCTCTTCTAAAGTTTCCAAGCGATGCAACCTACTAAGGCGTATTGCTGGCAATCAGTGGGGTGCTGATTTCTCGACTTTGAGATCATCTGCTTTGGCCTTGTGGTTCTCTGCTGCGGAATATTGTTCTCCTGTTTGGAGTCAAAGCCATTACTGCAATAAAGTTGATGTTGCACTTAATGAATGCTTGAGACTAGTGAGTGATTGTATAAAATCAACTCCAACTGATGTTCTTCCTATTCTTTGTGGTATTGAACCTGCCGATTTAAGAAGAGATAAAAATATATTGAATTTATATAATCGTGTGCTATCAGAGGAAGGGCACATTCTTGAAAAATTGGTTGCATACTCACTTACAAACAATAGGTTGAAGAGCAGAGTTCCACTTTCGAATCGCATGCACCTTTTAGCTTTCACCATAAACGATACCACATCCGTCAAATCTTGGCCTGTTGATGTGTGGAAACAGCGATGGAGTAATACAGACAACCAGCTTTCCCAATTTATTCCTGAACCTACGGTGAAACCTCCAGGACATGACCTGAAGCGTAAACAATGTGTGCTCTTAAATCGATTACCCTCTGGATATGGACGATATGCCGATTTCATGCATAGAATTGGTCTAAGGGACAATCCATTTTGTCGTTGTGGTGAAATTCAATTCTATCAACACCTATTGATTTGCCAACTGATAGGTATTCGAGGTGATATCTAAACTGTTGATGAGGACTTTCCTTTGAGGCTCAATGACAATGTCTTAGATATTCAGCAATTTTTTTTGTTGATCATACGCATATATATATTTATATATAACGCTCCCTTGCGAAAGTTTGGTTGAGCACTCTATCTGAGATGGGAACCTGTTGTTAGCGTAATGCAATGCTCACTGCACATGCGTAGTTTGAGCACTCTGGGAGGATCCCACAATAACTCTTTAACCTGTGTTTGCTTCGGCAACATGATCAGAGAGTTATGTCTCAGAAGCTCTGTGCTCCACTGATGGGCCCACAAAGAGAGAAACAGTACTATCTGCAGATTGAGTATATATATATATATATATATATATATATATATACCTACCAGACCTTGCACACTTGTTCACGTTAGGTTTCGATGCGAAAAATGTCAAATTGGAAACTCTATCATATCTAAATTTAAAACTAGAGGAATAAATCTATGAATATCAAACAGTAGATATTAGGGGTTTTTTTGTTGAATGTCACCAGTTTGTCAAGAAGTATAGTAAAAGTGGTTTGGTGCTAACGTTTATCTGTATATTTAATTTTTGACGAGCAATTGGAAATATTAGTTTCTTTGATTTAAGAATGTTTACCAAAAGCTGCCTTATTCTTATGAAACCAGATCTGTCACATATCTTCCGGTGAACAGTGAGATTCTGATCATGGAGGCGCAGTTTTCGGTAATCATTAAGATGTAGAGCAGATGTTCTGCGATATTTTTTTGCTTGTTTGTTGGTTTTTTTGTTTAAGGTTTTGCAAATTAGCGGTTTTTCGACTTGTAAAGACGGAGAGTCTTTACAAGTCGAAAACGTACGTGGGGTTGTCTTGGCGATACTAAAAGTGGAAGAGGAGTGTGTTATTTAGGTTTGTGCACCAAAGTCCCTGGTGGGACCATAAAGATGCAAACGTCCGTTGCTGTGGTGGCCATTGGGAGGAATATGAAAAAGCTGATCCGGCATTTTTTATGATGCTAAGTATCCGGTGGTAGACTTATTGAGGGGTTGTACTGGTTTGATTAAAGAGAAGGATACATCATCTTTTCAATAGTATTAACGTAGTAAGCATGACAACATAATGCCCAAGAGTTTGACACTGTTTAGGCATGGAAGGGTCACGAAAGTGCGGTGTTATTGTCATCGTATTAATTTGGAAATGAGCAAGGTTTTGTCAGGGGTACGAAAAAGCCAGAAATAATTGGCTATGTGACAGGATACGAAGATGTACTTAGATTCCTTTGGGATTGCTAAAGAAGTAGCAACCTGCTAGGGTGAATGATGGGAGATTGTATTGAACGAATAGGGTTGTGGTTGAAAGGGAAGGGAAAAGAGATACGAAAATGAGAGAGAGAGAGAGATATGGATGTTATTAAATGAGCGATATAAAAATAACTTTAAATTAATAGCATTGTGAGTGCGATAACTTTATGTTTTCAAATCGTTCCAATAACTTCTTGCAACACAATTCATTTTTTCACATTCCAATACTTTTGCAACAAAAGTACTGTTAGTTTGGTGAAATACGGTAAGCCAGTATTTATTGGTATTGGTGATTATTGAAACTAATGTTGTCTTTACTTGTTTGTCTTCGAGTTATATTTTTCTTTATCAAAGGAAATCAACACATGCAGTACTAAGAACTGAAAGACAGCAAGATAACTAACACCCTTATGTAGCACTGGAAGGACTAAAAGATGTTTTCCCTTGGCGAGATTTTCTCAAATCTTCTCCTTTCGGCCCTGGTCCAACGTTATGTCAGGTTAGGCACTCGACATATCCTTCTTCACTCTATTCGATCTTGCCACATTCCATTTCTTGCCCCAACGTTCTTCATATCTTTTTCGACCACATTCTTCCAGCTAAGTCTCTGCCTTCCTCTACGTCTTTTTTGTTCCACCTTTGCCATTAGTGACTTCCTCACTGTACTCTGTTCCCCCATTCGCATTACATGGCCCAACCACCTCAGTCTTTCCTCTCTTGGCTTTTCTTCGATGTTCACTACTTTTCCAAATTTCCTGGTATCTTCCTTCGTCCGATGTTCCATTAGAGATATGTTGCAGATCCACCTCAGCATCCTCATTTCTGTGCTCTCGAGTAGCCGTTCCTCTGCTTTAATCAGTGTTAAAGTCTCCATACCATACAGAAGAACTAGTCTGATCACAGCCTTGTAAATCTTTACTTTGAACTTAATTGCCATTCTTTTGTCACATACTACACCACTACTCTCCCTCCACTTTCCCCACGCCTTGTTCACTCTTGCCTTCACTTCTTCTCTACTTCCTTCCGTGTTATTCATCACTGTTCCCAAAATATTGAGCTTGTGCACTTGTTTGATTTCCTGGTCATGCCGATCATGCACTGCTAGCCGGAGACCCTCTTCTTTTGAAGAAAGTGATGGCACTTTCGTCTTCCTGGCGTTCACCTGCAGGCCCTTTGCTTCTATCCCCTCCTACCACTTTCGGATCTTCTCTTGCAGTTTTTCATCAGAGTCGGCTGAGATGGCAATGTAGTCTGCGTACATATGCTCACCTGGTACCCCTTCTCTGACTGTGCAGCTGACTGTGCCCATGACCACAGCGAACAGGAAAGGGATAAGGACAGACAATTGATGAAGCCCTACTGCCACAGGAAATGCGTCAGTGTTTCCATCGCTGCACTGTACCATAGTTAGACCTCCTACTTACTGACTCTCTACAAACCTGAGCATCTTTCGTGTCACCGCCCTCTTCCTGAGGTACCAATAGAGGACGTCTTTGTGAACACGGTCCTATGCTTCCTCTAGGTCTACAAACGCCGTGATCTTTACTCGATTCCCCTCCAAGAGCTTTTCCTGTCTCTGTCTCAATATGAAAATTACATCTACTGTTCATGTCCCTTGCATGAAAGCCAACTGCATATCATCGACGTTAGCTTGTTGCCTCAACCTGTTGTATAGTAATCTTTCATAGATCTTTAAGCCGTGCTCCAGCTCCAGCATCTTAATTTTTCTGTACTTTTCGCATTCCAGTATATTCCCTTTCCCTTTGTAGACAGGTACCATGGTTTTTCTGTTCCAGTCCTCTGGTATTGCCTCCTCAGACCAAAGTCGGTTTAGGAACTTTGCAAGCCACTTCACTCCCTCCTGCTCCAACGCTCGAATCATCTCACATTTTTACTTCTGATGGTCCTGATGCTTTATCTTTCTTCATTTGATTCAATGCTTCTTTCACTTCTTCCTCGCTGATGCACCTCTCTGGGCTTTCAATTCCTTGTACCTCCTCAAGCTCTTCTCTTGCATTTTCCGCATTCAAATGTGCACTGAATTACGCTTTCCACCTTGCTTTGGTATCTTTCTTGCTTGTTAGTATATTTCCATCACTATCCTGCATCACTGAGATGACTCCTGGGTCCCTTTTTAGTCTATTTCTTGCTTTTGTTACCTTGTTGATCTTTTTCTGTTCTTCCCCCGAGTCGACGTTCTGGAACCATTTTCCCACTGCATTCCGCCCTTGCCTTTGCAATGGTTTTCTTTGCTACCCTCTTGCTGCCTCTGTACTTCTTTTTAGCTTTTGCAGTCACCAACTGTTTCCAACTTCTCAAATACTCCTTTTTTCTTTTCACTTCTGCTTGCACTTCATCCGACCACCACCAAGTTTCTCTGCATGTTGGTTTTAGTGGTTTCTTTCTTTCACATACCTACGTAGCCTCAGCTCTCATAACATTTCTCATGAAGTTTCATTCCTCGTTAATAGGCACACCTTCCTCCACTTGCTCTATCCTTCTCAAGCCTCTGTCCTTGACGTTTGTCTGTACATTACTATTCTCCAGCTTTCAAGACTTGTATCTTTCCTTTCCTTCTCACTTGTTTCCTTCTCTTGCACTCCAGCGTCATGTCTATTACTAAGAACCGATGCTGATCTCCCACACAATCTCCTGGAATCACTTTACAATCCATTACATACTTCTTCTTTTCCCTTCTTGTCAGGAAGTAATCAATCTGACTCTCATCTCCTCCACTGCAGTATGTCACAAGGTGTTCCCTGCGTTTTTAAAACCATGGGTTAATGACCATCAAATCTAAAGCCTCTGTTATGGTTCCTATCTCGGGTCCATAAGCACCTTTGATGTTAGTTTTGCCTCTCTCTCTCTCCAATACCAATTTGATGCTTATTTGGTGCGTCCGGTTACTCTCTTTACCTCTAATACCTTTCTCTTCAACTCCTCGCCTAATAGGATCCCAACACCATTCTTTCTCTTCTCTGTTCCATTGTACATCAACTTATACCCATATCCCAGCTACTTTTCCACTGCTCCCTTTCCACTTTGTTTCCTGCACACATAACACATCAATCTTTCTCCTCTTCCTCACGTCAGCAACCTCCCTATCTCGCCCTGCCATACTTCCACCGTTCCAACTTCCTACCCTGATTCTACTGGTCTTCTCTTTCTTCTTTGGTCGCATGCGGAACTGATGCGACACCCCTTGTCCACTTCTCACAACATACGGGGGCCTATGTTGCACGTCACTGTCGGCGGACGCAATAGCTTCATTGGCATTGGTGTTGAGATTCATTTTCATTTGATCATGTTCCCTTCCTTTAACCCGGCTGGCAAGGTCTAACGGTAGCACTGTTTTTGGCGGTGCACGTAGCTTTTGGCAGTCTACGCACCTACACGAAAGGCAGTGAGGGAATTTAACCCATTCCTGGGCGGGCAGTTGGTAAGTACCAGAAAGTGTCCACACGCCGGTGGACCCTGCACACTGCACATAACCTGGAGCCCATCCTCCGCTGAAAGAAAATCGGCTGTCACACCTAGCCAGAGTCTCGTTAGCCGTTACCGACTCACCACGAGGAGGTGTGGTTAGCTTGGCCAGAGTGGGTCACAGACAAGCTACTGGCTTCACCGTTCACACAAAGGCTACTCTGCCTCAAACCACAGCCACAAGGGCTGGGGTGAGCACTTCTGCCCCTTATCATCTAGGCCAGATATTCTCAAAGGAACGTTAATAATTCAGAAATATTTATCTCAGGCTTGAACAGTTATGCTTCTAATGCATGTAATTTTTTGTTGTAGCAAATTCGACAAAAAATGGCTTCTAAGTTGGATGATTAAGGGAGAGGGTGTGCTTTGTCAGTATTAAGCGTGACAATCAACCTTTTCTGGATTGGGTGTAAAGTTTGTAGCCTTTAGTAACAGCAAGTGCAATGAAATGGTAGATTTTGTAGGGTTGATATTTGTTACACTAGAAAGGAAATACAGCTTTGGAAAAGCTAAGTATCAGTGTACACTAGACAAGCAGGAAAAATTTATTAGAATCAAAATAGAGAAGATGTTGCATGCAGGATAAATCATGGCGCGGTCAAAAAGTGTTTTGTAATGGACACCAGTGTTATATGTTATGCTAACTAATTCTAGAATGTAAGCAGTCCTTATGTGAGCATAGCGGGACTTCTTGCTTGTAATAAAAGTTCGTCATTTTTACTTATGGTCATTAATCGTTTGCAGGATTATAGTTTATAACTAGACAACTTAGCTGAAAATTCAGATGAAATGTACAGTACGTGTCAAGCCTTAATAATATTTTCGCACTTTTGGCTAAATGTAACAAAATATTATTGAAAATAACTGCAATATAATATATAACGAAAATATGCAAACAGATTAACACTGTTGGAGTACTCTGCAAATCTTGCTGAAATAGGAATTCTCCGAATGAAAATGCTAGCCTCTTGTTTGTTGAGACGGGAAGAAAGACTTGGTATAATTGTGCACAAAAAGATATTTTTGCATACAATAATTGTTATTTTCTAAATGTTTTGTGAGAATGTAGTGAGCAAATCTGCAACATCCAAACGACAACTATCCACCTGGAGCTCTTTGATTATACTTTTAAATACTTACTGGCATTCATTTTTGGAAAGACATGTCAGCTTTATGTAGAAATCAATGAATTTACCAGCAAAGAATGCATCTATGAAACAATTAATCCACAAAAAGCAGGAAGAATTTTAACTATTCCAATTGATTGCAGTATTGATTTCTTCATATATTCATGTGGGAATCAGAAAAATAACAACTGGAAAAGAAAATGTGATAGCAATCAAAACATTCCTTTTTTTCTTTGTAAATCACTTGAAAATAGCATCACAAGATATATAGCGCGCAAAACTTCTACAGTGCTAATGCACAGTACTGAATATCCAATAGACAGCTTGAGTACTTTTTAGCGAATATAAACATCGCGAATATGTTGGTCTCTGTTACCATGATATTTTTTGCTGCACTAGTCGTAACACTTGGAGGTCACACATACACTTATTCCATTAAAGGTAAGAAACTTTAGCATTTTATGGCGCATACATTCTTTTTGTTTCTTGTCGCTCAGGCGTTAATTTCTTGAAATACCGAAAGGATGATACGTATGAATCAAATCGATTCGATCGTATAAACTTGAGTCCACCAACTTGTACGTGACTTGGAAGGTAATTGTTTAATTTATTGATTGATCATGAAATAATGTATTCCAAAGCTTAATCGTCTCATCCTTCTAAATTTATAGATAGTAAAAGAGATCTTGTAAGATACTGCAGCGCAAAACCCAGTTTTTACGTCCCTTCTATAGTCGTCACTGGCTCTTGCGATGTGCGACCCAGACAATTGTCACCCGAATCTTAAGATTCAGATTAAGATAGCCTTTTGGATCGATTTTCACTGTTTCAGAGTTTTAAGTCAAATTACGTTAATTAAATTAAGTTAAAGTCGTCAAGTAGCTATGAGCCAATGAAAGTGACACTGCTTTCTGGGTAGACTTGTATTCTTTATTATAAAAGATAGTAAAGTTTGTCCAATTTTACGTAATGCATTAATGAGCGCCATGGAGCAAGATTATTTATAGGTGTCATGTCTTATGTGTATATAGTCTATTTACTTTGATATAAATTGCAACATTATTACATTAAAATCTTGTCGATTGCTACTTAAACTCCGTACATTATATAATACATATATATATATATATATATATATATATATATATATATGTATATAGTCATTGTACATTCAATGTTGCGTATTAAATTCACTCTTTCTTCCTTGATTGACAACTGACTTGTAATGGAATGCATATGTACTTTATTCAATTCCTACCTTTTTCAAATTCATCTCCTATTTTTCTACCAGGTTTTTGTCAAGGAAAATCAAACGGAAATTACGAGAATCCCAAAGACGTGAATTCTTTTATACAATGCTCAAATGGCGTCACCTATGTGTCTTACTGCCAACTAGGTTTGTGCTACGATGAAAAATACGATGCATGTCGTCGTTATTGTCCTTGTACTAAGAGTAAGTGTCTTTTATCATTTTATTTCAAATGATGGTCTTCAATCGACATTGAATATTTGTATATAGAGATATGTTGCTCAGAACAATGTTTCGCATTTGCACTTGCTCTGCAACTCAGTCTATCGCAAAGAAATCTGAGACATGTGAAAAGTTGCAAGCATATTTAAGAAAACGCTTAGCTTCGTGCTAATCAATTTCTGAAGATTGGCACACAAGAAGAGAACTTGATCGGGATATTCCTACAATGTCCACTCTATGCCCAATCCGCGCTATTTCTAAAAACGGCACGTATGCATCTGTTCACTTAAATCACTGAAATCACTGGAAGTAAAGGCCAAATGAGCTTCAAGGTGACCATGTGCCAAGATGTTACTTCTATTTTTGTCGCAGTAACGGTTAATCACGGCTTAGATCTATATTGAAACAAACGCTAGGTATAGGGCACTCTTGGTAAAACATCATAAATTAAACATGCTTTGTGGGACTCACCTTAACCAATATATCCTGAAATAGAGCTAATTCTTTTTAGCTCTTTCAAAGCTGAATGAAGGATATTTATGTAAAGAATAGTTGTAACTTTGTATTGCGTTATAATGCATGGGACATTCTACTTTTCACAGATTTTTGTTATGACATGGAAAATGGAAACTATAATTATCCAGGGGATAGCAGACGTTACATTACCTGTAGTCATGGCCGCGGTTATGTAAGAAAATGTCCAAATTCCTTATGCTACAAACAAGGGAGTGACCGATGTGATTACTGCTATTCATATTATGGAAGAGATTTTACAACTCCTACAGAGGGTATGTATGTGTTACTTTATCTCTATTCGAAATGCATAGTTCCAATTTCTCGACTTTTCTAGTTTTTAAGTGTGAAGTAAACATGGATTCAGACCTAACTTTTTAACAAAAAAAGGTTTATGCAATGAAACGCTTTTTGCTGTGCGAATTTTCTGCCAAATGGAAATTGATTTTAAAAATAACTTAAATTTTGCTGTTAGGTCGATCGCAGTATTATGATGAAAATTATATCATTATCACACCGTTTCGAGGCATTTCTCGAGCCTTGTGAAAAAGCAGCAAACTTCACGTGGTGCATCCTGTTCTGTAAACTTAGGTCCAGGTCACTAATTGCTCCAATAGGCTTCACGTCTCTGTTGTGCCCTCTTCGGTGGTACTAAAACGATAGATACTAGTAGCCGAAGACCACAAAGATGACATTGAAGCTTAAAGTCAAAGTCAAAGAACATGTGTGTGTATATGTAATGTGGCTTTGTGGTTGTCACTGGTATTTCCTCTTGAGGCGGGTTTTCGTTTTCGCTATCTTTGTAGAATATACCCAAGACGTATATTTTTATTAAGAATTCATCAATGGCTTCCTTTAACATTGTGGTTTTATACCTATCACACTTCCCTCCTCTTAACCTAGGTAAGAATGATGAAGAAGCCCAAAACCCTAAATTGCTTCCTTTTTCAAGGCAAATCAAACAAAGTGATGATGATGACGATTCTAATGACAACACAGATGATGAAATAGAAGCTGAGGATGATAATACTTATAATTATACTGATGACGAGGAAGATTAATGGAAACATGGGCAACATTATTAGTAATGAAATTAGGAAAGATTGTAATTAAAACTCCTAGAAAAGACAAGTTGAAGCTACATTTACATGGTGAATATGTTGCTGCTAGACTTTGCTGTGCCCTATAACAAGTCAGAAGAAACGTTATTGTAATACTATTTGAATGCCAAGTAAATTGTTTGATGTTGGCAGGAGTTAGTCAACTTGTCACTGCATACGAATAGGAGTAAATATATGTAGAATATAGCAGTGTGAATGAAATGAATATTTTGCTTAAACAAATCACATGTATTTTCATGGCAAAGAAAAGAATGACTTAGTGACTGTAAAACGTCTAAATGTCTAAAATGAAAGGGACATATGAAAGTGTATTGTGGAAGAAAAGCATTACATTATCAAACATATTTCCATTGTTCAGTGCAAATTGTTTAGTCTCATTGCTCGTAGCAATTTCTGTTTCATTTTATGGGGATGAACTTGCATTAGAAGTTTGTGTAAAATGGGCTGTTAATGAATAAAATGATTTCAAATGTTTCATTTTGCTATGCAGAATGAGATTTTGAATCTGATTTCCCCATTTTAATTTGCCAGTCATCAACAAGCTTGCAGAGAGTCGCTCAATTATTATAAAATGTCAAGAAATCCTACTTGCAAGGCTGAGTTTGGCAATGCAAAACGTTTTCAATGGATGACGAATCTACCTTCAGAGGAGTTAGTCAACTTGTCACTGCATACGAATAGGAGTAAATATATGTAGAATATAGCAGTGTGAATGAAATGAATATTTTGCTTAAACAAATCACATGTATTTTCATGGCAAAGAAAAGAATGACTTAGTGACTGTAAAACGTCTAAATGTCTAAAATGAAAGGGACATATGAAAGTGTATTGTGGAAGAAAAGCATTACATTATCAAACATGTTTCCATTCTTCAGTGCAAATTGTGTACTCTCATTGCTCGTAGTAATTTTGTTTAATTTTATGGGAATGAACTTGGATCAAACGTTTGTGTAAAAGGGGCTGTTAATGATTGAAATGATTTCAAATGTTTCATTTTGCTATGCTGAATGTGATTTTGAATCTAATTTATCCTATTTCAATTTGCAAATCACCAACAGCTTGCGGAGAGTCGCTCTTTTTCAGAATTATTGTTTTGTGGCTACTGACGCTGCTTAGTTTGTAGGGACCTAACTAAGAATTAATTTTACGAAACTATTAGACCGAACATAAAAATGCACGATCAATTCCACCATGATGAGTTTTAATTAAAGCAAGGCTACATTTTTGCGTGCTGTTAATCACATGGCAGTTTACGGACCCCCAAGTTGCAAAAGTTTAGGTCTCACTACACCGTAAGTGATTCTTGGCTCTGCTACGAATTATAAAATGTTGGTAAAGCTGCTTTTTAAAAAAATTGACTACAATGTAATGATTGATATTTTAATTTACCGATTTGTTAGGATTTATATTTAGTTAACAGATTAATGTGCGCACTCGGTGTCTTGTCATGTTGTCTCGTCATCTTGTCCTATTGTCTCGTCGTGTTAATCTCGTCCTGTTGTCATATTCTCGCCTGCGAAATTAGGAAATTGTCGCGCCAAGTGCGAAATAAACACAATTGCATGTTTAATATATATATATACATATATAAAAACTAAACTAACTCATACAAGAAGGTGATATATATATATATATATATATCACCTTCTTGTATGAGTTAGTTTAGTTTTTGATGAGATTCGATTGCGTTAACAACAGTGTGTTGTGGTCTGTATAAGTCTCTCTGAAAAACTCGCGACATTGGTGACAGAGGAATAGAGCTGAGTACTGGATATTCAAAGATCATGGCTTTTTCTGTTGTCCCCGAGAAGTTCACTTCTGGAGATTTCGTTTCTTGGCTTCGTCAGTTTAACGTTTGTGCTACTGCGAATTCGTGGGACAAGGAGAAGAAATTAAAGTACTTGCCTGCTTTCCTTCGTGGCCCTGCTGCCACATACTGCCATTCGTTGGATGACGAGAAAAAGGGTACATATGCCCTTCTTTGTGCCAGCTTGACCAAATTTATGTGCCCCGCTGTCAACCGTGAACAGTTTTTCTCCGATTTTGAACAGCGGCTTTTGCACCCTGACGAAGAGCCCTCCATCTTTTTATGGGATCTCAAGATACTGTTATCCAAAGCTGATTCAACATTGACGGCTAATGCCCAGACCGCATTGCTTTCTCGCCAGTACATGAACGGATTACCTGCTTCATTACGCATCAAATTGTTGGAAAATAACCAAACCCCTAGTTGGAAAGACATGGTGGATTTTACGGCCCGTTTTCGCGCTATTCATCGCGGTAAAGACCTAAAGACCCAGTGTTTTGCCACCCAGGATCGCCGAAGGATGTTGGCCTCCATGATGCCATCAAAGGGCTCAGTGCCACCGTCGCTGCCATTTCACAGGATCAGAAGGAATTACGTGCCGCCTTTGATCTGCCACAGCCCGCTGTCCGGGGGACAGGTGCATCTGCTCTTGTCGATCCACGGGCTGCTTTTAGAAAGAAGACTGGAAATCCTCGTTCTCGCTACTATAATTGCAACAAGATTTGACATTTCGCCCGCTCTTGCCCCTTCATCCCAATGCCCACTATGCCGTGGTTGGGGTCACAACCAAGAAGAATGTGCAAACAATCTAACCAGACAATGTGAGGTGAGTGGCAATTTTTTTAAACTTCCAAGGGGTGCCTCAATAGAGGGCTTGGCTGAAGGTCACCCCCGGTATTTTCTCTGTCGGCCAAAGTAATGGCTCTTTGCCAGCCAACTAGCCTCTCATTTCCTGTATTTTGAGTGGAGTTAAAGTCCACGCCTTAATAGACACCGGTTCTATG